>BSBN01001255.1:3000000-3470619 GCA_027924645.1 Cunninghamia lanceolata
CTCCTACATTCGAATGGGTTTGCAAGGTAGAAATCAAATCGTGCATGAAGCGTGTTCTTGAGAATACTTGTGTTAACATCAGTCTTGGTCGACCTGGTTGAATTCATCATCTACAAAGATGCATTGAAGATTGTGATAGTGTGTTGTGGTGTGGAAGATTATGTTTGAGTCCCAACTAAGGCGTGGCATGATCTGCACACATTCTTAAATATTTTCCTTAGCTAAATTTGTATTAGGTCCAGACCTATTTTATGTATGTTTGTAATGCTGACCTTGGAGAATTGTTCCAACGATTGATGATTGTAATGCTGACCTTGATGATCATTCCAAGGTTGATGTAGTGTATAAATACCTATAAATCAAGTCATGAAAATGTATCAAAGTGCGAAGATGTGAAGATAAAGTGAAGTAAGGTATCAAAGAAGAGCAGAGGTGTTTTGTGCTTCAATGGAACTGAACCTTTGCATTGTGTAGATGTTGTTATCTTAGTTTAACCTTTTGGCAGTGAGCCACCCACTAATAGTGAGCCACCCTTCGGTAATGAGCCATCCATAGGCAGTTAGCCTTTCTTTGTAGTGAGCAATTTGGGCAGTGAACCCTGTAGGCAGTGAGCCTCTATTTTTCAGCATTGATATAACTTATATATTTCTGTGGGTTAACACCCACCGTGGTTTTTCCCTTCTAGGGTTTTCCACATAAAACTCTGGTGTCTCATGTATTGTTTATGCTTTTGTGTTGGACTTCTTATCTGATGCTTTCATGGTTATATCTGAATATAAGTAATTGATAAGTTGATAACTATATTGTGTTAAAAGTTTTAGGACAACTAATTCACCCCCTCCCCCCCTCTCAATTGTTCGATGCAGTTCAACAATTGGTATTAGAGCCAGGTTCCTCTAAAGAAAGTCTAACAGCTTGAGGAAGATCTAGGATGTCTTATAAAAAGGAAGCTCCACATTTTGATGGGACAAATTATGCTCTTTGGCAGGTATGAATGAAAAGCCATCTTCTTTGTCTTGGTTATAAAATATGGAAAGTTGTAGAAGCAAAATATAGCAAGCCTCCAAATGGTTTGACAACTGAAGATGAAATCAAAGAATATGAGGTGGATGCAAAAGAAAAGGACGCTCTACTAAGTTCCTTAAGTGACTTAGTGTTGACAAAAGTTGTGGACCTTGAAACTGCAAATGAGGTATGGGAGAAGCTAAAAAATCTATATTGAGGAGATGATTCTGTAAAGGAAGCCAAACTACAAAGTCTAAAAGTGAAATATGAGGGTTTGAAGATGAATGAAGATGAAAACATAACAACCTTTATGCAAAGAGTTGATAAACTTGTCACTGGAATAAAGGGTATGGGAGGAACTCTCAGTGATAAGGAGGTTGTGATGAAAATTATCAGATCACTACCAAAATCCTATTGTCACAAGGTAGCTGCTATTAGAGAATTTATGTCTGTGAAAGATATTGACAAAGATCAATTACTTGGAAAGCTTACAGCCTTTGAGATGAGAGAATTTGGTGATACACTGCCAAAAGTTGAATCAGCTTTTAAAGCCAGTACTTTAGAAAGGACTTCCAGAGCTAAGAAATATAGAGTGGATGATGAATTTGAAGAGCTTGAAGCTAACTTTGTTAATAGGCTACAAAGAGGTTCCAGTAAGTTCAAAGGCAAGTTACCTTTCAAATGTTTCTCTTGTGGCAAAGTAGGTCATTATGCTTCTAGATGTCCTGAAAGAATTGAAAGAAATAAGAAAATATATGAGAGCAAGCCTAGAATTCCAAAGAAATGCTACTATGTCAGAGATTTTAATGATGGAGTGGCTGATGATGAATTAGATGATGCTAGTACTAGTGCAAATGAATGTCTATTTATTGCTATCAAAGAAGATCCTGTGTCTACTAATTCTACTAGTTGTGTGAAGGAAGAAATACCAGTAGAAGAAAGTGCCTTGGCTATTCAAATTGAGAAAGATAAGGATGAATGGATCATTGATAGTGGATGCTCACATCACATGATTGGTGATAAAAGTAAGTTTGTAAGTTTGGAAAAGTATGATGGTGGACTGGTTAGGTTTGGAGATAATGCAGCTAGTAAGATTTGTGGAAAAGGATCTATTTCATTTGATGGAAAGCATAATACTGACAATGTCCTATATGTAAAGGGTTTGAAGCATAATCTTTTGAGTGTTGGTTAGATGTGTGACAAAGGCTATGATCTGAGATTCAAAGACAATGGATGCAAGATCATGGAAATCTCCAGAGCTGTGATTGCTACCGGTAAGAAGACAAAAGGTAACATATATCAATTGAGAGGAACTAATCATTATTATTTATTGGATCAGACAGATGAAAGTTGGTTGTGGCATAGAAGGATGTGTCATATGAACTTTGATAGTTTGGTATAGATTAGTTCAAGTTAGGCTATGAGAGATTTACCAAAACTTGTGAAACCCTCCAACTCAATTTGTAAAGAATGTCAGTTGGGAAAGAAGACAAGGACAAGTTTCAAGAGAAAAGAACAATTTTCTTCCAGTTTGCTAAATCTAGCATACAGATCTCTGTGGTCCTACAAGGGTGAGAAGTCTACAAGGTGACAGGTACTTCATGTTGCTTATTGATGATTATTCTAGAATGACTTGGGTTACTTTTCTAAGAGATAAATTAGAATCCCTAGAGAAGTTCAAATCTTTCAAGGCAATGGTTGCGGATGAAATAGATTTGAAGATCAAATGCTTGAGATCTGATAGTCAAATGAATTCAACATTTTCTGTGAAGAGCATGGGATAAAGAGACAGTTGTCTACACCTAGGACTCCTCAGCAGAATGGAGTTGTGGAAAGGAAGAGCAGGATAGTTCAGGAGGCTACTAGGACAATGATGAAGGAAGAAGGTCTGCTAGAAGTCTTTTGGAAAGAAGCTATTCACACTGTTGTCTGCATTCAAAATAGAGTTCAAGTGAAAGGTAATGGTACTAAAACTCCCTATAAATTGTGGTATGGAAGAATTCTCATAATAAAATATTTCAAAGTCTTTGGAAGCAAATGTTATATCAGAAGAGATGAAGATCTCGAAAAGTTTGATGCAAGGTGTGATGAAGGAATCTTTCTTGGATACTCTACCAAAAGTAAGGCCTACCAGTGCTACAACAAAAGGCTCAAAAAGATTGTTGAGAGTGCAAATGTGAAGGTAGATGAAGGCAAAGAAAGAATATCCACTAGTAGAATTTTGGCAAATAAATGACTACGTGACTAAAACTTTTAGTCACAACAACTAAAGATGACTAAATTCTACTCATTTTTTGCAACACAACTATAAATGACTAATTTGATCGTCGGTAAAAAACACAACTAAATAATTAGTCACACAAATAAAAATTAGACAATTAAAAAATATTTTGAATTGAGGGAGTGGATTGTATTATAATATAATATAATAATAATATATTATATTACAATACAATATAATATAATATATTATCATATAAAATGATATTATATAATATAATATATATTATATTTTTTTTTTGCTGCATTATATATTATATTATATTATATTATATTGTAATATTATATTATATAATATTATAATATTGTATAATATAATATTATAATATTGTATAATATAATATTATAATATTATAATATAATATAATATAATATTTATATTATATTATTAATATTATAATATTATATAACAATATAATATTATATTATTAATATTATAATATTATATAATAATATAATATTATAATATATTTATTAATAATATGGGTGGCAAAATTGAAATGGACGTCATAATATGGGCGCCAATACTGAAATTTAATAATATGGGTGCCATAATATTTCATACAACTAATAAATTCCTATTAGTGTAACCATTGCTACAATATACATGTGTTGCTTCTCGTTGAAACCCTAAAGGTAAACCCTAACTTGGCAAGGGGGAGAATATGCAAGCATTTGGGCGAGCGAAACAGAGAAGAAGAGCAGCAGAAGATCACGGACATTGCCTCCTTTGAGAAGTTTTTGATGCAGAGCATCCAATGGTGTAAGGGCAATCTTGCATCACCCAAAAAGAAGTTAATTCAAAATCATTGTAGTTGTTTTCATTTCTTTTCATAATTAGTGTTTCTGGTTCCATAATCTCTTGAATAATGATGTAGAACTTTCAGTTTTTCCAAACTGCTAAAAATAGTAACCTGCTATTTTTAGAAAGTTTGCATTTGGGCACAGATTGAAGTGAAAATTTACAGGAAGTTACATAACAGAAATATAAGACCTTTGGCAAAGGAATCACACAAATATCATTTGCGAGTTGAAAGATATTAAAGTTTTTGTTTCTTGAAAAATGCCTAAAAATTATTCAAACTCAGGTTTGAGGCACTAAATGGTCCCGTACGGGCCCAAAAATGGCCAGATCTGATAGAGCAAGTTCTTAGCACATAGAGCACTCCACGAGCTTTCCGACGCATAAAACGGTTTGTCAATCAAACACCCGGATCAAAAGTTATGGCTCTCGAAAGTTGACCTATTTTTGGAGAGATGCAAAATTTGAAATTAGGTTGTTGGCCGCCAAAAGGGCTATTAATAACCATTTTTGAGAACCCTGGGTAGTAGTAGAGTTAAGGGGGCAAGTGTAGAGTCAAGAATAGGTGGGAAAATAGAAACCCTAGCTGATTTGGGGTTACAGAACGCTGATGATTCCAGAGTCTTAGGAGAGGAAGCTGTAATGTGTTGCAGCCTGTGGAGGGTTGATTCCTCTAATTGTATTTGAGCTTCTGTAATGTAATAAGTTTCCTAAATCAATAAAGAAAGTTCTATTTTCTATATGCAATTTCTGTTGTTGTGTGTTTTATGATTTACCCCCTTCATCATTTTTACAAGATCGGATCAAGGTCGACGATAAAACCTATTTTGTTTCATCTCCTTTTTATTTTCTTACTCTTATTAGTCCTGACTTCTCTTTTTTGTTGTGAATGATTGGAGCAGAGTGGGGCCCTTAAAATTTCATCGCAGTGCAGTAGCTGGGTGAGCTCAAGCTCTCAATTTGTTGATAAGCCATGGCAACCCAGATGAGAAAAAAGAAAAAGGTATGCTTTTTATTGTTGATGCAGGGCATCGCTCTTGTTTCATCTCATTTAGGTTTTTTTTTTCTTTCTTGTAGTTTGTTAGTTTAGGTTTTGTCTTTGGATTCCATTCTTCATAGGATGGCTCTTGATCCCTACTACGAGCATCTGATTCTGTATCTAGATCACCCACCGGCTACTCCGGGTATGAATCCAAGTATGTATCCGCTACTCGTGCTAGTGGACCTGGACTAACCTTATTGCAATCAGTGATACCACTTATGGTCTATCCATCCCTACTTATGCCGCTCCCGCACCTCAAACTAAATTCCCCACTCTCGCATAGACACTTCAAGCCATGCCCGTGGTAATGTGGGAATCCTGCATTACTGCAGGCATGGCTTGAAGTGTCTACGGGAGAGTGTTAGGTTTAATATATGACCTTTTCTTGTGGCAGATTCCTAGGAGCGGCAGAGTATATCTAATCTAGAGATTCTTGACATGTCTTACATTAAAGGAAGCATTGAAGGTGTCATATGCACCATAATCATTGATAAACTAATACCTAAACCTAGCCAGTCCTAGATCCATCACAGCATATCTGCTATCCTAAAGATATCATCGTTTGATCAAAACCATTTCATGGAGAGGTGAAGCTGGCACATCTAGTTAGATTGAGCCACTACATACCTGTATATGTCACTCAGCAGTTTGAACTAATATTGGGATCTGCTGTGGTGATTTGGCAACAAATCCTCAATATTACCTCTTTTTTTGTTAACATCTACTTTGAACATTTTTTTTACTAGTTTTATTCCTTTAGTTGTCCTTCAGTATAAGTATAACCTTTAGTTTTGTTAAATTGGAGGTCTTCAGTGTCTTTTAGAAGGGGCACTTGGCCACTGGGGCACAAGTAGGCCCTCTCCCTAGGAATGGAATATGTGCACTTCACTGTTTCTAACTTAATACATTGAAGCTTACTCATGCTTGATGCTTGTCCAGTGGTTCTCTTGGGTTTAAATCCCTGTCATCACTGTGGGACTTCATCTCTACCACATTATCTAGCCCGTTGCACCTAGGTCTTTAGTATTAAATACAAACATCTTGTTTTTTTCCCTTCAGGTTAAATAACATTGTTACCAGGTTTGAAAATTCGTTAGATTGGGGGGCCGAAAAATACTGAAATCTGGAATTTAGAAAAAAAGGGTAAAATTTTTATAGGAAATGGAAAATTTGGTCCAAATCAGACAAATCTGGCTAGTTAAAAAAATTGGATCCAACTAAATTTGGACCAGATCAAACTGAATCTAGTAACTATGGTTAATAATGACATGCAATTTTCTTGCATTTTTTCTAAAAGCTTTCTGATTTTTCACTTTAGGTTAATAATGACTTGTAGTTTTTTCGAAAAGCTTTACCATTTTTTTGCTGGGCTAATAATTATTTGCAATTGTTTTCACAATTTCCCTATTTTTATGAAAGCTTTTGGAATGGTTAATTATAATATTCAGTGATTTCCAATGGAATGTGTCTATCTTAAACTTTGGACATTTGTTCTCTAGTTTTTGTTTTCTTTAGCTTCCTGAAATTTAATGTGAATTTGTAAATTAGTTAAAGAGGGGGTCTTTAGTGTAAGATATCAACACTTTGTGTGTACCTTTGTTAAGACAATATAAGTTTGAATAATAATAGTGTGCAATTTGTTAAGTTGAACATTTTTAGTGTAGAATTCTAGGGTATGAAGGCTTTCCCTTCTTTTTCCCTAGCTTTCTTAAATTTCATTTACAATTTGAAGTCTTCTTTTTCCCTACCCTTCTTTACTTTAGCTTTTGCTGTGTTCAATTTTCTTTTTAGTTTTGTTAAATTGGAGGTCGTTAGTGTAAATATGAATATTGTCTTCTATCTTTTTCCTTTTACTTTACTACTAAAATTTAATAACATTCTGCAACTCATGAAATTTATGGTCTCCAAAACATTGTTTTGAACCTTTTTTCCTTTATTTTTTTCCCTATTTTTTCTGTGAATTTGCAATTTTATGAGACCAAAGTAAAGAATGAAAATCTTTCTACCTTTTTTACTTTAGCTTATTGAAGTCTTAATGATGATTTTACAATTTTGTGAAATTGAAGGTTTCAGGTTCATAATATGAATATTTTATTCTATGTATTTCCCGTTATTTTTAAAAAAATGTACTGATAACTTTACACTTTCATCAAATTGAAGGGTTCTTGTGCTAAATATTAATGTTTATACTATTTTTTTTCTTTAGCTTTTCTAAAGTTAAATAAAAATTTGCAATAATGTAAAATTGAAGGTCTCCAGCATAAAACATGAACATTTTCTCTACCTCTTTTCTTTAGCTTTCTTCAATGTTAATAAGAATCTGCAATTAAGTAAAGTGGAAGGTCTCCAGTGTAAAATTTGAACATTTTTTCAATCGATTTCTTTAGCTTTCCCATGGTATAAATATAATAAGAATTTGCAATTATGTATAACTAAGGTTCTCTATAAAGACAATTTTTTTGCTCTTTTAATTTCTTTAGCTTTTCTCCATTTTAATGATGGTATGAAAATCAAAGGTCTGTTGTATTGTAAGAACTGTCATTCAGCATTATATGTTGTGTTTAAGACTGTAGGTTAAATTTTTTGTTTGAAATTCTCTCTCAGACCTGGAAGGTCAATTGTAATTGATGTGTTGACTGTTGAAAATTCAAATTGATATAATAATTAATCAGATCTGTTGTTACTTAATCTATATGCCATAAACTGTTGTGGGAAATATTGTTTTATACATAGATATTTAGGTCAAAATTCATATCAGCAAATTTCATTTTATCAGTGATGTATGTTTCAAAATCTAAGTACTTTAAGTTATTGAAAATGAGGAGTTGTGTACTCTCCTTGTATAGTTCATCATTGGATGAAAAAACTACTTTTCGGTCCATTACTAATATTTCTACTGCCTTGGCTGTCTGACCTAAAATCACAAGAAAGCTCTACATCCAATTTTGAAAATATTGTTGATCTTTAGAGGATTCCATAGAAAATTATTAAGCCCCACTATTGTTCATTGAAATTGAATGCTCCATGCCATCTACCATTCACCACTACCAATTACAGTCACCTCATTATGTCACCTCATTATAGACTCAGACAAACATATCATTATTCCAGTGGTTTTCTTGAGGGTTTCACATTTTGTATTCATTTTTATTAGAAATGAAATAGTAGGAAGAATAATTAAATGGAATGGCAACATAATGCAAAGTTTGGTAAGGTTGTATTTTAGTCTTCAATAGTTTTTAGTGATTGCTTTGAACTCCTAATATTAGGAGCTAGGATTTTTATTTAACTGTTCAAAGCATAAAAAAGAATTCTCAAATAAGTTTGGTTGAAATTTCTTTTGGACTGCAGATTTGATGACTTTCCCTTGATAGGTAGGTTGACTACTTCAAGGACACAAAGGAGGATCTAGTCAAAATACTTGGTGATAAGAATGCGGAGGAATTTCTTCACAAGGCCTTGTTTTCCATCACTATGGGTTCAAATGACTTCTTAAATAATTTTCTCAACCCAATTGGTTCAACAAGACCCTCTTCTCACAGCTTTGTAGAAGGGAGAATATAGACTTGTTATGATATGTTGTCAAAGATTACAAGATGTTTGCAGCAAATTACAATGAATTGTGGCCTTCTTATGTAACAACTCTTTTCAAATTAATAAAGACAACAATATTCATTTTTCAAGACTTGTGTTTCTCTTTGGAACTAGTGATATGATGTTTAATAAACAACATATCAATATACTACCAAATTGATCAAAATGATGATTAAAATGATGAACAAAAATTACCAAATAAACTACCAAATTAAACAATAAACAATTAAATAAACTACCAAATTGATCAAAATGATGATTAAAATTAATGACTAAATAAACTACCAATGGAAGGAAATCAGTGAATAAAAATGACTAAACTAACAACTAAATAAATCAGTGAATAAAAAGTGACTAGTTGACAACAATCAATGACTAAATTAATGGCTAAATAAGTGACTAGTTAAATATATTAGTGAATAAAAAATGACTAAATAAGTGACCAGATTACAACAATCAATGACTAAATATATCAGTGAATAAAAAATGATTAAATAAGTGACCAGATTACAACAATCAATGACTAAATCAACGACTAAATATACTACCAAAACAATCAATCAAAACAACCAATAAATGACTAAAAATAGTTTAGTCATCAATTTGGTCACGTTATAAATGACTTGCAATAAACTACCAATGGTCACGTGACCATGTTTGGTCATTTATAAGCAGTTTTTAGTAGTTTTTTTAGTAATATAGTTATCTTTTTTGTACTAGTGATCAGAACTAAGTTGTTATGAACCAGATGAACTTGTGACTATAGTAAATGAAGAGAAAGATAAGCAAGAAGACAGTCAGGATGAAGAAGAGGCTCTGGAAAGTGTTGACAAGACTCCCAGGTATGTAAGGATCAATAATTCTGAAGATCAGATTATAGGTAATAAGAACAAAGGTGTGCTAACAAGAAGAAGAGTTGCAGAGGAACAAGTCAATTATTGTTTTCTTTCAAAGATTGAACCAAAAACTGTGAATGAAGCATGCAATGATGAAAATTGGGTAAAGGCAATGGAGGAAGAACTATTGTAGATAGAGAAGAATGAAACTTGGGAATTAGTTCCTAGACGTGTTGACAAAAATGTCATTGGAACTAAATGGCTCTTTAGGGACAAGCTGAATGAAAATGGAGAAGTTGTAAGGAATAAAGAAGACTTGTATGCAAAGGATATTCTCAAATTGAAGGAATAGATTTTGAAGAAACTTTTGTTCTAGTAGCTCAGATTGAAGCAATTAGAATGTTTTTGGTGTTTGCAGCTCACAAAGATTTTAAGGTATATTAGATGGATGTGAAATCTGCCTTCCCAAATGGTGAATTAGAAGAGGACATATACATTGAGCAACCGGAGGGATTCCAATTGTCAAATCAAGGTGATATGGTATGCAGGTTGAAGAAAGCATTGTATGTACTCAAACAAGCTCCTGGAGCCTGGTATGCAAGGTTAGACATGTATTTATTGCAATTGGGATTTAGTAAAGGTACTACAGCTAGCAATCTATACTTCAAAATCAATGATGATCAAATTTTAGTTGTTGAGGTCTTTGTTGATGACATTATCTTTGGAGGAAATGAAGGTATGTGCCTAAGGTTTGTCGATGAGATGAAAAGTGAATTTGAAATGTCCATGTTTGGTGAAATGAATTTCTTTTTGGGTCTAAAAATTAATCAATCAAATAAAGGAATCTTCATATCTCAGTCTAAGTATGTGAAAGAGTTGCTAAAGAAGTTTGGAATGGAAGACTCTAAACCAATGTGTACCCCCATGGTGATTGGCTGCAAGTTGACCAAAACTGATGAATCACCTAAGGTTGATAAAAAAATACAGATCCATGATTGAAGGATTGCATTATCTAACTCAAACTAGACCTGACATTATGCATGCAGTTTGTCTTGTTGCAAGGTTTCATGTCGATCCAAGCGAATCACATGTGATGGCAGTTAAGAGAATTATGAGGTATTTGAAAGGTACTCCAGATTATGGCTTATGGTATCCAAAGGACAATGATTTCACTCTCAATGCTTACACAGATGCAGATTGGGCCACAGATGTTGATGACAGAAAGAGTACAAGTGGAGGTGCCTTCTTCTTAGTAAATAGATTAGTCTCATGGATGAGCAAGAAACAAGATTCAATATCTATATCAACTGCAGAAGTAGAGTATATTGCAGCAACATATTATTGCACTCAAGTATTATGGATGAAGTAGACTTTGAAGGATATAAGAGTTGTGTATGAAGATCCAATTACAATATTTTGTGACAATACAAGTGCCATAAACATTTCAAAGAATCCAGTGATGCACTCAAGAACAAAGCACATATCAATAAGGTATCACTTTTTGAGAGAGGTGACAGAGAATGAAGTAAAGTTGGAATATGTGTCCATAAAGGATCAGATTGCACATATTTTCACTAAACCTCTGCCTAAAGATACCTTTGAGTATCTCAGAGAAAAGTTAGGGGTCATTACCCCTCCTATTCTAAACTAAGATGCATAGGAATGCATCAATCTAGTGGAGCTCAAAGTGTCATTTCTTGATCTGGATTGATGTTCTGAAGGCTACCTCTCAGGGGGAGTAGCTAAGTGTTTATGGTAAAGTAAATGGATTAGAACAACAATATACAAGTATGTGCCCTTTGCCATTGATGTCAAAGGGGGAGAGAAATCATGTGAAAAACTTAGGGGGAGAAAGAATGTTGATGTGTAAAGAGAAAGGGGGAGAATCTTGTCTTGATGGTCTTTTCAATTTTTCACATCATATGTTTCCATCAATGGCAAAGGGGGAGAATGTTGCAAGTATGTACCTAATCGGTGTTGTCATTGATGTCAACATATCTGTGTCATCATTGGTGTCAACTGTACTCTTACTTTGTTGAGGATATTGAGAAAATTAGCCTCTCCAGTGATAACAATGTGTTGCAGTAAAAATAGTGCATTACAGGTAGAAGAACAGTCCAGAAGAATGCTCCGCATTTCCTGTAGAATAAATATCTTGTTGATTGTCAGGAACACTGAGAGGGGGGGTGAATCAATGTTCTATAAATCTTTTCTTGCACTTTTACTTTTAACCATTTCAAAAGAATAATCAAATAGAAGCAAAATAGACAACTGAACAGCGTCCACAAAAGCATGACACATAACACCAAGATTTTACGTCGAAAACCCAAAAAGGGAAAAACCACTGAGACGATTAGCTCTCAAATATATATTGCAATATTTACAAAAATGATGTTTAGGCTTGGTCACTCCACGAGCCTAGAATATGCTGGCTTACTGCCATGAAGCACAACTAGATTTAGCAAGCTCACTACCTCAACCCTAAACCTAGCAAGATTATAATGAGGGCTATTAAACCCTATTGAAGGCTCACTGCTGGCTTGCTTCCTTGATGACAAAAGCTTGCTTCCAACCAGATCACACATGATAACTAAATACTTCTTAAGCATCTGCTACTGTGCCAAGGTACAGTCATTTAGCAACTAAATTCTGAATCCCAAGTCTTCATCACTACTTTTCTTCTAACTCTACTCTTCTATTCACATGCTCACACCATGTACACACACCTCTACACCACACACCACTCAACTAAAGATCATCACTCTTATATATATCTGCATCATGATTTAATCCATAATTAGGTTGGCATCAAGAAGTAAAATGTGTACATAGAAAGATGTACCTTGTCGCTCAATCCAATGCACTATGTGTCGCGCGGACCCAAATATTCTCCCAAACATGTTCATATAGGTCAACTCTAATCATTCAATTACTTACATAGATCTTTCACATATTCTCCTTTCTTTGCACATCATGATTTATCTCACCAGTCAGCCTGTTCCTCAAGAGCATGCTTAACAACTTCATCTGCTGACTTACAACTTTTACTGAGGATCTCAAAATACCTTCCAAATCATATCAAGGACTCTTTACACATTCCCAATCTTACCCTTAGAACTGCAAGGCATTATATCATCTTGCAGAGAAATGCAGACCATCAGAACTCAGACTCTGTCTCTGTCAAACTCTGTAAAACACTATGTCGATACTGAGCATCTTGTAGCTAACCTTCCGGTGGACTTCAGATCTCCTAACTCTAGAATAAGACACTTCATATAAGTGTTTACAACACCCTACAACTGCATAACAAAATACTGATTTCCGGAGGAATGTGGACCTCTGCACTCAACCTTATTCACTATTCCTGCTATACCTTTGCTTACCCGAACTTAGACAATTCTTCAAGGTGACTTTCGGAGGAGATCAGGACTTAATTTTTGATGCATAACACTATTAATCAACTAAGAACATCATACCTAAACCACATTAATTGATCATCATCTACTAAGACATACTATCCGGCTTACTGTCCTCTACTCAGAATACTTTCCATACTTATCCGTTTTCTGTCAACCGGACCTGAAATCCAATATGCTCTTCCAAAGATATCTCTTCCTATCATGGTGATAGGATCTCTGAGCCTTATTTCCATCAATAAAAACATACAGGTCCATACCAGAGTAGTCTCTTGCCAACAATCTCCCCCTTTGGCATTGATGGCAACACTTAGTGAAAAATGCTTGACTGCTCCCCCTTACTATATGCACTTTATTTTCCTGTTGCCCCTGACATGATTCTCCATTTTTCATTGATTTACTTCTCCCCCTTTGACATCAATGGAAAAGGGTGTGATCCAGAACTAAAAATTTGTCAAAACTTCAAAATTTTGTATTTTGCTGCATATTTACAAGTACAATCTTCATCTTAATATTACATGTGCTTGAGAACATCATTGAATATGTTTTTAGTCAGTGTCCACTCCACATCCTAGCTTTTCTTTGCATTTTCTAGAATCTAAATTTGTCCACTAAGAAGAAAAACTAAGGCTTCTACCTTTTTGGGATCAGAAGTTGTGTCTGCTTGGACAATTAACTTGGCCTTTGCAATAAGATTTGTCATTGAGTCTAACTTTGGACAAACTAGTCTTCTGAGTTGTCCCATCCTACTTTTTATTTGATATTTCTAATTTATTAAGTTATTCAAGTCATTGTGAATATTGATGACCTTTGTTTCTTTCTTTATGACTGACTCTGCTTCCGAATCAAATTTTTCAGATATATCCAGCAATTTTTGTTCCAAATCTTTGATCTTTTCTTCAATCTTTTGAGTAGTTTTGGGCCAGGATAAACAAAACTTGTACAAATCTCCAACATCTTTCACAGCTTTTTGAATGTTGGCTATTATATTATTTAATGAAGTTTTGTCATTTGCTATCATTATTTTCAATTCTTCCAGTCGTTTCTCATCAAACTCTTGTCTCACCTTTGTTTCTATAGATTTCTCAAAGGATTCAAACTATGTACTTACGAAACTTATTTACCTTCTCAGATGACTTGTTGAGGTCATGGATGAATCCCCTTTGTAGGTAGGTAGCAGCTTCTCCAAAATCTCAGATGCTTCATCAATCAGTTCACTATCCCCAGTGTGTAATTTTAATATCTCCTCTTGAGCCTTTGCCTGAACAATTGTAACCAACTTAAACTTTTGTTCTAGTGACATTATGTCCAAGTTTATTGGACCATTTAGAAATTTGGGCTCATCCAAAACTTGTTTTCTTTTCTCCAACAATTCTTTTGCAAGCTCCGCAGTGTCTCTTGTTGTGACAAAGACTTCTTCTTTCTGGCTTTGCTGAAAGTGTTAAGATAGTTTATAGGGGCTTCCTCCAGACTCCTTTTGTCATCGTCACTAAATTTATTATAGTGCTTAATCATAGGTTTTAGATTTCCATCTACAGTGATAGCCTTTACTATATCTGCAAGTGTCAAAGGTATTTCTGTCTTTTACTGGACTTATCTTTTTCGAAGGATTTTTCTTTAGTGCTTTCAGAGGCTTTTTCAGTCTTAATTTCCATCTTTTTGATCTCTTCATTTGTCTCTGTCTCCTCTTCATCCTTTTCACTTATACTAACATATAATTTTTTTTCCTTTCATCGTCTTTCTCTTCATGTCTTTGGCTAAGGATTCTTTTAATGTTTTCTCCAGGTTCATTGAAGCTATGGCACCGGAGGAGGTGGCAGAGCTTCTGGTAGTCCTCTAAGATTTATCAGACTTATCCTATTTTATCTGTGGTTTTTTAGGAATCTGTACCAGTTCATTCTTTTGCTTTTCTTTTGTTGCTTTCTCTACTTTTTCCCTTACTTCTTTGAGTTATTCTTTGTTAAAAGAATAGAAAATGGGAAGGCACTTGCCTTCGGGCACACTGCCTATAAGAACATTGACAAGTTTGACAATGAAAGGTTGAACTAACAAATAACATCTTCTTCATGCAAGGTTCAGTTCCATTGAAGTGCACAACACCTCTACTCTGCCCCCACTCACTTCCTCTCTACATCCACATCTTCGCTCACATCCACACATTTCCACAACTTCACATCACTTATTTATACATGTCATCAACTTTGGAATGAACATCAAAGTCAACTAAACAATCATCTATCTGGAACATTCTCCAAGATAGGCATTACAAGCAATTACAATCACAAGACTTAAAATGCTTCATGCGAACCATCACACCATCGGCCAAACATAGCTAGGATTTGAACATGCACCAATCATCCGGTCAACCAAGACTGAAAAGAACAGCAGCACCCAAGGAGAAATCTTCAACCACGAGCTCAATCCTTAATGCGGACCACCAACACAATAGGTACATGATCTAGAGACCACCACAAGCATAATGAAATCAACAAGAACAACCACACCACCTCAATTCACCAAAAACACTTGCATCTTCATCTGGGAACTTAAGAACACTAACTATCATGACTATCACACTAGAAAGATTGCTTGAGGACCTCCAAACCACGAACCACTTGAGTTGAGGATACATAGCAACATCCCAAATATACCTCTAGAACCGCAGACCATAATATTCTAATACAGAGCAATCTGGACCAAACTTCTATCAATCGATTACCTTTGAACAACCGCAAAACTCGGTTCTACTTAGATAGCCATAACTTCATTAATCCTTCATGTGGACCTCTCAAATCTTGACTAGAGAAACTTCAAACTATCCTCTACACAACCCTTTGGTCTGTAGATTCTGATCTTTGTTTTACTGAAAATGTTGAGTAATCTACTTTACTGAACTGCATTGTCTTCACTGTTTCTGACAAAGAGATATGTAACTGACTTGTTTCTTCTGGAGAGGCTAATTTTCCCAATATCCTCAATATACAAGTCTTCTAAACAAGTAATAGAATAAGATACAATTGAAACCAATGACAACAAGGATATGTTTGACATCAATGACAACACCGATTAGGCACATATTTGCAACAATCTCCCCCTTTGTCATTGATGGCAACATATGATGTGAAAAACCGATTCAACCATCAAGACAAGAACTTCTCCCCCTTTCTCTTATCACACTTGCAACCACTTTCTTCACTGCTCCCCCTTTCACCAGCAACTACTCACTTCCATCAAGACAAGAAATTCTCCCTCTTTCTCTTATCACACCTGCAACCACTTTCTTCACTACTCCCCCTTTCACCAGCAACTACTCACTTCCATCCAAGTTTTTCACATGGCTTCTCTCTCCCTTTGACATCAATGGCAAAGGGCACATATTTGCAATCATCTCTCACCCTTTTTATTTCTTAGACAAGAGCAAAAAAAACTCAGAACATACTGACTACTCCCCCTGAGTAGCATCCCCTTAGCACTAATCCGGATCACAAGATGTGACTATGAGTTGCACCGGACTGATGCACACTTAGTGCATCTTAGTTCTAAACAGGAGGGGTAATAACCCCTAGCATCATTTTGAGATACTCAAAAGTGTCCTTAGGTAGAGGCTTAGTGAAGATATCTGCAATCTGATCCTTTGAAGAAATAAACTCCAATCTGACTTCATTCTCATTTACCTTCTCTCTCAAAAAGTGAAACTTGATGGATATATGCTTTGTCTTTGAATGCAACACTAGATTCTTTGAAATGTTTATTGTACTTGAATTATCACAGAAGATTGTAACAGGTTCTTCAAACATAATTTTGATTTCCTTCAACATTTGCTTCATCCACAAAACTTGAGTACAATTACTTGCTTCTGCTATATATTCTGCCTCTGCAGTAGACAGAGATATTGCCTCCTACTTTTTGCTCAACGAAGAGACCAATTTCTTACCTAAGAAAAATGTACCACCACTAGTACTCTTCCTGTCATCCACATCTCCTACCCAATCAGCATCTGTATATGCATGAAGAGTGAAATCATCATCCTTAGGATACCATAAGCCATAATTAGATGTTCCCTTCAGATATCTAAAAAATCTTTTGACTGATACAACATGAGATTCTCTAGGATCAGATTGAAATCTAGCAACAAGTCCAACTGCATTCATAATATTAGGTTTGGTATGAGTCAGATAAAGCAGTCCTCCAATCATTGATCTATACCTTTTCTGATCTGCCTTAGGGGAATCATCATCTTTACTGAACTTGCATCTAGTTATCATAGGAGTACTCAGTGGTTTTGAATCCTCCATTCCAAACTTTTTCAAAAACTCTTTCACATACTTAGATTGAGATATGAAGATGCCTTTTTCTGACTGAATGATTTGCAGACCTAAGAAGAAATTCATTTCACCAAGCATGGACATCTCAAATTCACTTTGCATCTGATCAGCAATTTTTTTGCACATGCTCTCATTTCCACCAAAGATGATATCATCAACAAATACGTCAACAATCAAGATGTGTTCATGATCAATTTTGAAATAAAGATTACTATCAGCAATGCCTTTGCTAAAGCCTAACTTTAGCAGATACTTATCTAATCTTGCATACCAGGCTCTTGGGGCTTGTTTAAGTCCATACAATGCTTTTTTCAATCTACAAACCATATCTCCTTGAATAGACAACTGGAATCCTTCTAGTTGCTTAATGTAGACTTCTTCTTCCAACTCTCCATTCAGGAATGTTGACTTGACATCCATCTGGTAAACTTTGAAATCTTTGTAAGCAGCAAAGGCAAGAAATCATCTGACTGCTTCGATTCTTGCCACCAGAGCAAAAATTTCTTCAAAATCAATTCCCTCTACCTGAGAATATCCTTTGCACACCAATCTTTCTTTGTTTCTCACAACTTCACCATCTTCATTCAATTTATTCCGGAAGACCCATTTAGTTCCAATTACATTTTTTTCTTCAGGTCTAGGAACAAGATCCCGAGTATGATTCTTTTCAATTTGCATTAATTCTTCTTCCATTAAATTTACCCAACTTTCAACATTACATGCTTCATTCACTGACTTTGGTTCAATCTTTGAAAATAAACAATACTCCACTTGTTCTTTAGCAATTTTTCTTCTAGTTTGAACACCTTTATTTTTATCTCCTATGATCTTATCTTCAAAATGATTCAACCTTATATACCTGGGAGTTTTGGGATTTTCTTGAACTTCTAGTTCTTGAACTTGTTCCTTAGCATTTTCATTAGCTTCTTGAATCACTGGATTTTCTGGAGCAATCTGAATTTGAGTTTGAGCTTGAACTTGCTTTTCATTTTCATCATTTGATTCATGTCCACAAAACTTGGAAGGTCTCTCCATGCTTTCATCTTCCTTGACATTAGAACTTTCAACAATCCTTTACAATCTCTTGATAAAGCACCGGTATGCCTTTCTTTGGTTAGAATAACCCAGAAATATTCCTTCATCACACCTTGCATCAAACTTGCCTAGATCTTCATCTCTTTTGATATAGCATTTACTACCCAAAACTCTGAAGTATTTCATAGTAGGAGCATTACCAAACCACAGTCGATAAGGTGTTCTACCAGTATTACCTTTGATCTACACCCAGTTAAGAGTGTAGATAACAGTACTCATATCCTCTCTCTAATAGACATGTGGAACATTTGCCTCCATCATCATGGTTCTAGCAGCCTCTTGAATAGTTCAGCTCTTCCTTTCCATAACTTCATTCTGCTGAGGAGTCCTAAGGGCAGATAATTGTCTTCTTATTCCATGCTTTTCACAAAATGCATTAAACTCACCAGAGGTAAACTCTCCACCTCTGTCAGATCTCAGACACT
This sequence comes from Cunninghamia lanceolata, assembly GCA_027924645.1. Lineage (NCBI taxonomy): Eukaryota > Viridiplantae > Streptophyta > Pinopsida > Cupressales > Cupressaceae > Cunninghamia > Cunninghamia lanceolata. The sequence goes on from BSBN01001255.1 coordinate 3,018,821, forward strand.
TTACCTTCACACCAATCTCATTTTCCACCCTAGCCTTGAACACCTTGAATTTGTCAAGAGCCTCTGATTTCTCTTTCAAGAAAGTGACCCACATCATCCGGGAGTAATCATCAATCAACAACATAAAGTATATGTCTCCTTACAAACTCCTAACTCTGGCAGGATGACACAAATCAGTGTGCGCAAGTTCCAACAATCCACTTGAAGATTATTCTTTACTTTTGAATGTAGTTCTACTCTGTTTTCCCAACTGACATTCCTTACACATGCTATTAGCAGGTTTTACAAGTTTTGGAAGATCTCTCACATCCTGAGTAGTACTTATCTTGACAATGTTATCAAAGTTTACATGACATATTCTCTTATGCCATAATCAACTCTAATCAATCTAAGCAATCAAACATCTTTTACTAGTGCAACTTAAATGAAATATATTACCTCTAGTCTGTGTACCAGATGCAATCTCAGTTCTGGAGCTTTCCAAAATTCTGCATTTTCCATCCTTGAATCGGAGGTCATACCCTTTGTCAACTAGTTGTCCAACACTGAGAAGATTATGCTTCAACCCTTCTACATACAAAACATCATTAGTGTTGTGCTTACCATCAAAAGAGATGGATCCTCTGCCACAGATTCTACCAGCTGAATTGTCTCCAAACTTCACAATTCCACCTTCATATCTTTCCATACTTACAAACTTACTTTTATCACCTGTCATATGATGAGAACATCTGTTATCAATCACCCATTCATCCTTTTCTTTAACCTGAGTAGCCAAGGCAATTTCCACATTCACATAGTGGTGCAGGTGCACCTAACCCACGGTGGCCTCCATGAGGCATTTAGTTGTTTTATGTTTATTTTTATGTTTTCAATAAGGTCCTAAACGATCATTAAATGTAATAAGGTCAGTTTAACCAATGCATTCTATTTTTAGGTTGTTAGTTTAGAGTTAGTTGGAGTCTGTTGGACAGCTGTATCTCCTAGCCGCCTGGAAGTGATTCACAGCCGCTGGGAACCAAGTCAGTACTACTCTTTGTAAGTAGATAAATACCCCTAGGGACATATCGAAGGAGATATAGTATGTGTTGTAATCAGTTGTAGCTTAGTTCAGTTGTGGAATTGTAAACAGAGCATCTGTAATCACATTTCTGAAGAAGCATAATAAACAAGATTCCGTTGCATTTGAATTCACTGTGTAATTGATTTTTTGTACTGAGGTCGGATGGATTCGTTTATCCATTCCACCAATTGATTCTTTGAATCGATGGAATGGTTGTATATATATTAGTTAGGGTTTGGTTTTCTATTTTGTCTATGTTAACGCGTGCAAGATCAAGCAAGGAATACATTAAAGGGTTCTAGCATGAATGCATGCTAGATTGGTGAAGTGCAGAGGGCTGCACAATTGAAGGAAAAGCAAATCGAATCAGTCGCTAAGTGAAAAACGGCTGAAAACAGTAAAAATCTGCGGGTTGCAAGAAAGATACAATTTGTGTATATATCACTTTTATATGCGAGATATACAATCCGTGTGTATATCGCATTCACATGTTATGTGTATGTCGCATTTGTCCATCGCTGGTGTATCAGGTGAGAAAACAGGTCAAGAATGCATGTTATGAAGATGCAAAGTTAAAATCATATTAGATATATAATTCCTGTGTATATCACTTTTGTATGTCGGGTTCAATTTGTGTGTATACCCCTGTTGCATGTGCAGACAGTTCCTGTGTATCCGTCAATTGTATCTGGCAGGTTTGTATGTGTTGAATGTACATCAGGTTATACAATTGATGAGTATATATCTTTTGTATGTCGGAGACAATTTGTGTATATACTGCAGTTGTATGGGAGAGATAGTTTCTGAATATCTGTCATTTGCATTTTGTGTTGTATATGGTGAAGATACAACGAAAGATACATGGGTTGATGGGTCGAGGTGGTAACCCGCATGTATGTTCGAAGGGTTTTAGGTCTGCGGATACAAGAGGTGACTTATAGTAGGAGGTAAGCATACAGGAAGAGCAGGTTGCGAGTTGTATGTATATTGCGAATGTATATTGGAATATACATTCTGCGATACAAAGGGTTATGTGCAAGCGGCAACTGATAGATCAGGTGAATGCATCTATAGGTTTGTATGTCACGAATGTGCAACGCGCACATACAAGTATCGATCGGCAAGAGTATAGCGATCGGCAGGAGAGACAAAGGCTTCACCGAAGAAAGGAGTCTTAGCGACGGGAGTGTCTGCATCGGGGAGATAAGTATGAAGGTGGCCGATGGTGTTATGTTTTGCCGATAGGCAAATAAACATATAATGAAGGATGTATGCATATTAAAGAATGCATAGACATACATTTGTAAATGTATCTTAGGGTTTGAGTGGTGGGTGCTCTGCATCATAGTGGTATCAGAGCTCAGAAAAAAAAGTTTGGGCCGTTTGTGTGTTGATTCTGTCACTGAGAAGACAGAGGTAGAAGATTGAGAGGTTGACAAGATGCCTCCGAAAGGTAATGGTACTACCAAAGAGTTGGAGGAGATGAAGGAAAAACATGCTAAAGAGATGAGGAAGATGAAAGAGCTTGTTGAAGCACTTCAAGCCAGGCTTGCAGCCTTGGAGACAAACAAAAGAAGAGAAATAGAAGAAAGTGAATCCGAAAAGGAAGAAGATGATGCTGAAGAATTTGAAGAGGTAGATGAAGAACTGAATGCTGAAGATCAGAGGTTTGCAAAACTGTTAAGGGCAGTCAAGAATGACAAACCTAAGGTAAAGATTGATGTTCCAAAGTACACTGGAAGTTTGAATGAGGAAGAGTTACTTGATTGGATTGCTGCATTAGACAATCACTTTGAATGTGAGGAGGTTCCAGAGGAACACAAGGTAAAGATTGCAAAGACCAAATTGACAGGTCATGCTTTGGTATGGTGGGATTATGTACAATCAGAAAGAAGAAAGCAAGGTAAGTCCAAGATTTCTTCATGGGACAAGATGGTAGCAAGGATCAAAGGTAAATTTTTACCCCAGGATTATGAAATTCAAAGGTTTAAGAAGATGCAATTTTTAAGACAAAAAGAAATGGATGTGAAGGCATATACTGAGGAATTTTACAAGTTGAGTATGAGGCCTGGTCATCATGAGAATGAGGTTGAAAAGGTTGCTAGATATTTGGCTAGTTTGAGATTGAACATACAGGATGAATTAGTTTTGGCTAACCCTAGGAGTGTGGAAGAATGTTATCAAATGGCAATCAGGATTGAGGAGAAGATGAAAAGGAGACACGACAAGTCCATGAGAGGAAGAGGCAACAATACTAGAGGGAGAGGATCAGCTCCTACAACAAGGCAAGCAAATGAGAATCAAGAAGAGGCTGGTAAAGGACAAGAACAGTCTGATTTTAGAGGTGGATGGAAAGGCACAAGAGGCAAGTTTGGAAATGGAAGAGGTTCCAATACATTTTCAGGATAGTGTTACACTTGTGGTGATAATGGTCACCCAGCATTTAAATGTCTAGAAAAAGCAACAAGTTCAGTGGGAGAAAGGACAACAAATCTGGTCCAAGAATCTGATGCTCAAGGTGGGACAAGCTCAAACACTACTACAAATTATGTTTATCCTGAGACAAGAGAAGCATTGATGTTAAGAAGAACAATCCTGAAGACATCCAAGGACATGTTTCAAAGGAGAGCACTTTTTAGGACCTGTTGCAAAAGCAAAGGGAAAATATGCAAGGTAGTAATAGATTCTAGTTCAATAGACAATATGGTATCTCAGGAAATGGTGGATAAACTAAAATTGGAAAGGACTCCACATCAAAACCCTTACAAAGCATCTTGGGTAAGTGATAGTCAATCAATTTTGGTATATGAACAGGCATATGTTGATTTTTAGATTAGAGATTATCAGGATAGAGTTTTGTGTCACATATTGCCCATGGAATGTTGTCACCTACTGTTGGGTAGGCCATGGCAATTTGATAGGAGAGCATTGTATGATGGTATGCTAATACCTACACCATCATGAAGGATGGGCAAACTTTTCTGTTGGCACTTATGCAAGAGGATGCTAAAGCAAAGACGATAGGCAAAATTATTTTGGTAGGTAAGAAGGAGTTTGTGAAGATGCCTACAGTCGAGTCAACGACAGCTGAGGATATCTCTAGGAAAGGAGAACAGAGTTTGGAGAAGATTTCAGTTCTGACTGAGGTTCAGAAATAGGTTTGTACACAGCCACAGGCTGATTGGAATGACAAGGATGCAGTCATAGTAGGGACTATTGTTTGTCCCCTAAGAGTTGAAAGACAGACACATTCTGCCATAGCAGTTAATGAGGTTTCCCCTATCCATGTCTAGACAGAGATGATGAATGATCAGCAAGATGTGAGAAGAGCCTACAGTGTTAGGTATGCGTATTCGATCCCATGGCAGTAGGTTATAGTGCAGAGGTCATGGGGTAGATTTGAGACAGCAGTAGCTACAAGTGGTTTCAGTCAAAGACTTAACTCATGGGACATGAGTTCTTTTCAAATTGGTGAGTATGGTGCAAGTGCACCTAACCCACGGTGGCCTCCATGAGGCATTTAGTATGGTGGGACAGTCCACAAAGAGTGCACATGGTCAAACAACAAGAAATGTTGGAAAGCATGCCATAGACAGTGAAGGATCCAAGCCAAAAGAACCTGATGAAGACAAGCATGGAGCAATGAAGGACAATTTGGATGAATATTTTCAAGGGACTTGGAAAAGTTTCAAGTTAGGGAGTATGGTGCAGTGCACCTAGAGTAATCATTAAGTCTATTTTTTTGAAAATTTGTTTGTTAAGGGTAAAATAGAGTTTTTTTAAAATGTAATAAAGCCTTGAAAGGCATAAAAATGTAGTGGAGATAGGAAAATAGTCATTACCTTTAGTGATGTACAGTCCATGTCAATTGTGACAGTCTAATTTTAGAAATAAAATAGTCTTTTTGTGAAAAACAGTCTTTTTAGTAAAAAATAGTCAGTTTGGCTATTCTTAGCCTTTTCCCACAATGGGAAACTTTGTAAAAAGGATATAGATGTGGTGGATGCATGTTAAGGAGGGTGGTGGTCGGATTTGTAATGGAGATGGAGTTTGAATGAAAAGAAAAGAAAAAGATGAGACTATTTTTCGCTGTTCCCGAGGCTGGTACGACTATGTATGGAATTCCAAATGGCATGAAATTATATTTTTTGGAAAGATCTCAAAGTCTTCTTTCTTTTGGCATTGGTTGCATCAATTTTTGTTATGTTGTGTAAAAGTTATGATGAATTTAGTGATTAACACTTCCAGTTCTGTTTACTGTAACAGTCATCTTGTTTGGAATGGTACGGATTTTAAAGATCAAGTATAGGTCTGAAACTAATGGGAAAAGATGGGGATATGAGTCTAGTTTCATATTCTTTTTGTTTGGGCAATTTTCATTAAAAATTAAGTGAGTTATGTCATTTTTGGTGAGGGCAAGTCTGCAATCTACTAGGGTCTCCATCTCTATAACAGTCCATTTTTTAAGCATACTTTCAAAAACAAACTATGTTGCATGTGAGATATGTTGTGTAATAGGATAATAGGTATCCAAATCAGGTTTTATATCATGGTTTTGAGTTGTATTTTAAAAATTATGTCAAATTTACCTTATTTGTTGCTCTCATCAAAGCATAGTGGAAGTTTGTGAGATAAGTCTTTTGTTTGAAGTTTGTGAGTTTTAGGTGAATCCTCCATGCCTCTGCATCACCCATGGTGGCCTCCATGAGGCATTTAGTTGTTTTATGTTTATTTTTATGTTTTCAATAAGGTCCTAAACGATCATTAAATATAATAAGGTCAGTTTGACCAATGCATTCTATTTTTAGGTTGTTAGTTTAGAGTTAGTTGGAGTCTGTTGGACAGCTGTATCTCCCAGCCGCCTGGAAGTGATTCCCAGCCACTAGGAACCAAGTCAGTACTACTCTTTGTGAGTAGATAAATACCCCCAGGGACAGATCAAAGGAGATATAGTATGTGTTGTAATCAGTTGTAGTTCAGTTCAGTTGTGGAATTGTAAACAAAGCATCTATAATCACATTTCTGAAGAAGCATAATAAACAAGATTCTGTTGCATTTGAATTCACTGTGTAATTGATTTTCTATACTGAGGTCGGATGGATTCATTTATCCATTCCACCAATTGATTCTCTGAATCGGTGGAATGGTTGTATATATATATATATATATATATATATATATATATATATATATATATATATATATATTAGTTAGGGTTTGGTTTTCTATTTTGTCTGTGTTAACGTGTGCAGGATCAGGAAAGGAATGCATTAAAGGGTTCTAGCGTGAATGCATTCTAGATTGGTGAAGTGCAGAGGGCTGCACGATTGAAGGAAAAGCAAATCGAACTAGTCGCTAAGTGAAAAACGGCTGAAAACAGTGTAAATCCGCGGGTTGCAAGAAAGATACAATTTGTGTATATATTGCTTTTGTATGCGAGATATACAATCCGTGTGTATATCGCATTCGCATGTTATGTGTATGTCGCATTTGTCCATCGCTGGTGTATCGGGTGAGAAAACAAGTCGAGAATGCATGTTATGAAGATGCAAAGTTAAAATCATATTGGATATACAATTCCTGTGTATATCACTTTTGTATGTCAAGTTCAATTTGTGTGTATACCCCTGTTGCATGTGCAGACAGTTCCTGTGTATCTGTCAATTGTATCTAGCGAGTTTGTATGTGTTGAATGTACATCGCAAATGTACATCAGGTTATACAATTGATGAGTATATATCTTTTGTATGTCAGAGATAGTTTGTGTATATACTGCAGTTGTATGGGAGAGAGTTTTTGAATATCTGTCATTTGCATTTTGTGTTGTATATGGTGAAGATACAACGAAAGATACATGGGTTGACGGGTCAAGGTGGTAACCTGCATGTATGTTCGAAGGGTTTTAGGTCTGCGGATACAAGAGGTGACCTGCAGTATGAGGTAAGCGTACAGGAAGAGCAGGTTGCGAGTTGTATGTATATTGCGAATGTATATTGGAATATACATTCCGCGATACAAAGGGTTATGTGCAAGCGGCGACCGATAGATCGGGTGAATGCATCTATAGGTTTGTATGTCGCGAATGTGCAACGCGCACATACAAGTATCGATCGGCAAGAGGATAGTGATCGGCAGGAGAGACAAAGGCTTTGCCGAAGAAAGGAGTCTTAGCGATGGGAGTGTGTGCATCGGCATGAGTTCAGCATCGGGGAGATAAGTATGAAGGTGGCCGATGGTGTTATGTTTTTCCGATAGGCAAATAAACATATAATGAAGGATGTATGCATATTAAAGAATGCATAGACATACATTTGTAAATGTATCTTAGGGTTTGAGTGGTGGGTGCTCTGCATCACATAGCTAGCAGATTCAGTAGGCACTAGATTTTCTTCTTTGATAGCAATGAACACCTGTTCATTTCTAGATGTACTTCCCTTATTAGATTCATCATCTGTAACTCCTTCATCAGCAACTTCTTAGACATAGTAGCATTTCTTCTGAAACCTAGGTCTGTTAGGGTTTGGCTTTGAAACCCTCTCTAGACATCTTGAAGCAAAATGACCAATCTTATTGCAAGCAAAACATTTGAAAGGCAACATTCCTTCATACTTATCGAATCCTCTTGGTAATCTTTTGGCAATAAGGGTTTCAAGTTCTTCAAGCTCTGTTTCATCTTCTTCAAGTTCCTTCCTTACCTTCTCATATCTGGTTAGTTTTCTTGAAGAGCTTTCACCTGGATCAAATCTTTGGTTCCCAGAAACACTGGCCTTACAAGCAGATTCTGATTTAGAAAGGGAATCACCAAACTCACTCATTTCAAATGTTGAAAGCTTGCCAATCAACTGATCCCTTGTAACAGTTGTCACAATTCTGATCTCCTCAATAGCAGCAACTTTATGCTTGTATGAAGCAGGTAAGGATCTGAGCACCTTGCTAACAATCTCTAATTCTTCCAGTTTTCCATCAGCACACCTAATACTATACACAAGTTCATTCACCTTTTGCATGTAGGAAGTGATGTTTTCATCTTCACTCATCCTCAAACTTTCGTATCTACCTTTCAAGCTCTATAACTTAGCACATTTGACATATGCATCACCTTCATGCAGAGTTTCCAACTTCTTCCAGATTTCATGAGTAGTTTTCAATTCTAGGACATTTGTCATTTCTGTATCAGTCAGGGCACTTAACAATGCTTCTTTAGCCCGAATATTGTTTTCAGCATCTTTGAGTTCATCTAGAGTTGAAGGACCTTTCTCTGGAGGCTTATACTTATCCTTAGTTATCAACCAATGAGCATCACCCATGCATTGAAAATGGCACTCCATGCGACTCTTCCAAAGAGAGTAATTTGTTCCATCAAATCTTGGACTGTCCTTCTTGTAAGTCGACATCCTAGATCTCCTCAAGCGGTCAAGCCTCTTTTAGAGGAACCGGCTCTGATACCAATTGTTGAAATTAGGGTAGACAACTGAGAGGGGGGGTGAATTAGTTGTCACAAAATTTTTATCTTTTGCTGCATTTAATCTTCTTTACCACTTATTAACAGATTAATGATATAACCATGAAATCATGATCCAACAACACATGAGCAGAAACATAATCAACACACATAACACTAGGATTTTTATGTGGAAACCCGGTTAAGGGAAAAACCACCGTGGGGGTTAACCCACAAGATTTATTCTCTGTTAAAAGAATAGAAAATGGGAAGGCACTTGCCTTCGGGCGCACTGCCTAGAGCTCACTGCTCAAAAGAGGCTCACTGCCTACAAGAACATTCACAAGTTTGACAATGAAAGGTTGAACTGAGAAACAGCATCTTCTTCATGCAAGGTTCAGTTCCATTGAAGCGCACAACACCTCTTCTCTGCCCCCACTCACTTCCTCGCTACATCCGCATCTTCACTCACATCCACACATTTCCATGACTTCACAACACTTATTTATACATGTCATCGACTTTGGAATGAACATCAAAGTTGGCCAAACAATCATCTATCTAGAACATTCTCCAAGATAGGCATTACAAGCAATTACAATCACAAGACTTAAAATGCTTCATGTGAACCATCACACTGTCAGCCAAACATAGCTGGGATTTGAATCTTCCTCAAACAACATGCCATGCTCCATATAACTCTTCTTAGATCATCCATAACACACACCAAGCATTCGGTCGACCAAGACTAAAAAGAACAGCAGCACCCAAGGAGAAATCTTCAACCATGAGCTCATTCCTTAATGTGGACCACCAACACAATAGGTACACGATCCAGGACCACCACAAGCACAATGAAATCAACAAGAACAACCGTACCACCTCAATTCACCAGAAACACTTGCATCTTCATCTGGGAACTTAAGATCACCAACTGTCATGACTATCACACTAGAAAGATTGCTTGCAAACCTCCAAACCATAAACCACTTGAGTTGAGGATACACACCAACATCCCAAACATACCTCTAGAACCGTAGACCATAATATTCCAATGCGGAGCAATCTAGACCAAACTTTTGTCACTCTGTTACCTCTAAACAACTGCAAAACCCAGTTCTACTCAGATGACCATAAATTCATGCAGACCTCTCAAATCTTGACTGGAGCAACTTCAGACTATCCTCTACACAACCCTTTGGTCCGCAAATTCTGATCTTCATTTTACTAAAAATGCTGAGCAATCTACTTTGTTGAACTGCACTGTCTTCACTGTTTCTGACAAAGAGATATGTAACTCACTTGTTTCTTCCTAAGAGGCTAATTTTCTCAATATCTTCAACATACAAGTCTTCTAAACAAGTAATAGAATAAGATATAGTTGACACCAATGAGAACAAGGATATGTTGACATCAATGACAACACCGATTAGGCACATATTTGCAACAAAACCCTCTTCGCAACTCCTCTTGCAATGCATCGATTTACCTTTGCAGGGCCCTAAAACCCTCTTCCGTCAAATCATTTCTCCCAACATGATTTTTTCGTGGGGGCATTTTGATTTCTACAGCAAACCCACAACCTCAGGTCCTAGTGCAAACTGTCTCACAATCAGTGATCTATCTACACACTCAAGAACCTAGCTCTGATACCACTTGATGAAAGGGGTAAATCAAAAACACACAAGAATAGAAATTGCACATAAAAAATAGAATGTTCTTTTATTTATTTGGACAACTCATTACATTACAGAAGCTCAAATACAATTAAAGGATGAATCGTCCACAAGCTACAACACATTACAACTTCCAATCTCAAGACTTTGGCCCAAATCAGTTAGGGTTTTTGTTTTCCTACCTTTTCTTGACTCTACACTTTCCCCCTTATCTCTACTACCTCCAAGGGTTACCAAAAATGGTTATAAATAGCCCTTTTTGGCAGCCTCCAGCCAAATTTCTAATTTTGCATCTCCCTCCAAAAATAGGTCAACTTCCGGGAGCCATAACTTTTGATCTGGGTGTCCGATTGACGAACCGTTTGAAACATCAGAAACCTCGCGGAGTTCTCTACGTGCTAAGAATCTACTCTTCAAATTCTACCCATTTGCAGGGTCGTATAGGGCCATTTAGTGCCTCAAACCTGAATTTGAATAATTTTTAGGGGTTTTTCGAGAAATGAAAACTTTAATATCTTTCAGCCCACAAATGAGCTTTGCCTAATTCCTTTACCAAAGGTCTTATTTTTCATTTACGAAACTTCCTATAAATTTTTGCTTTTATACGTGCTCAAATGCAAACTTTCCAAAAATAATAGTTTGTTATTTTTAGCAATTTGGAAAAATGGAAGGTTCTATATCATTATTGAAGCGATTATGGAACCAGAAATACCAATTTTGAAAAGAAATGAAAATAACATCAACAATTTTGAATCATCATCTTTTTTTGGGTGATGCAAGATTGCCCTTACACCACTGAATGCTCCTGCATCACTATTTCTTGTCATAACATGCATTCCTAGATGCCATAGTTATTTTCTTCCCAATAAACATCTTGACTCATGTTTTACTTCTACAATTCAAGGGTAATAAAGTGTATAAAACAACTCAAGAAATGTGATAAATAGCTTCTTTGCCATGTGAAATACCCTACTAGTAAATGAAACAAAAGGACAATCATTATTTTTTATGAGATATTCCATGTAATTGATAATAATTACATTACCTAGTTAAATCTCAACATGAACAGATAATACTTAGTTTAAAATCCTTGAATAAATTCATGCTACTACATTTTGATTTCTAGACATTTAAAATCCATTGAGTTTGAATAATATGCTATACTACGAGTACTGTTATAAGATGCGGTACAAGGATGCAATATCATCAAGGATGAAAGATGAACATTTAGACAAAGCATTTAACCAACTCATTCATAGAACATATAGCATCATCCATGTGGTTACTGCCAAGAATTTGCATGATTGAAAAATACTGTATAAGTTGTACTCACAATATTGTATTGATAAATGCAATAACAATACTCACTAATTTCATATTTGAAATGAAGATAAATGCAATAAAAAGATATATGAATAAGAATACTCACTAATACTCATTGCACAAATGGTAGATTGTTTTTTTTAATCTTTGACTGACGTAGCACTCCATGTGGACCCCAAGAGTTAAGGTGATCCACTATGGGGCCCTCTTCCCTATTGGATTCTAATTCACTTATAGATGGAAATCAGGAAACATTCTTAGAGAAAGATGTGGCAAATTGGAATATTACTACAGTAAAATGGAAAATTGGAGAGGTCTATCATGAGAGGTTTATTGATTTGGTTAAATGTGTGGTTCATCTAAAGTCTTAAATGTTTGTCCTCTTGTTTGGTCTGAAATTGAATTTGGAAATAAGTTTGATAGTTGATTGATTTATGTCCTCTTGTTTTGATTGTTTGATTGGTGAGCCTTACACCTTCGAGTGTCCTTCTAACAAGTATTCATCGAGAAACTAACCAGTAGTAGGGAAATTTGAAGAGACTTAGTGTCTCAAATTACTGCTTGAACCTCATGTTTTGATCGTTGGTTGTTCATTGAACTATTCACGAGTTCATCGGGTTCAAGGTTCAACATGAACAGTCATCGATGTGACAGAACACTATCGGGCTTACCGAATGTATATGGTGAATGCATATCGGCATTGTATGTTGGGAATATACAAATGATGTGTATATCACAAATGTGTGAGAGGATACATCTCGTGAGTATATCACTAATGTATGCTGCAAACATTTCATGTGTATATCACATTTGTATGTACCTCGTGAATGTATGTTGAAGTTGTTTGCAGAGAATGTACATTGTATTAGACTGACTAACACTATCGGCATACCTCAGATTGCCTCTACCGATGATTGGTATTTCACTGATGCTAGTGACCATCGAGATGACTTACTGTATCGGCAGAAGTTGGAAGCTTTACATTGATCTCCAGGGTCTCACCGAAGGGTGTGAGCTATCGGCCTAAGGTTGGAAGATCGGCGAAGGATGTAGAAGCTGCCCCGATAGTTGTGTTACTCAGATAGGAGTTGGCGATGGAGTTTGGCTTCGGTGTAAGAATTGCTTTCAGCCAGGTTTTGTTAAGTTTCTCCGACGCTCACTATCTTACCAATGGCGGTTGCTTCTTCAGAGATTGGAAAGAGATTGTTCATCGGGACAATGTAAACTGTTTGGACCAATGGCGAAGGTCTGATCGATGAAGGATGGAGGACTTGGGCATCACGGAAACATTGGACTATCGGTGCAAGAAGTGAAGCGCTCACCGATGGAGCAGGTTAGTCCGATAAGGCTATAGTTTGGCTTCGTCGACAACAAAATTGCCGATGATGGTATTACTGTGTGTTTGGACATATAAACCAAAACATCATCAGTGACCTGGTGCATGTGGGATTAAACATCTCACTGGAATGTGAACAGTTAGAACAATTTGAAGGCAGCAGCGCTGAACAAGTTAGATCGATCAATTAGGGCAAAAGTTGAATAACTGTCTTTGCCCTTGAAGACTGGATATATAAACAGATCTATGTGTATCGTTGTAGATTGATGAAACGATTTGAGTTATACAGTTTATTCTGTAGCTGTGCAGATGAAATAAATAGCTTTGTATAATTGTAAAAGAATCGATACCTGAACAAAAAGAGTTGAGGATCTTTATTGTAATCTTTCAGTTTACTGTAATAAAGATAGCTTCTATTATGGTGGTGGGTTTTTTACCCGAAAGGGTTTTCGCATATAAAATTGGTGTTGTTCTGTGTTGTCTTAATTGTTTATTTTATTTTTCTGGTGTATTCATCTGTGGTTTTTGAATTGAAGGTTACCTGTCTGCATTATCCCCTTAGAATTATCATTAGGGAAGCTGTATTCCGCACCTGTGCTTTCCTTACAAGTGGTATCAGAACCTGGCCAGTTGTGTTATCCTTGTTGGTAGGTTGGGTTTTTTGTGTTAATTCTTTGAGTGGGAGTTCTGTAGAGGTTTATTTGGTTAAATAAGATGGCAAGTACATCAGACAAAATAGACATTGAAAAGTTCAATGGCACAAACTTTGAGTTGTGGAAACTTAAAGTTGAAGATATGCTAGTCTACATAGATCTTTGGATTGCTATGTCTAGAACTAAACCTTCAGCCATGAAGCAAGAAGACTAGGACCTAGTAGATAGGAAAGCCAAAGGACTGATAAGATTAAGTTTATCTAACTCTATTCTATTGAACGTCCATGAGGAGACGACTGCAAATGCTTTGTGGAAGAAGTTGAATAACATTTATCAGGGCAAGTCCTTGGTGAATAAAATTTTCCTCAAAAAGAAGTTGTATTCTCTGAAGATGGATGAAGGAGTATCTGTAGCAGAACATCTAGCTCATTTAATACGATTGTTACACACTTGACGTCTATAGGTGTAAAAATAGAAGAGGAGGACTGTTGTATGCTTCTGTTGTGTTCTCTACCTGACTCATGGGATCATCTTGTGATGGTTATTGGAAGTACAACAACCACATTTTCAACTGAGACTGTTGTTGCCTCAATGTTATCTGAAGAGATGTGGAGGAAATCTTTTGAGATGGCCAAAGAGGCCCTGTCTGTTCGGGGTAGGTCAAAGGAAAGAGGCAAGAAGAAGGACAAGAAGTCTAAGTCAAAATCACAGGGGAAATCAAAATCTCCTAGAAAGAAGTCCAAGGTGAAGTGCTGGAATTGTGGACAGAAAGGACACATTAGGAAAGACTGCAAAGAAGAGAAAAAGAAGAAGAACTTCTTTGACTCTGAGTCTTCTTAGAGTGATGCTGATGCCTTCATTGTTGCTTTGGCAATGCCTACATCTGAAGATGTTTGGCTAGTGGATTCAGGAGCATCTTTTCATATGACATCTCACATAGAGTGGTTCACAAAGTATGAACCGTATGCTGGTGGTAAGGTGTTCCTGGCAAGTGATTCGACACTAGAAATTGTTGGCCGAGGAAGAGTCAGAATCTAGTTCCTGGATGGCAGAATAAAGGGAATGAATGGAGTTTTACACATACCAAGTCTGGCTTGAAATTTACTTTCTGTTAGTAAACTTAATGATGTTGGAGTACAAGTTACTTTTGTGAATGGTGGTTGTAAGATGACTAGAGGGTCAATTGTACTGGCAAAGGGTGAACACATTGAAACTTTGTATAGGTTAGATGCTAAACCAGTGTACTGTAATAATGTCTCTGTAAAATCTGGAAAAGCTACTATTGTAACACATGATGTAAACTCTATGGAAGTTAAACTTCCTGCAGAGAAAATAGTGCTCTGGCATCATAGACTTGGTCACATAGGTGAAAAAGGTTTAAAAACCTTGAAAAACAAAAACCTAGTAGATGGGCTGATTGATTGTAATCTAGAGTTCAATTTATGCGAACATTGTATATTTAGAAAATAAAACCGTGTTTCTTTTTACTTTAGTTCTCATAAATCTTCTGGTGTTCTGGACTATGTACATTCTGATGTTTTTGGTCCAGTTAATGTTCCTTCTTTATCTAAATCAAGATACTACGTATCATTTATTCATGATTATTCAAGGAGGGCATTTGTATATTTTTTAAAGAATAAATCAAAAGTGTTCAGTCGGTTTAAAGAATTTAAAACTCTTGTGGAAAATCAGACTGGTACGAAAATAAAATGGTTGAGAACAAATAACGGTGGTGAATATTGCAATGCGGATTTTGATAAGTATTGTGTAGACCATGGAATTAAAAGGCATAAAACTACACCTTATACTCCACAACAAAATGGAGTTGCTGAAAGGTTAAATCGATCATTGATGGAGAAAGCAAGAAGTATGTTGAGTTATGCTGGTCTTGAACAAAGATTCTGGGCTGAGGCAGTTGCTATAGCTTGTTACTTGCTGAATCGTTCTCCTACTTCGGCATTGGTTGATAAGACGCCTATGGAATCTTGGTCTAGAAAGAAGCCCTCTCTAAGACATCTTTGTGTCTTTGGCTGTGAGGCATATGCTCATATTCCTGATGTAAAAAGATCTAAGTTGGATTACAAAGTAGTCAAATGCATCTTTATTGGCTATGGAGTCAGTATTAAGGGGTACAAGCTTTGGAATCCTGAAACTAAAAAAGTACTTTATAGCAGGAATGTAATTTTTAGAGAGCTAAAACCATTCGTTAGTGTTCCTCAGCCGGAGAAGACAGAAGAAAAGAAAGAAAAGAGTGTTGTGAATATTCCTCTGACCCCTGTAAAAGAGGAACAACAAGCACCAAGTGTAGATGGTTCAGATGTGAGTTCGAGTATCTCCGAAGATTCAGATCCAGAGCAAGAACCTGAACCTGCACCTCAGCTATTGAGGAGGTCTACAAGTGAAAGAAGACAACCAGATAGGTATGGATTTTTAGTACTTGATTCAAGTTGTGCCTATGTTTTGCTTATTGATACTGGTGAACCTAGGACTATGAAAGAAGCTATTAGTTTATCTGATTCAGATTCTTGGTTGGAAGCCATGGATAACGAAATGTCATCATTGGAGAAAAATGGAACTTGGGATCTGGTGCCCTTGCCTGAAGGTAGAAAACCTGTGGGCTGTAAGTGGGTATTTAAAAAGAAATATGGTCCAGATGGTAGTATTGATAAGTACAAGGCAAGACTGGTTGCTAAGGGGTATTCTCAAAAGGAAGGTATAGATTATGGAGAAATCTTTTCTCCTGTAGCGAAGCTGACATCCATTAGATTTCTGTTGTCACTTGCAGCAGCGTATGACTTTGAAATTGAGCAGATGGATGTGACGATAGCATTTCTTCATGGGGACCTTGAAGAAGAAATTTATATGTCCCAGCCAGAGCATTTTGTGGTAAAAGGTAAAGAACATCTAGTATGTAAACTTAAAAAGTCTCTTTATGGTTTGAAGCAATCTCCCAGAATGTGGTATCAAAAATTTGATACGTATGTTTTATCTTTGGGATATATGAGATCTAAATCTAATCATTGTGTATATTATAAAACTGATGGTGATCGAATTCTTATAATTGCACTGTATGTGGATGATATGTTGTTCATTGGCAATGGTAAGGGGATGATCTCAGATTTAAAATCTCAGTTGTCCTTGAAATTTGAAATGAAGAATCTGGGGGCAGTGAAGTACATTCTAGGAATGGAAATCAAAAGGGACAGATCTAAGAGAAAGATTTGGCTCAGCCAGAGCAAGTATATTACCAATGTTCTTGATAAGTTCAATATGTCTGATTCTAAACAGTTAGTTGTTCCAGTTTTGCAGGGAACGAAACTATCTGTTGAAGATTGTCCAGAATCTTCGAATGAAATTAAAGATATGAAAAAAGTGCCTTATGCAAGTGCTATTGGCAATTTGATGTACGCAATGGTCTGTACCAGACCAGACATTGCCCAAGCAGTGGGAGTTTTGAGTCGGTTTATGGCGAATCCAGGCAGATCACATTGGGATGTTGTGAAGAGAGTTATGAGGTATTTGAAGGGAACTTCTGATTATGCTATTTGCTATCATGGAAATTTAGTTGGATCTCATAAATCTATCAGCATTCAGGGATATGTAGATTCTAATTGGGCAAGGGACATTGACAGTAGAAGATCCACCAGTGGATATGTATTCACGTTAAATGGTGGTGCTATCAATTGGATGAGCAAGCGGCAGGCTGTAGTCGCTTTGTCCACAACAGAGGTAGAGTACATAGCAGCTACTCGTGCATGCCAAGAAGTCATTTGGTTGAAAAGGTTGTGGTCTGATGTTGGTTTTAATGCACGGCAGATACAAATACATTGTGACAGTCAAAGTGTTATCTGTTTGGCAAAAAATCGTAAATTTCATGCTAGGACAAAACATATTGATGTCCAATATCACTTTGTTCATGATATGGTGGAAGACAGGAAGGTGAAGCTGGAAAAGATTGACACTTTGGAAAATGTCCCTGATGCCTTAACTAAACCAGTGAGCACGGCCAAGTTCAAATGGTGTTCAGATGGAATGGGTCTTCGAGCCCATAATTCTCAGTAATCGTATGAGGATTATGAGGTCGCAGTAATCTCTTCGACAATTGGGAGATTGATGAGACTTAGTGTCTCAAATTACTACTTGAACCTCATGTTTTGATCGTTGGTTGTTCATTGAACTATTCAGGAGTTCATCGGGTTCAAGGTTCAACATGAACAGTCATCGCTGTGACAGAACACTATCGGGCTTACCTAATGTATATGGTGAATGCATATCAGCATTGTACGGTGGGAATATACAAATGATGTGTATATTGCAAATGTGTAAGAGGATACATCTCATGAGTATATCGCTAATGTATGCTACAAACATTTCATGTGTATATCGCATTTGTATGTACCTTGTGAATGTATGTTGAAGTTGTTTGCAGAGAATGTACATTGTATCGGATTGACTAACACTATCGGTGTACCTCAGATTGGCCCTACTGATGATTGGTATTTCACCGATGCTAGTGACCATCGAGATGACTTACTATATCGGCGGAAGTTGGAAGCTTTACATCGATCTCCAGGGTCTCACCGAAGGGTGTGAGCTATCGGCCTAAGGTTGGAAGATCAGCGAAGGATGTAGAAGCTGCCCCGATAGTTATGTGTTACTCAGATAGGAGTTGGCGATGGAGTTTGGCTTCAGTGTAAGAACTGCTTTCGGCCAGGTTTTGTTAAGTTTCTCTGACGCTCACTATCTTACCGATGGTGGTAGCTTCTTCAGAGGTCAGCGAGAGATTGTTCATCAAGACAATGTAAACCGTTTGGACCGATGACGAAGGTCTGACCGATGAAGGATGGAGGACTTGGGCATCGTGGAGCCATTGGACTTTTAGTGCAAGATGTGAAGCGCTCACCGATGGAGCGGGTTAGTCTGATAAGGCTATAGCTTGGCTTCGTCAGCAACAAAATTGCCGATGATGGTATTATTGTGTGTTCAGACATATAAACCGAAACATCATCAGTGACCTGGTGCATGTGGGATTAAACATCTCGCTGGAATGTGAACAATTACAACGGTTTGAAGGTAGCGGCACTGAACAAGTTAGATCGATCAGTTAGGGAAAAAGTTGAATAACTGTCTTTGCTCTTGAAGACTGGATATACAAACAGATCTACGTGTATCGTTGCAGATTGATGAAATGATTCAAATTATACAGTTTATTTTGTAGATGTGCAGATGAAATAAACGGCTTTGTATAATTGTAAAAGAATCGATACCTAAACAAAAAGAGTTGGGGATCTTTATTGTAATCTTTCAGTTTACTGTAATAAAGATAGCTTCTATTGTGGTGGTGGGTTTTTTACCTGAAAGGGTTTTCCCACGTAAAACTAGTGTCGTTTTGTGTTGTCTTAATTGTTTATTTTATTTTTCTGGTGTATTCATTTGTGGTTTTTGAATTGAAAGTTACCTGTCTACATTATCCCCTTAGAATTATCATTAGGGAAGTTATATTCGGCACCTGTGCTTTCCTTACAAAATATCACTTGAATATGATGATGAGATATGGGATGTATCTGTTTGTTTAATGGTACACTTGGCCATGCATTTTGGTTATAAAAGAGTTTATATTTGAAAAACAATATGTTATTATGGGTGGTTGCTTCATATGTAACTAGGACAATTATAGTGTATCTTTTGAATTTATAGACTTAATACTAGAAAATGGGTTTCATATCTTCTAAAGAGGGGTTGTGTACAATTTATGCCAGTTTAATCTTGGGGATTGATATTTCTCATGGCCATAGAATTGTTAAAACTCAAAATGTTAAAATTTCAGGCTTACACTGACATAAATTGCAAACCCCCAATAGTAAAATTGTAAACCTTGGGTGAAATCAATGGCAGATGGCCATGAGAGATCGATTCCAAGGTTTACAATTGTATGGGCATGAGACATCAAATTTAGTGGTGAGAGGATGGATAGTCAAATTCTTCAAATAAGTATTGTCCTATATTTAACTAGTATAGATATTTTACATAGATTATTACTCTATTTAAAATGTTAGAGAGATATTAAAGTTATTTTATTATATTGAAGATCTATTTTATTTATTATATATATGGATACATAAATTTTAATTTATTTAAAAATTATTTTATTTTACTATACAACTATTTTATTTAATATATATATAGGCACGTAAATTTTAGTTTACTTAAAAGTTCAATTTTACTTTAATTTAGAACTATTTTATTTATTACATGCATATATGAATACATAAATTTTAATTTAGTTAGTTATTTTAATTTACTTTAAGACTTTTTTATTTATGACATATATGGACACATAAATTTTAGTAAGAGTTAGTTTATTAAAATTTTGATTTACTCTATCTTAATTTTTTATCGTATTCTTACTATCTTCACTTTACCTCGATCTTCAATTTATTAAAAATCACTTCAATATTTCTCATCGACTCTTTCAGTATAAGACTTAAGCTTTAATATTAACCAAAAGTTAATATCAAACATTAAATGCATGTGCATGGGTTCCAATTTGTTGATTGCTTCTAACCAATAGTGAAAGACTCTGATTTTCATTGCAAATATTTTACCCCTACAATAGGTTCTAACCAATGTAGATTGGGAGGGCAAAGATCCAGATATGCTAGTTATGATATTCAATTTAAAATTCTCTTGTTTCTATATTGTTATAGATATGTGGCTAATTGAAAGTTGTAATTATGCAGGAAGTGTAGTTTATGCCTTGCATGATTGAGCAACTAATTCAAAGTGTACTAGTCATTCTAGTTGAGCAAATAATATAAGATCACACACATGGTAGATAGATTGCATCATTTTTTGACCTTGTTAGTTAGGCTACCATTGTGTATAGGGTACCGTTAGTAGAGTGCAAACTTGTAGCTTGTGGGAGAGACAATATAGAGGCTGAGAGAGATGTAGCTAGAGACCAGATAGTGTAGGAACAAAGATGGTGGTGATTACCTCTAGATGTAATCTATTTAGACAGGGATAAGCTCAAGTGAGAGGTTACATAGTTTAATGCAAAGAGATCCATTCTCTCACCACTAAATGATGCCTTCATTACTTATTTGATGCATCTGTTTAATAGTCCATAAATAACCATCCAAGAGTACTAGGTATACTCAACATATTACATGAGGATGTTAGTCAGCTACATGCAATGAGTATGGTTCTTTAGGAGAGATCTCAATCCTAGTCTCACTCGTAGATGAGTACTCATGATAGTGGGAGAAGTAAAGAGAGGGGTTAAAGGATACAACATATACATCAAACCCTAGTATATTGATGCATGAATGCATATGAAAGGTTAAAGGATATAGCATATATGAAATAAATATAAAATCATGAATAAATGCAGTTCTAAAAAAATAATTAGGGTTTAAGTAGTAGAGAAAAATTATTAGGCACAAGATATCCAGAGTAGGTAATGAATAATGAAGCCAACTTTACAATATTTTTGGCAACCAGTAAAACTTTTGATAATCCATTTCCACAAATTTTGTTAGTCTAAATTTACCAATTGAAATAAATGTAAAATAAAATTTATAACTTAAATTGGAGAGGTCACAGAAGATTTGAATTCCCATAACCAATAAATGTGTTACAAACACAGAAGATGACCATTAAATTGTGTTGATAAACACTACTCAAAAAAGCATAAATTGTTCCAACAAACACCCTTGAACACCAGTTTTGATAGTTGGAATCTTTTGAATCTTTTCAATATAAATTTAAGGATACAAAAATCCTTAAGCATTCAACTAGACATTCCACCAACCATTATTGTGCCTTTGTTGATTTTCACAATCACAAAAAAAATATAAAAACCCAATTGGGTCACTTCACTAGTGATACAACCACCAAAAAATCAAAAAAGCCAGTTGGGTCACTTCATTAGTGATACAACCACAAAAAAAACCAAAAAAACCTTCCATTTACAGTCACAGACAGGAGTGAAACAAAGAAATCCCATCTCAAACAATAAAGAATGTTAAAACAGATGGATAAACAATAGTTCACAGACCAAAATAAAGAAACAGTGCCTGATAGTAGGGCTTTTGAAGGCTAAATGGTAGGGTGCACCAGTATGTGAACCCTTAAACCCCATTTAAAACTATGCGTCCATTTAAAACTATGTTTCCTTTTAATAGATGGAATAAGTTGTAGTGGGTGATTGTGTTAGTGAGGTACGACAAACTATGCTTCCATTTAAAACCAGACAGGGGAGTAAAATGATGAGAACCCTCATGAATAAACAAGAATGAAAAATAATTAAAAAAATTAACTGGGTATGATGGCCTCGACCTCCATTCACACCAAGAAATTGGAGTGAAACTTAAAATTGTATTATCAATCAATAAAATAGTAAATAATGCCGGCAGCCATGGGAGAAACACAGGAAAATACATGTATTGAAGAAATACAAAGAAGTGAAGTGCAGAAATACGAAAAGAGAAGGAAACACAACAAATGCATCAAAAAATGAAGACTTTGCTGGTTCATTGCCTTAGTGAGGTGTGGAATCCTCACCTAGTTCATTAACATGCAAACGATGACCTAGAAGACCAGCAACGAGCAATGAGCCAACATTTCTAATCATCCCTTTCGTGGAAGCTATCTCCAATACAGAGCTGAAGTGAACATGTTTTGGTGCAAAATGCAACAAGCTTTTAGGAAGAGGAGTCTCAGTAATGGGGTGTTAGATAAATGAGAGGTATTGAAGCATTGAAGACTCCATCATGTGGAAATCTCACATCATCCCATACACTGAAATGTGGATGCGAGAGGAGTTAATGTGGTAGGTCAGGAAAGAAAGAGGAGGTAGCGAGAGTGTAATGTTAGCATGTTTAAAAATAATGTGGCATTGTGTCTGCTCATCACACGGCATGGTCAACACGTACTTATGAGATCTTAGACTAGGACTAAGGGTCCTCTTGATCCACTGTCAGTCAACCTTCAAAAAGGCTTGGAAATTACATGTCTTCATCACTCCTCCTCCACATGGCAAATGAGTCAGACACCCCTCAAAACAAAATATTTTTCTCCTCCATGTCACTACTTGTGTGGACATGGACTTTTTTTAATCTTTGACTAATGTGGCGCTCTAGGTGGACCCCAAAAGTTAGGGTAACCCACTATGGGGTCTTCTCCCCTAATGGCAAAAGGATTTCAAATTTTATAGAGGCAATGTTCACACAAATGAGTCATTACTACAACCTAGTAGGTAGGCAGAAAGTGGAAGATGTAAGATGGAAGGTGGAAGGATGAGGTGGTGCAGAAAAGAAAAGGTGGAAGAAGACTTGGGATCCCTGCAAAGTTGGATACTTAAAATTTTACAAGGTTGTGGAGTTGATCAAGAGATTGGGACTTCTAACTAAAAGATGGAAGTCCAGAAATTCTAGGAAACCCACAAACCCACAACTTGAAAAAAAACTTGAATCTCACTTTCTAAACACACTTAAACTTTTCAAATGTTTGACTCACAACTTAACCTTTACAATACCTTTCTTCTAGAACTTACCATCAACACAAAAGATGTTAAGGATGGCAACATAATTCAATCAAAAGCAACACTAAGGGAAAGATAGCCAAAAGAGGAGGTCCATATCTTGCTAAGGCAAATTGGGGCATGTGTGCAAGGCACAACACCAAATCAGTGTTCCTTTCTCCAAATCTAAGGTAAGCACCTATATCAATCATTTTATTTTTGTTTCAATTCCAAATCCATCATATTCAAGTACGCATTTAAACTCAACTCTTTTATCTAGGTTAATTGTGATTTTAGTGTATTAACTAATTGATTAGCCTAATACTTATTGTAGGGCCATTTTATTCCTCTACAACTAGATATATACAAGATCGTAAAGAACACATGTAGGAAAGTGTTATTTTTAATCAGATTTATAAGAATTAATTTAAAATGTTATGAAAAACTTATGATTGTTGATGTTGTGGAAGTTGAGTTAAAATTTGGAGCAAACTAATTGCTATGACATCCTTTTAGCAGGTATTAATAACTCTATCCAAAAAGAATTTGGTTTAGTTATCTCTTATATATAAATTTTTAATTTCCCATTTTTTTGCCTTGGTAATTACTAGTGCCCCTCACCTCAATTTTGGGTTGTGTTTTTCATAAAAAAGGATATCAAACTAGTAAGGCACTCAATGTAATTGGGCTTTACTGTTTTCTTGAACCTAGCACTTGGGCAATATTAGATGGCTTACATACATAGTCTAACACCTAAATTAAATGTAAGTTTTTATGTTGACGATTTTCATTGACATTTGGCAAGCAATGTAGCACATATTGTCTCATCTTTTGCAACACCTCTTGTGTTACACTACAAAACACATTTACTCTGGCTCATGTCCCAGGGGACCAATTATTACAATGTACTTAAATGGGGATGATGTCATAAAAGCATGCTTAGTGGGGCTCTTAGTATGCTCAATACAGACATTTTGAATGAGACATTACAAGAAAGATTAACTAAAATAATTAAACTTGTAACATTCTTGGATGCAATAGAATTAGCATTACTTACCCACAAAATTGCCTCTACAAAAGCATGAGGGATGTGTCTTTGTTTCAATTCATGCACGTTCAAATAGTCGTATTGGTAGTGCTGATCAAGATTCAATTACTAGAGAATTTCAAAGAGTAATCTTTATCACCAAGGATACTGTCTTTTTTTGGTTCATTCACATTCATTGCAAGTTGATATGACATATTTCTTATCTTATTCTCTCTCCATGTCTTGTCAATTAGTGAATTCCTATTATATTGTTGCTAGCATTCATCACATCCCTATGATCTTCTCAATGTTCCTCTACATACCTATCATTAGTTATCACCATCTTGATCGAAGGGTCAAAAACTAAAGAGGAACAAATTTGAACATCATATGGAAAAATGATCCTCTTGTGGGCTTCTACATGTGGGGTCCGATACAACAAATTGGTGTCACCTAGTAATGACCTAGAAAACTATTTTATCCTTCACCTTTTAAGGCATTCCAATTACCATGGAGTAAGGATGGCTGATTCATCACCATGCTTTCACTACAATGGCGCTTATGGGGTACATCACAATGAGCACCTCCTAGTTATTCAAATGGAGAATGTTGACAAACACATGTTTCTTTCCCACCATTTTCTTCAAGTTACTAATTGCGTCACTCAAATGAATGCCTCAAATATATAACCACATCATATCAAGCAATGTATTGCAAGCATGGACAGTGAGATGAAGGAAATCAGGGAAGGCATTCGACACTTGGAAAACTAGTTTACTAACCAACAAGATCAATGGTTGCCCTTGCCTAAATATAAACACAAGCTCTACAAAAATGCTATTCTGAGAGATATAAAACAATCCAAAAATTAGTTATTCCTTTCTAAATTCCATCACTTGAGCCGTGTGGATCATGCACAATGAAATGGACATTTAAGCTCTACAAAAATGCTATTCTGGGAGATATAAAACAATCCAAAAATAGTTATTCCTTTCTAAATTCCATCACTTGAATGAGAGCCATGTGGATCATGCATAATGAAATGGACATTTGCCAATCTTTTCCAATGGCCCAAGCTTCTACGATCTTATAATAGCTCCAACAGGTCTGAGCTCAACTCATACTAGAACTTTGGCTGTCCAGCGAATCGCCAATATGAATTCCATTTTATGTTCTTGTGGTCTTTTGGTCCTATGTTTTATACCAGGCACTTGTCTTTTGGTTCTGGAATAGGTGCATTTGGTCTTAGCTTATTGTTTTCTTTATTTCCTTAGACCAAACAATATTTGCTAATTATGATTTGCCAATCTTTTCCATGGCCCAAGTTTCTACGATCTTATAATAGTTCCAACAGGTCTGAGCTCAACTCATACTAGAGCTTAGGTTGTCCAGCAATGTGCATATATGAATTCCGTTTTATGTTCTTGTGTTCTTTTTTGGTCCTATGTTTTATACCAGGCACTTGTCTTTTGGTTCTGGAATAGGTGCATTTGGTCTTAGCTTATTGTTTTCTTTATTTCCTTAGACCAAACAACATTTGCTAATTATGGTTTGTCAATCTTTTCCAATGGCCCACATTTCTACGATCTTATAATAGTTCCAACAGGTCTGAGCTCTATTCATCCTAGAGCTTTGGTTGTCCAGCGAATTGCCAATATGGATTCTGTTTTATGTTCTTGTGCTCTTTCGGTTCTATGTTTTATACAAGGCACTTGTCTTTTGGTTCTAGAATAGGTGCATTTGGTCTTAGCTTATTGTTTTCTTTATTTCTTTACGCCAATCTAATTAAGCCATAATACATGTGCACATGTACATTAAAGCTGATAAATGTCATGTATTTTGATTTCTTGTTAATACAATATATAATCAATAATGCGGTCCTTGACTTCAATTTCTATCAACTGTCATTCATGTTCAATAAGGGACATGTTGTGACCTAATCACACATCGCCCCATTGCAAATGGGGACCCCCTTTTTCTTTGCAATTTTGAGCTTGTAGGGTCCTTTAGGAAGTGTCATTAGATCAAGTCTCTTCCACAAACTGGAAAGCGAGCCTCACCAGAAGCGAGTCAAGTGAGTTAATCTCCTTGCAAACGAGAAATTAGGGAGGTCATCCATCAAATAAGGTGTAACTGATAACACTGAAGTCGATCCCTGAGACACTAAAATTGACTAAGTCTGAAATCTGGTGGATCCTCAAAAATCTAGAATCCACATGTTAAATCCTATGGATCCGGGACCTATCTCAAACATCCTGGAAGTATATTTCAAAAATATTTAAAGTAATATCTGAGCATATATTTAAATATATTTTTTAAATATACTTCCACCCAGGGATCTTCACCTTCAAAATTTGCACAAAAATGGCCCAATAACTCAAGGCGCAAATTCACTCTTGAAGAACCACCCAAGTGCGCCCGTGCAAATTCACTCTTGAAGAACCATCAATGTGTGCCTAGGATTGTTGGAGGAAGATGTTTACTGGCAATATGGTGTTTCAGACTAAACTTGGAGTAAATGGAAATATACAGCAATAACTATAAAGCATATGATTCATACCAGAATTGCACAAGATAAAACATTGTTCCATTCATTGAATATATCAGTATCACACTACAATGTCGCAATGCTCCAGGTGCCCCCGACTACAA
This sequence comes from Cunninghamia lanceolata, assembly GCA_027924645.1. Classification (NCBI taxonomy): domain Eukaryota; kingdom Viridiplantae; phylum Streptophyta; class Pinopsida; order Cupressales; family Cupressaceae; genus Cunninghamia; species Cunninghamia lanceolata. Next base: position 3,045,515 of record BSBN01001255.1, read on the forward strand.
AGTATTAAACCAATATATAACTTGGCCAAGGTTGGTTGAGATACCAATCGTTGGCAACGACTCTATAACTATCCAACCGTCGGGGTTAATTCCCGATAACACTCCTAACTTAACAACACTAATTAATTTATGATTATTTACTTGGCCGACTACGGCCGACTACAATTATGACCGACTACATCATTCCCCCCACAAAATTAGTCGTCTACCAGATGACAAAAAACCATCAAGTGATATTAAGTAAGCTTTGCCGACGACAATGCTGAAGTAGGAGCTGTGTAAAAGTAGAACCAACACATTTGAAAAACCTGTCAATAGACCAACCAATCAAGGGACACAATCTGATAGCACGCTGAATGCTATGAATGTTGCACCTCATTGCTCACTGAATCAAGATAGTATTGATTTGATGGGGGTTTGGGGGCAACGTCCCCAACGGAGTCGAGGGGCGTTGCCCCTCGCGGGGGTTTGGGGGCAGCGCCCCTCACGTGGTTCAGCGGCAATCCAAAAACTTGTTCGTACGGCCTCAGGAGTACGGTTTCAGCAGTGTACGACCCCTGCAATTTCCTTGTCTCGACTTTCTCTCCTAAGAAAGATTTGCACAGTGGGGTATTTAAAGGTCGGTGTGGCCGTACGGTGTACGACTCAGTCATACGTTGTACGACCCAGCCGTACGTCGTATGGTCTGGTCGTACGTCGTACAATTTGTTTCTTTCTTTCCTTCTTTTTTTCTTTTTTTAAAAAAAAAAAATTTGTAAGGTCGTATGCCGTATGGCCCAGGTCGTATGTCGTACGGCCTGCCCTTTCATCTTTTTTTTCCAATTTTTCCCGACATTTTATTTTTTTCATCTTTTCCAAATTTTCTCCGACGGGGTCCACATCCGATCTACAACTCCGACTTTATTGGTTTTGTAATCGTCAGCAGGGACCGGAACTGTTGTCTTTCTTAGAACTAGAATTGTTGTCTTTCGGAAGCCGCATACTACATTCAGCAAACTGTCCGACTTTTTAACATCATTTTTTCTCTGTTGCTTTTCATCGATCGCCGAAAAATTGCAAGTCGGCAGAATTACTCTATAGTCCTTATTCTTTTTGTATGGTCTCTTTCTGGCCGATGTTTTCAATGTTGTGTTCCAGTCGTTAATTTCATCACCCCGATTCACCTTGCTTGTCAATGACTCTTCATACCTGATCACCTCATTTGGTTCAAATGTATGTGCAAGTGTATCATCTATCTTGGCTTCACCCTCTGTATATTCTTTCTGTGCCTCTCCTGGTCGACTTGTTTGTTCTAGTCGACTTATCTGTTCTGGTCGACTTGTCTCTACCACTATTTGCTCTGTTACTTCTAGCTGATTATTACCTTCCTCCCCTTTGTCACTCATTACTAGTTCCCTCTTGCCAAGTGGTCGAGTGTTTGTCAATCCATCAAGTGCTTCATTCGTGAACAATGTTTCACTCGTCGGCCTAGAGTTGCCGAGTGTTTCACTCTTCGACCAAGTTTTGCCAAGAATTGTACTGCCATGACTTGCATTGCCAGGACTTGCATTGTTCATCGGAGAGCTCTCGCTAACTTCTTTTATTGAAATCATATTACATTTCGATTGAAAAAACTCGTAATCTTCCATCTGCAGTGGAAGAGCCCACTAAAGGAATTAGTTTCATCCTCAAAACATTCTTGTAATTTTAATACTCTTTCGTCAAGTTCCATTGGCCCTCTGCCAACTGACTCCCCTCCATATGAGTCAGAATCTGATGCTAGTTCCTCACTTACAGCCTGTGTTCTCAGGTCTATGACAATCTTTTTGCCTTTATTCTCTATTGACAATGTGTTCTTTTTCCAGTTATGGTTGGCCTTGGCAGCTATCAGCCACCCTCGGCCAAGTAATGCATCGTAACACGCATTTTGTGTTGTTATGACTACAAAGCTTAATCAAAAGAGTTGGGTGCCAATCCTCACTTTCTGAGCCATTAGCACTCCCAGCACTTTAATTTCATGCTGGTCTGCTCCCAATAACTGAAAATTTTGTGGCCACAGTGTAGGTTTCCCCAAGCACTTCCACGTATCTTCTGTCAACATGTTCACTCCCGATCCACCGTCGATTATTGTGTTCGTCAAGTGACATCCACCGATTTCCATGTGTACGATGGCTGGATTCTTGCCATTGTTAATGGCCAACAGTCTCGGGTCGATGACTTGTTCTCCTTCCAGCGGTGGCTACACTATGACATCTTCATCCTTTGTTTGCCCGTTTGGTTTCCCTTCCATCGCCTTCGAGATTGCCACCCTCAGTTGCGGCATGCTTTGTAGAAGATCCGCTATCTTGATCGATACAGTGGTTTGTAACACCTGATTCACGATACTCTTGTCCGACTCTGGTCGTACGATAATTGTTCTTCTGTTCTTTCCTTATGTTTCCATTGCCATCTCTACTTCTCGCCTAGCCTCCCGAAGTCTCTCCTTCTCGGTTTGGGGATCTGGATACTCCACTTTTTTCCATTGTGCTCGAGTGACCGCGAGGATCTCTTCATCATTTTCCTTGAAACTGATGAGGTTCACCCCTTTCTGCTTCAGGCAATCTTTTTCTTCGTGATCCCCAGGCCCACACCACTTGCATAATGCATTTATTTTGTTCTGGTTATTGTTTGGGCATTCCCTTGCAAAGTGTCCCCATTCGTTGCATTGTCGGCACTGTATCATGGGTCACCCCTTGCTGTCGTACTGCAATCTGTTTCTCAGACTTCTATTGCTTTGGTAACCTCCAAGGGATGCATGGCTATTGTACTAGGGCTTTGGTGGTGTGTTCAGCGGTGTTGACGGTTCTCCTTGAGTGAAGAGTACTTGCGTACCCCTTGCTTGTAGATTGTACGGGCATTCCTTGATGGAATGTCCCATCACTTGGTAGATATCACAAAACAATTTTTTCGGGCAATTTGCCTTTGTATGACCTTCCCCCTTGCAATTTGTACACCACAGTTCCCTGGCTTCCCTCGTACTCTCCTTGTCGGCCTTCAATTCTTTCATCATTCTCATCATGTCCTTCCTGAGTGCTTGCACGGTCTTGGACTCACTGTCGCTGTTGTCATCCGTACTCTCCTCATCGTCCGTCTTCCTTTTCCCTTAGAAGGATATTTTATTTTCACTCTCTATATCCATCACTCGATTGTACGCTTCATCATATGACGATGGAGGCACGACTTTCATTTTCTTTCTCAGCGATGGGCGCAACCCTTTGATGAACCATCGCTTCTTCAGCCCATCAGTCGGCTAAGTCTCCAATTTTCCCAACAATTCATTCAGTCTTCGGTTGTAGGTTCGCACGTTCTCGTGCTTCCCTTGCTTCATACTGTAGATATCCGCTACAATTTCACTGTCATCCCTCAGAAGTTTGAATTCGTCTTAGAATGCCTTCTTAAGTAATCTCCATGATGCCTTATGTGTTTGGTCCAACTCTATGTACCAATCGATGGCACTATCTCTCAGTGTCACTGAAAATGCTTTCAGCCAGTAGTCCACATCATCTAGCCCATTGGCTATCCAAATCATCTCGCACGTCTTACAGTGTCGTACTGGATCTTCTGACCCATCCCCCGTAAATTTTGGTAGCTTCTGCCTCTCAGCTGGCAGAGTCACCATCCTTCCCCGATGCCCTCCTTGTGCGTTGGACCTGACTGGACTGGTTCTCTCACAACGTCCCGATGCGTCACTTGCACTCTCAGCCACGTTCGAGTCTTCCCCGCGTCCTCTGTCAACGTCCTCTAAACCTTGAGTCTCCTTAGGTTGGTTCTGATACTCCCTCTACCCTGGGGTCTTAGGCTCAGATCTTCTAACTCTCGGCCCTTCGTCGTCCGATATGGATAACTCTCCGATGCGGCGTATGTTGTTTTCAATTTCTTCTGTCAATTCATTTTCATTCCCTTTTTCTTTATTTGTCAGCGGTGTCTTGAAAATTCCTTTGTCGACATGGTGATGTTCATTGATAATTTGTCTCAGTGTCTTCCTTCGTTCTTCTTGTTCCTTTAATCTCAATGATCTTCGTGTTCTTTCCTCTGGTGTTTCATGCCCACTTGGTACTCGGTTCTTATCCTTATTGAGTTGTATGGACATTAATTGCTACTCGGGTGAGGAGATGGTCGACCTCTTGGTTGACGTGCAATTGATCCCAGATGACCGACTGAGGGATCTCTCGTCTGAGAGCCTCCCTTCGTACGTGGTCCTTCAACGAGTTTTCCCACAAACTGCAGAGGTCTTCTGTCAGAGCGTCTTCACGATCCTCATTTGTTTGTACTGGCTCTTCGGTCGACTGCCCCATCACGACGCCATCTTCATTGTGTTTTTCTCGACCCTGGTTACACCCGACGGTTTGCTTGTTTCTGACGATGCCACTTGTATGATGGTTTCTGACGACTCAACTTGTCATCGACAGCCAACTTGTCATCCGATGGTCTCGGACGACTCAACTTGTCATTGACTTGTCACCCTCGACCCGTTTTCGAACTGGCAACGGCGCCAAATGTTTACTGGCAATATGGTGTTTCAAACTAAACTTGGAGTAAACAGAAATATACAGCAATAACTATAAAGCATATGATTCATACCAGAATTGCACAAGATAAAACATTGTTCCATTCATTGAATATATCAGTATCACACTACAATGTCACAATGCTCCGAGTGCCCCCGACTACAAAGTATTAAACCAATATATAACTTGGCCAAGGGTAGTTGAGATACCAACCGTTGGCAACGACTCTATAACTATTCAACCGTCGGGGTTAATTCTCGATAACACTCCTAACTTAACAACACTAATTAATTTATGATTATTTACTTGGCCGACTACGGCCAACTACAATTATGACCGACTACAAAAGAAATATCATTCAAGGACCCAATCTTGCACCTAAGATCAATAAGAAGTGTTTGAAACTTAGAAAATTTTGAAAAATCATCAAGATAAGTTAGGCGCCAATTTACACCTCCAGAGACTCAAATGTGTGCCTAAAGTAGATTCCTTCTAGAAAATGATGTTTTGACCTTTAAAATGGTTGACTTAGAAAATCTTGCAAGAAAGTACCTTGAGGAGTCTAGGCGCACTTTATCACCTAAATAGCTTCAAATTTGCGCCTAAGGATGGAACATAAATGTTAGGACTTAGAAAATGTGGGAAAACATCAAAGGAAGGTAAGGCGCTAGTTTCCATTTGTAGAGCCCCAAAACTTGCACCGTGAGTAGAGGATGTTAGAAGTTGTGAAGGAAACTTGCGAATTCATTCATCTTGAGTCTAGGCGCACTTTTGCACCTGGAGAGTCATCTTTTAGCTCCTTGAATAAACTTGGTTGGATGCTATCTATTATGGTGGCACCTTGGTAGGATGAAGCTCCTTTGGCTATCTCTGGTGATTGAAATCATTAAGACTTGAAGTGCACCCTCCTGAATGTGTTAGGCGCAAATTCACACCTCTAGGAACCAAAACTTGCACCTTGACATGAGCATGCCTAAACCTATGATAAAGAGCGCCTAAAGAAGTATAACATGCCTAGACTTCATGAGATTGATCAAGTTTGAAGAAATCATCCCTCAAACCATGGCGCATTTCAACCCTTATGCAACCCTAAAAGTGCACCTGAGACATAATATGCTTGATTTTGTGAGTTGTGAGTATTAACACTTCTCCTAGAGCCCATGCAGTGGTCTGGATTGATGAAAGTTAAAGAAAGCACCTATTTGCATCAAGGCGCATTTTCTTGTCCCCAGAACCCTAAATGTGCACCCCAATTGAAAAGGCATGAATCAACGTTGAAGGGTCTTCATTTTGTCAAAACTAAGCATCTTGAGGCATTTACTAAAGTTTGAGATCAATAAAATTGCACTAGGTACTCTAGGCGCACTTTAGTCTTCCTACAAACCCAAATCAGCGCCTCAAGAACACCTGAATTTGCATCATTAAATGAGTGCCTAGAGAGAGAGTTATTCTAAGACATGTTCAATCATTTGGAATCACAAAAATAACAAGTATAAGGCCATTTGAGTTAGGCGCACTTTTGCACTTCTACAACACTAGATGTGTGCCTAGATTGGAAAAGGGTTATTTAAATGTTTAAAGTGATTTCTTTGTGTTATTAGGTCAAAATATTTATCAATGGATTGATATGTGTGGCTTTCTCTGTGTTGTAGGAGGATCGATGGAGCTAAGAAGTCAATCAAGGAGCAAAGACACCTGGAATCAAGAGTGAAGATAGAAGGCAGTCACAGCAGAAGAAACATCATGTAGATCACTCCAAGTACACTTCATCATCCACATCAAGAAAGGACATTCATCCGTAACTTCGAGACCCTTCATCTTCAAGTCTCTGAGAAGCCTCCTACTCCGTGCTATGAAGAAGCATCATTATCTATACTACTCTCTACGGACAAGCATTCAAAGAAGATCAGTTATATCCTGCCAAGAGAGAAGAAGAATCACAGAGTTAGGCAAATGAGCAACAAGTATAATACACATCCAACTTGTAAAAGAGACAAGGCAAGATCAACAAGGATACATTCCCAAACGTTCAAGTTCATCAAGGCAATCACATTCGAAGACATCACTTAGATGATACAATTTGGGAATACGCCCAAAAGCATATTGAATTAAATGTTAGAGTCGATAAGACTTGCTAAGATGGCACCTACGTGGCAGATACACATCATCAAGTCAATCATATTTCGCCACATCATTTCACTGCAAGCTCATCATCTTGGAAAGCGTGCCTTCACTGCCTCTTATGTACTAAAAAATAGCAAGTTGTAACTAATTGCTAAGATGGCATAATCTGGGCCCTTGGTTGCTTGAATTGATCCAAGCCATTCATTGTAATTCTGAAACCCTATATAAAGGCCTTGTTGCCTCATTTGTAATAGTTAGAACAGTTTGTAGAAGAGTAGAGTAGGAAGAGACACTCAAAATTCTCTGAATACTTGAAGATTGTTGTAAATATTTCTCAAGATTAATGCAATGACATTGGAGCTCGTTTGGTGTTAAATGTTGTCTTGTGGAATAACATGGTTTCTTGTATTTTGATGAAATGAAGAGATGTTTCTAAGTAGATTAGAAGTAGAGTAGTAGCTCATTGATGTAATATATGTATGTATTGGATATTTGATCAACTCCTAGCTCATGCTTTTGACATTCATCGTTGGTGAAGCGTTGTGTAAAGCTAGTCTAAGTCTCATCATCATTTGCTTAAGTTCGATTGTGGGTGCTTGTTTGAGCTGCGCCGTCTAATGGGTGCTTATATGAGTTTTTATAATTTTTAAATCATTCGTTAACCTTAGGAGATTGCACCTACTCCATATAGTTGTAGGCATTCTTGGCGAAGTGGAGTTAGGTTTATTAAGGAGTTTGTCTATTCATGCATCATCATTGCCTTATTGACCTTAGATTAGTTTCTCAAAACCCTTATCTTTTTCCTTTTCTTTATTATTGAGACATAGCATATGCATTATCCACACTGAAATGAGAAATAAGCTGAATGAAGTAAGAAGTCGTCTCCGTAAGTCCCTTTGTGATTACTAGCAAGATCACATCAAATCACTGAGTTTATCCAATGCAAATCACGAATAAGAAACCTTGAAGTTGCCTCACTGGATCACATAGCTTAGCCTTTGACAAACTTTATTCAAGAGAGAATAGGATACTTGATGTTTTATTCTATTGTTGTTGTTGGCACAAAAACATCGTCAACAGGACCCTTTTCTGTCATAGAACTAATTGTACTTGGATTATATGGCTTTTATCTTTTGACTTTGTGTGAAGAGTTTCTGGAATAAGCCACATAGACTTACGCAGTTGAATCAAGAAATTCTTCACTACTGTGATTTTTTCTCGAGTTCTTTGGTAAATAGAAAATATTCTCTACTATTAGGCCCAAGCATGAGAAAGCAATGGATAACAGACCCCATAGGGTATGATCTTCAATGTATACACAGCATCACACAATCAAAATAAAAGTAAAGAGCATGTTATGTTATTTGAAACTGAGCTTGATGTTCAAGAGACTTAAGGCTATAACTAAAATGCAATGACCTCACAAGGGAAAATTTGTGTTTGTCACAACCATCTAATTCTCATGTACGTTAGAGCACAGGAAATTAAATGACAATAAACACACTCTAAACATCAAGTTTAACAGTTTATAGAAACATCAAATTCAACACATTATTCTTTTGATTTTTTGCATAAATTTGTGTCGAGGAGAAACTTTCTGCTAATATGTTGTATGGTGGTTCAAATGAATCTATAATAACATAATTCACTATATAAAGGTAGTAGTTAAATCCATCTTTCAATTAATTACACTTGGAAGGAATTGCACCCACAATGTGCTTCCATTTTGGTAAAACACTGCAAATGTACCAAGAAAGCCTCAAAACAGATCATGTGAATCCTCTCCCGTGGCCACAAGTGCCTGTACAATTTTGGTAGCATTTTACCGTTCCATCCAATGACAAAATGAACCCTCCCACGAAAATTTGAAAAAGATATTCCCATGTTACATTACAATTTTGACCAGGAGAGCTAAATAAACAACTACACTAGTACAAAATCACATTAAAGTCGCAATGAATTAATATTGCATCTATCTGAGTTAACACTAATTTGACATGCAGAGGAATCAATACAACCTTGATCTCATTCAATATGCAGGTAGACTAACACACGTAAGGCCAACCAAAGATCATATAACATGAACACCCAGTACAGGCAAGAAAAATCCCTTCACGAGATTCAGCTTTGTATGATAATTCCAAACCTAACCATTAGCCCCACTTTGTGTAATGTCTTCAAACTTTATTATAATGACCACATATAGAATCTGACTTTGGGGAATGGATCAGTAAACAGGTAGTTGACTTTATTTTCTTCCCACAGAGCATGGCCCATACTGGATTGCTGCCTATTATACGTTGACTTCCCTATTAATTGATATATAGAATTTAGTATGCATAATTAGGAATAGTGATTGTCACTAATGAATTTGAATAGCTTCTCCATGCCATTAATGTAGGCTTGTTAATAAGAAGAGCCTGAGAGGCACGTAAGAGAATTTATTAAAGGATGCAAGTCCAAAGATGAATTGGTTTGCTTTATTGCACTTCAAAAATAAAAAGAAAGAAATTATATTAATGTTCAGCAATGACGTGAAGTAGACCCAAATAGGTAAACCTCAGACGAGTCAGTATATACAAAAACATAAAATACAAATTAATATTGTGAAAGAACCCAACAGAGCAAAGAGAAAGGGGCCAGTGGAAAACAAGGCTCTGGTCTGGGATAGAAAAATTTGCTAGGATAATGACATGCTCAAGGTATGCCAGAATCAGCATATTCCATCTTTAGTACAAGACAGGTGTTAAATCTACCCACCAATTGCAAGAATCTTCGATCTTGACTACCAAATCAAAATCCAGTTTTGAAGATCATGTGCAACTCATCAGAAGGTAACAGAATGTGATGGGGTAGGAATTCATAAGATTTCAATATAAAAATCCTCCAAACATCATATTTTGACAGTGTATGCCCCAGCTTGTTTCTATCTTCTGACATGCAGATCTTCTCCATTAGTAAGCTCAAGCCTCTGCTTTGTTTAAGGCATGAAGGGAAATTGTTAATAAGGCTTCATATCAATCCAAATTAATATGCAGCTGCAAAGCTTTTCAAAGTTGAACTTGGAACAGCAGTCTTTGACTCCAGGAGAAACTCAACCATGAATGCACTCATGAAATTTGAGCAGGAGAAAATTTGAGGCTGCCCAAGTACTGCCAAAACTCTTCTTTCATCTGGATCACATGAATCCTGAAATTTAATGACTGAAATATATCCAGAATGTACATAACAAAATCAGGATAATTGAAGACATTACAATAGGTGATAAGTGAATTTTCACACAAAAAGTTGTTATTTATCTCCACTGTGGTACTCATATTTAGAACTTAAATTCTTTATTTCTAACAAAATTCTGCAACTTTGAGATGAACCTGCACTATGTACTTTAGTAATCTTGTAACTTATTACTACCTTCCAATGGAATTTCAGATATAATCACAGAAGAATACATACCTAGAACATTAAGGATTGAAGACACATTGAAACCTGAAGTTGGATGTATTACAAGAATTACACAGGACTTTCATAGTAAGAAGTTGAGAGTACAGGATATGCATAGATGGAGAAGAGTCATAATGAGTTTACTTCCTGAAAAGACAACGTGTCCTTTCGAGGATGAGCCTCAAGCACGCATACCATTATTTCATCTCCAACTTGAGCCCCTGAATATACCTCCACAGACCCTTGAATTCCTACCTGCAAAGAATAATTTACCACGCTTCAAATCTCAAGCTACATATTTCCTATTACAACCATGAATCTAAAATATTTTGGGTTCAGAATGCCCAATACCCTGTGTCATGATGTAAAGTTAAATGAAGGAGCTGGTTGGGGGAGGAAGGAAGAGAGGGGAGGGAGGGCAAGGGCTGGTAGTGGGAAGGGCAGAGAGAGAGAGAGAGAAAGACCTCAAGAAGAAGTAATGCCGCAATTTTATCTCTCACAAATCTAAGAATCAAAGCACGAAATTCCTTCCCCTTAGCTTGCCTTCGGAGGTACTCCAATATCCAATAACGAACAGAATTGTTACATATCCTCCTGGAAATTCGTACTTGCGTATTAATCATAGGCATAATTCCCTCCAACTGAGAACTTGTGAAGGGGGGCATTTCTCCTCTCAAAACAGCCTTCACCTGATATTAATTGGTAACAGAAAGCCAACAGACATTTAGCATCAGTAGAAAATGGAAACAAAAATAATAATCATTCCATGTCAAAGATTAGAAATGAATATATACTATACCTGGTAGTGAGCAAGAAGATCAACATAACGTCGAATTGGTGATGTGAATTGTACATATCCAGGGAGACCCAAACTTCCATGAGGAATAGGCCTTCTGAAGTCCATTTCCACTCGACGCATTGACCTAACATAAGCTGAGCTTCGTACAGGTCCCTCTGGCAAATAGGGTAAGGAAGCAGCAGCTAGACTAGATTGAGACTGTCCCCTATAAGGAAAAGGAATGCCATGCTCTGCCCCAAATCTTGCAATAGCCTCCCCACACATTATCATCATTTCTGAAACAAGTCTCATTGCCGGACTTGTTGGTTCATGAAGGTATAAGTTGATAATAGGTTCTGGATCATCTGGATTGGGAACTTTGACTCGTGTATCTATCATTGGTATATCAATAGCTCCCTGTAATTTGCAGCAAAATGTATCAATTTCAAGTAACACAAATGAATGTGATGGTACCAACACTATTTACTCACTCTGTTACATCCCCGCTGTGGATAAGGTGAAGGTTAAAAATAACATTCCTGTGGGTTATAAATTATGGCATATGTTTTGGCAGTAGCTCATGTCATATACATTAAACCATAGTAGCATTCCATTTACACAGCGTTGACACAATAAACTGAGAGTGTAAATTGAATGCAATTACTCAGGTTTAAAACAGGAAAATCTCAGGAAACTAAAAAATGTAGAAAATATGTGTAAAAATAGAGGAAAAAACTGTTATTGTTATCTCATGCTAAATATAGTGCGTGGAAATAGAAACAAACAATAGACATAAAATAGAAATTGTTTAATGTTGCCAATTACAGAGTGTAAACTTTGTCTTGAGCCTTGACTGTCAAATTCTCAATCAAGTACAACTTACAACAAAACAAAACTTGAAAGCACAATTAGCTGACTAGGCTCCTATGCTACAAAATGTGAATTCGCTGCTCCAGTATCCTTGTTCTCCTCCTTTCGATTATGGTCATGATCATCCAATCCTTCATGGAAGATGGCCAAATCCTCATCGTCAAATGATGGCTCCTCATTCACAATGAACCATTTTGATTCAAGGTCAATCTCATCAAGATTGATTTTTTGATCACGGTCAACAGTACTTGATATTATCAAAGCACAAGTTCATGACCTACTAGTGTATGCAAGAAATTGAAATCCATTGAGCTTTAAATACTTAAAATCTAAAATAATCGACAAAGTAGTTTAGTGGCTATCTAAGAGCTAACTTGGTGATTTATATCCTTGAATATGTTAAGTCGGAGACAAAAGTTGTGGTGAACAACACCAAATCACTCACCTATGTAGTTTGCATAGATTAACTTGTTATGTATTGTTAAACTTAATATATTTGTACCTGACTATATTAATCACCTATCAGCTAACTTGGTGATTTCTATCCTCGAATTTGTTTTAGTCAGATACAAAAGTTGTGGTGATCAACACCAAATCATTCACCTGTGTAGTTCGTAAATTAACTTATGTATTGTTAATATGTTTGCACCCGACTATGTATTAATCACCTCTCAGCTTGTGGGTAGTTACTTGGAATTGGTTGTCAGTGGTTGTCAGTAGTTGTGTAACTGTCAAGTACTTTAAATATGCTTCCATTAGTCAAGGAAGGCCGTCTGAATGTATTCACGATCCTCTCTAGTCTACAATTTCATTGTACAAGCACTACCTAGAATAAAGCAATCAATGTTCTTCATATACAATTTATTGGTACATGCTCTATTTATATTGCAATTAGTAGTGTTATAGTTTGGCAATAAACATTTTGGTGCCATAACTTACACATAGTCGGGTCAGATTCATAAAGAATTAGCATCAGTCAATACATATTGATGACTACACTGGAGACCAACAAAATTCATGTCATTAAACCCGAACAAAGGCAAGCGAAGATCAAAGCACAGTTCAGAGGCAAACCATGAAGTCAAACAATCCCCACAACCAGTGGAACAACAAGAATACAGGAGACTACAAGCAGCCGATTTTAGAAATCCATCAAATACAATTACATTGTTTAAACCAAAGCAGAAGCCAGAGTTGAAGCATGAGTCAAGAGTCGTAGTTGGAAATGAAAACACGTGAGTATCCAACTGACTACAGACATCCCAATACATAAAAAGGAAGACTGGATCAAGGTTGCCAGACAACTCCCTCTTCCTAAAGAATGGGGAGGAAGAAACAACCAAATCTCCAAAGTTGACTGAGACCCCTCTACACAAAGGGAAGTCTTTGTGGTGAAACAAAGTCTGAGACCTTCTTGGTAGACGAAGAGTGGGAAGCATATGAAAGCAATCTCTGAGGCATCAAAGATTTGTTGATCAAGGAACCCAAGCATAAGACACCAGAACAAAGGGTTGGAATAGAAAGAAGAGAACTTAAGGGTGTTACTAGTAGTGTCTGAATCACCGAAGTCTGGAGCAAAGGAATGTCTCAGCTAAAACTTCTTGAGAAGGTTCCAAACACTACAGTCACATGAAACAAGAGTGACTCCTTTAGCCAAACCAAATGTCAAATGGAAAAAGTTGTTGAAGTTCAACAGAGATGGATCTGAAGACCTTGTAAGGCACTGTAGGATGTGTATTACCATATGGACCGCAAATGGGCAGACAGACCATTGAACTTGGTTGAGATGTTTCCCAACCACACTACAAGGAGTGGCAATTGATGGGTATACTGATATTCCAGATACTAAGAAAACCATGTGGGATAGACTAAGAAAGGCATTTGAACAAGAGTTTACACTATTGAGAGACGACAATGAGATTGTCACCAAAATTTATAATACTATTAGCATTTTAATTTGTCCTTTTAAAGACAACTTAAAATGGAACAGTATGTGAGAAAATCCTCTTCAAATTTGTAGGGGAAGCTCCCTGATTTAAACTACTCCTAAAGTCTAAAATATAAACAAGTTTGCTACCTACACACGTAAAATTTTATCATTTAGGGGTTTTGCATGAAAATAAAATACTGGAAAGCAAACTAGACTTATCTTTTTATCTCGGAGGTTAGAGCACAAGACTTGAAAAGTTCTTTATCTCACCACGAGGATTTTTTGTTATGTAGCTAAACAATAATGTAAACTTGAAATACATATTATTTGCAAGTAAAAACAGAGACCAACGAATTCGTATTAACAACATGATTGATGGAACACGAGAAGCATTCTACTAACAATATGAAATGTAGTGTAAGTTAAAGGAAGCAATTCATTAAAAGCATATAAAGCTACTAATAAGAAGAGGAAACAAGTGCCACACAAAGTTGAACATGGATCTTCTTATTGTCTTATCAAATCTCACAACATAGCACAATAATCTGACTTCAAAGTTAAATGAAAAATTTTGCGGCATAAGTCTTGCACAAAATCTCATTACAGATTGTGTGCTCAAGGCACTTATTTATAAGCTCATTAGAGGTAGCTTTTAGGGATCAAATAATAAAATAATCTCAATAAAGCCCCACTTTAAAGCAACTATATCTCTATCCATTGTAAAGAGGAAATAAAACACTTAAATAGCCTAAAATAGGCTCTTTCCAGGTTTAAATCTGCTTTCTCAAGGTGGCATCATGCTTTGAATGATTTTTGCTTTAATCCTTCACTTAGGCATTGGAAATTTGAATGTTGGCTGACTGAGGTAGGAAGGCAGAGTTTTTCAGTGGCTACACCACTCAGAAGGCACAACACCATATAATTAGTGGCTTTCAATTATACTTGGCAATATTCTCATTTGGTTGTGCCCTTACAAAAGCACACCTGATAGTGATGAAGTGGCTGGGAGCTAGTAAAAGTTCGCCATTTTATGTTATTTAACTCACTTAAGTCATTAGCAGGATTTCATAAGGTTTTCGCCACTTTGCAGCTTGCTGGGCAGAATTTTTATGTGGCAATGCCACCCCAAAATGGCACATAACTTAATTTTATGTTTCTTCCTTCTAGGCACAATTTTTTTATGCTCATGTGAGTGTTCAAGTCTTGATTTTACTATGGCTTCACCACTTAAAAAGTGTGATTTCTTCTATTTCCTTTCACCTACATGCTGGTCACGTTTTCTCCACCCTTTTGCCACTTTGTTGTCGCGGTTTTTTCATGGCAAAGCCACTTGAAAATTGTGACTTTCACTTGTCTTTTTCTTGCCTAAAGCTACCATGATTCCATCAAACGTTTGTAACTCTAGACAGAGTTTTAGATTGGCCTTGCCACTTGAAAATTGTGATACATCCACACTTAAAGAGAATTTCCATCTTGGCAGAGATGCATAATGAATTCTCCATATCAAGAAGCTTAGACAAAGCTTAAACCTAGCATTGTCACTTGAAAAATGCACACTTCTAAGACTTATCCTTGATTTTTCTTATGTTGACATGTCATTTGAATGAAGAGTTGGAGAAGTTTCATAAACCATTCGCCAACCTTGTTCAGATTCAAGCCTTTGACATCTTTTTCTCTTCTTTTTCATGCTTGAGCCTCCAATAGTCAGAAACTTCTCTATCTTCTGCTTGGCATGGTGCAACCTCGAACAATCTGCAAGAAAGTTAGTTCAAAAACTAGACCTTGATAGGACAACTTTGCAACTTGACAAGGGAGGAATTCAAGTGACATTGATAATATGAAAAAAAGGACCTGACTTAATTAAGGCTATAAATCTGACTGTAGACAAAGTTCCAAAGGGGTACCAACACAATAGTCATCAACATACAAATTTAAATGAAGGAAACTAAAACTGCATTCAATGGCAATCAAATAAACTAACCATGGAAAAAATTCAAAGCAATAAACACCACAAAATAAAAGACTCGAGGATTTACCATGGAGAACCCAAATTTCAGGAGAGAACTCCAGAGATAGTGAGGTTTACACACTTTTCCACAATCTTGAATGGGGAATACAATCTTAGGCCTCTTGAGCACAGAACCTATCTGAAATCAATTTATTTCAGTCCCTAATATCACACACAACTCCCTTATACACTCTCTCCTATATCTGATTAGCCTACAATAGTCTATGAGGACCTGTAAATCCTCTTGGAATTTACTTCTAATTCCTTCTAAATCTTTCTATTATGCCTCTTGGGCATTTACATCTATTAAATTGACTCATAAAGACCCTTAAGGAATCTCAAAAGAGTTAGTAAAAACCAAAGAATGAGATTAGAGAAATGGTGTATGTTCTCATGTGGAGAACATCGTATTACATTAACGATCATATGCTAAAAATAGCATGTGGTTACATACTAAAGATAGATGTAGTCTATAAATAGAAAAAGGTAACAACATACAAACAACTAACTAATTAACTAACGAGTGTGACAAGTGTACGCAGACACTTTATTATAATATTAAAATATATTCTAATACCCCACCTTAATGACAAAATTGGAAAGATTTGGAGGTTTAGTCAATAAGTTACACAATGGTTTTTGAGATGTGTAGAAATGAGGAGCAACCTTCATGACAACAGGCCCTAGGGAATGATATGCAAAAAGAAGATGATAAACTTGTCCTGCTGTAGAGTTATCGATTGATTTCCATGTCTTTTGAGGTGACTCATTTGATTTGATGAAGTCATCATTGGGCTCACCTGCAAAATTCCACTAGGATCTCTAAGGCATAACAAGGGAATGTTGTGGAGAAAAAATCTTGACTAGAGACCAACATTGTATGGGTTGCACCTTGTTACATATAAAAAAGGGGATGAAGAAGACAAGCATGTACACTAGATCAAAACCCTCTTCCACAATAACATTCAAGGACAAGACTGAACCAAATCACTACCAAATGGAGGAGGACTCAACTACAAATCTTGTACTCTTGTTTGCTATGGAAAGATTAGATTTAATCAAGTCTTTTTATCAAACCCTAGGTCAAGTATGCATAAAACCCTAGTTCTAGGATAATCAGCTTATAACAGACAGAAAACGACTGAAACTCAGAATCTGAATGCATAAAGATGATCAGAGAGATATCAAAACCTGTATCCCAGAAGCTGGAATGTCTAAGGACGAAATAAGAACCGCCCAAGTCCTGAAAGTGAGAATTTGTTGGAGATCTGAACTGAGAAAATGTTGTAATTGATGCTCAGATGCCAGATCCAAAGTCTGAAAGTCCAGAAGACTAGGGTGCCAACTGTTGATGATGTTTTCTTGACAACAACATTAGAATAAAACACCAAGTGCTCTATCCTCTCTTGAACAAAGCGTCTTGAATGCTAAACTAAGTGATCAAACAAGAACGCTCCAAGGTTCCTTGTACGTGATTTGCAACGGATAGCCTCGGTGGTGTGATGTGATTTGCTGGTAATCACAAAGGGACTTATGCTGAATATGCTCCTTACTTCATTCAACTATGTACTCTTTCCTTGTGAAATGGAACTTCTTCTATCAACTATGAAAAGAAAAGGCAAAAGGCAAGAGTTTAAGAAGGCTAATCTAAAGACAATGACATGATGAACGATGCTATGATAGACAAATTCCCTTAGAAAACCAAATTTCACTTCGCCATGACGAGCAACAACTACACGAAATAGGTGCGATCTCCAAAGGATAAACCAAGGATTTTCATATTGTTGACACACTCCAAAGTACCCACAGCTGGCGCAACTCGAAGGAGCATCAACAATCGAACTATTTGCAAGATGTGGTTCAGGCTAACTTTACATGATGACTACCATCGACAAGCCATCAAAAGTATGAACCAACGGGAATTTATCAAATATCATTGCATATATCCATTACATCAATGAACTCTATCTACTTTATCATCTAAACTACTTGGAAACACATCTCCGTCATATTCAAGAACTTGAAACCTTGCTAACATTTCAAAGCCACAAGATCACCATGCAAAACAACAACAATGAGCTTGTATTACTTTTGAAGTATGTCATTACAACAATCTCATGTCTCTCTTCATGACTTTGAAGAGCTCCCTCTCTACTCTACTCCTACTTGATCTCTACTTCTAATCTCTAATCTCCTCTCTATTCTCCCTTACAAATGAGAAGAATGAGCCTTTATAGACTCCAGAAATTACATGAAGGGCCAGGATTGATTTGACAATCAACGGCCAAGATCGAGACAACAAGGCAGTTTGTTACAAAATTTGCTATTTTTAGAACATGAAAGAGGCAATGAAGGCACGTTTCCCAATGTGATAAGCATCTTTGGAGCATCTCTATGGTGGGCCCTCTTACATGGCAGAATGTAATTGGCTTGATGATGTGTACGTGCCACCTCAGCATCTTTGAATGAACTAGTGTGATTCACTTCATGTTCACTTTACTTAGAATATTTTCTTCTTGTTGTCTTGATGTAACTCATGGATCGCTTTGATGATCATGCTCATCTCTCATCTTGTGATGTTGTTGTGCTTGTGCAGGATCATGCCTCTGGACAGTTGCATGGGCTCATGGAGTAGACTAGTGCCTGATGAGAGTTCTTCTTGTAGTAGACTTGCATATGATGGGTGTACATGAAGTAGACAACTCTGGATGATGACTCCTCATGCGTGGCGTTGATGTCTACAAAGTCTTCAAAGTAAGATGAACTTGATGCAGGAGCTCTCCTCCATGTGGTGATGATGACAAACTTGAGCAACTTTCCTCCACCTTCCAAACTTCTCATGTATGAGCTCTCGCTATTCACCTCCTTGGATTCTCCATCACCTACAAGAAGAAACACATCAAATTAAGACTTGATATGAAGGATTTTCAATAACAAATTACATTCAACTTATGCATGTGGGATTAAAAAAATGACATTTCAAAACATATCCTTTCGCATGAAATCCATGCCTAAGTGCCTAGGCGGGTTTAGAGGGACAGTATGGATTATTTGATGTGAATTCCATGTCAAGGTGTGAAATCCGCCCAGGCTGGGCGGGTTTAGGGGTGTCATCCAGAGAGTGTCTTGTGAATGACATGACATTGTCCAGGCAAAGTGCTCAAGACCGCCTAGCATGGGCGGGATTGGAAGGTGTGTGTGGACAAATTCATGTGGAAGGTAACATTGTCCATGTGAGGAGTCTAAAGCCGCCTAGAGGATGACCTTTGGATTTTTCAACTTAAAACAACTTTGCACTTGCTCATTTCACCTTTGACATGTTCATCTTCATTATTACATTGATTTATACTTGCAAATTTATGGTTTTCACCCCTAAGCGGCTTTAGGAGTGTTGTCTGGAGGATGTCATGTGGAAGGAGATGAAGTTATCCAGACATAGAGCTCAAGGCCGCCTAGCATGGGCGGGTTTGGAGATGTAGTGTGGATTTTCAACATTTAATGACCATTCCTCTCCTCATGAAGTCCCTTCTCCTGAACTTGCCTAAGACTTAGCCATTTTGAGATGTTTATGAAGTGAGAAGGCAAACTTGGAGATGTTAGGTGATGATGTCCTTCTGCATTGGTGAAATCCGCCTAAGAAGGGTGGGATTGGAGGCATTGTCTGGAGTATTTGATGTGGAGGTAAAGTTGTCCACAGGAACCTCTTGAGGCCGCCCAGGTAGGGCGGGTTTAAGGGTGACCTATGGATTTTCATTCAAAACTCTCTTAGTCCTCTCAATCTTTCAAGTTTCCATTGAAATGTCATCACCTTCTAGTGCTTTATGCTTGAAAACACTTCAAAATTTGATCATTTTCACCTAGGGCGGGATTGGAGACAGTGTGTGGAGGAATCCATGAGGTGATGAAGACATTGTCCATGTCTACATGCCAAAGCCGCCCAGGTAGGGCGGGTTTGGACATGACCCTTGGATTTTCATACTTCAAACATTTCCTTCATGTCAATCTTGATAATCTCACCTTTTGAAAGCCATCTTCTTCATCTTTCATCAAGTAGACTTGTAAATCATGCCATCTAAACCCCTGAGCGGTCCTGGGGGCAGCATGTGGAGAGTTTCATGTGGCAGGAGAAAAAGTCCAAGACCCCCTCCTGAGGCCGCCCAGGTAGGGCGGGTTTGGACATGACCCTTGGATTCTTCATGAAAGTGCATCAAAAACCTCTCAAATGCCTTGAAATACATTCAAACTTATGAACTTTCATTAAATCTTCATGATCTCATTGTTTTTCAACTCAAAGCATTGCAAATTTGATAAGTCTTCTACTTGAGCGGGTTTAAGGTTGATGTCTGGAGAGTGTGTTGTGCAAGAGGTGAAGTTGTCCAAGCATAGAGGTCAAGGCCGCCCAGGAAGGGCGGGCTAGGAGGTGGTGAGTGGATTTTATGACTTAGGCACTTTCTAAGTTGGTTTTGACAATTTCAAGACATCTTCACTTGCTTCCTTTTTGGTTTAAAATCCTTGCATGAGATTTGCATATTAGATGAGTGGAATTTGAAAGTGATGTTTGGAGTAGTTCATGTGAAGATCAAGAGAATCCAAGCTCTCATGTTTAGGCCGCCCAAGTAGGGCGGATTTGGAAGTGAGGCTTGGATTTTTACTTATTATCCTTCATGTATGTTCCAAACTTGCATGTGTTTGTTCAAAACTCAGTGTTAGCCATTGCCTTCCTTACAAATTTTTATGTCATTTCTCCTGGGCGGATTTGAGGTTGGTGCATGGAGGATGTCATGTGAAGACATGAAATTGTCCATATGGAGGGTCTAAAGCCGCCTAGGAAGGGCGGGTTTCAAGGGTAGGCTTGGATTTTAGTACTTAGAAACTTTTCACTCATCTCAACCTGGTCATCTCATCTCCCAGGTGTTCATCTTCATCATTTCCATTGATTTTACTTGTAAATTGTATTATCTACATACCTAGGCGGTTCTGGAGGTGTTGTCTGGAGAGTGCATTGTGTCAGGTGATACAGTCCACAAGGACCTCTTGAGGCCGCCTAGGTAGGGCGGGTTTAGAGGTGACCCTTGGATTTTTCCTGAAAAACTCACTCAATGCCTTCAAAACTTCATGTTTTCCATTCAAACTTCATCATCTTTTATGTTTTGTGTCGAAACACTTGAAAATTTGCACAATCTCTCCTAGGGCAGGTTTGGAAGTACTGTCTGGAGTGTTTCATGTGTTAGGCAACATCATCCACAAAGGCCTCTTGAGGCCGCCCAGGTAGGGCGGCTTGAGGAGTGTGATGTGAATTTCATCTTGAAACTCATTTAATCCTTTGAAACTTTCATGTTTCTCTTAGAATTTCACCACCTTCTAGTGCTTTGTGCATGCAAAAACTTCAACACTTAGACATTTTCCTTGCAGGGCGGTTTTGAGAGCAGTGTGTGGAGAGTTTCATGTGGGAGGAGACAGAGTCCATGAGTACCTCTTGAGGCCGCCTAGGTTGGGGGGGTTTGAGAGTGACCCATGGAATTTGACTTAAATGCATTTAACTCCTTCAAACTTACAATTTTTCATTGGAATTTCATCATCTTCTTACGCTTTATGCTAGAAAACCTTATAAACTTAGCCACTTTTCTCCTTGGGCGGGTTTGGAATTGTCGTCTGGAGAGTGTCATGTGTTAGGCAACATCATCCACAAAGGCCTCTTGAAGCCGCCCAAGCTGGGCGGGTTGGGATACCACCCTTGGATTTTGTCATGAACTCACTCAAAATCTCTTCTAAAGTTTGAAAATTCTCTCCCTAAGGCGGATTTGGAGGCAGTGTATAGAGAAAGTGTGTGATCACAACCTTGAATCCAAGACCCCATGCCAAGGCCGCCCAGGTAGGGCGGGTTTAGAAGGTGTGCTTGGAATGCAAATCTTGTCGCCATATTGGAAATGCCCTGAATGGAAGTATATTGAAAATATGTTTAAGTATAAGTTAGATATTGAATTTCTTATACTTTAAATATTTATCAATATACTTCCAGGATGTTTGAGATGGGTCTAGGATCCATAGGATTTAACATGCAAATTCTAGATTTTGGAGGATCCACCAGATTTCAGACTTAGCCAATTTTCAGGATTTCAGGACGTCAGGACATCAGGCTTAGTGATCTTTTATCATTCTTTCCAATTATTTCATCCTTGTTGGGAGGAGTTTAAGTAATGCTTGGTTTGGAGATGATGCATGGAATGTTGCTTGTAAACTACTTAACTTCCCTCCAACTTGCAAACCTTGCTTGAAATTCATCATTTCTCAGTGCCTTGTGCTTGAAAACCTTCTAAACTTAACCATTTTCTCCTAGGGCGGATTTGATGGTTCTGTCTGGACAAATGCATGTGCAGGAGGTTGAGTCCATGACCTCATGCCAAGGCCGCCCAGTCTGGGCGGGTTTGGAGGTGAGGCATGGAAGTTTCATCAAAATCTTAGTTTTAGACTCTATCATCACTCCCTAACTCCCTTCAGTCAGCAAAAACTCGTGAAAACATCCTAACTTTCCCTGGGCGGGTTTGAAGGTGTTGTCTAGACAAGCTCTCCTGATGGTGAAGACACTGTCCAAGAGGACCTTGTGAGGCCGCCCAGTCTGGGCGGGTTTGGACAGTACCCTTGGATTTCTTGCCTTAGTCAAATTTTGGATTTCCTGAATGGAAGTATATTGAAAATATGTTTAAGTATAAGTCAGATATTGAGTTTCTTATACTTTAAATATTTATCAATATACTTCCAGGATGTTTGAGATAGGTCCTGGATCCATAGGATTTAGCATGCAGATTCTAGATTTCTGAGGATCCACCAGATTTCAGATTTAGTCATTTTTTCAGGATTTTCAGGATATCAGACTTAGTCATTTTCAGGGTCTCAGTGACATGCATCAGGATGAAGGCATATAGACCTCTTGGCAAGAAACTGTTGAGACTTGCATACACAACACTATCAAAATCATACAAGCTCAGAGGAAAACTAAACCTAGAGCAAAACAAAGCGAGAAAGCAAAAAAAAAAAAAAAAGAGGGGGTCCCCATTTGCCATGGGGCGATGTGTGATTACATCACAACACCAACCACCCAAGTCTTTTCGAGGGAATATTCCAGAACTTCTTTCGGATCTCGAAACCCTGATTCCTGCACAGTCTTCCTGTATCTTCACTTTTCCCGAATTCTATACATGTAACCTACACACAAGATGACAAGAGAGGGTTTGGGGGTTATGGTGTTTAGGGATTTGCCTCAGTCAAACCCCAGAATGGCATTCAAGTCTTCCAACACCATTGATAGATAATAGAGTGTTCCCTAGCAGGGTAGAGGCTAAACCAAATGATGATAGAATGATTCAAATAACAATGATATCACCTTGGAGGTGAAGCCCTTAGGAGAATGAAGATCCTTCAACTCATAAGGAGATGGATGATGATTCCAAGCCTGCAACACACACAATACAAACACAAATCTGCTCTGATAACACAATGAATGCTTTGAATGCTCTTTGGTCCAAGATCATAAGTTCGCAATATCCATCTAGGTTCATAATGAATTCAAAAACACACATATATGCTTTCCCGCTAACATTCATGAAATTAAATCACAAGAGCCGACAAAGAGCAACCTTTTTAAAGGTCCTATGCCGACTTCACATTAATTGGCCCCGACCAATCAAAGGGGCCTTAGGCGGTTGGCGCCCAAGTCTAGGAGCCCCTTTTTAGTCTGGGATGAGATTGAGGAAGGGCCCAAGGTCCCAAATTCACATTGGTGTCGGGCAATCTCTTCAGGATGATAAATTATAATTCATAATGTAATCGCAGGGACCTAGGAGCTAAACAAGGAAGTAAAAAGGCAAGTGTCCACTTTTTACTCCATAACATTTAGCCCCCACTTTAATGTGTGTATGATCTTACGATCAGTACATGCATTAAAGTACGGTCAAAACACATCAAACACATCAAACACAAGAACGCAAACACACCCTAAGTTTGAAGGACTATTTCTAGCCCCCAAGCATAGGCAAACATAAGAAAACACTTGACAGTCACGCAAAGCATAGAGAATACAGTAAGGAAGCACGCAATACACAGAGAAGACAGTGAAGCACGCAATACACGGAGAAGACATGATTAACAATTATATAAATATAACCCTAACTAAGCGATGGGAGGGAGCTCATCACTACATGTCACTCAAAGGCACACAAAACACACAACATGGGTGGAGCTCATCGCTATGCACCACCATCAAAAGCACACAAAACACACAACGTGGGGGGAGCTCATTGCTACGTGCCTTTATATCACTAAAAACACACAACACATGCAAGGAAGACATAGAAAACACATGGAAAACACACGGAATACATGAGCGTCGTATAGTATGTTGTCAACACACTATACGTCTTATACATAACAAACACGGGCGATAGGGAGGAGCTCATCGCTACGCTCCACTATCTATGACACGCCAAACACACCTGACGGTTGAGCTACGCTACCACAACCGCCAAAGACATGCTTAAGTGTGAATAAATCAAGATCCAACCCTGCCTCCGCAGAGGACTTTCAAAAGGATGTGCAACCACTCAAGGGAAGACACAATCCCGCCTTCCGCAAAAGGGCTTTAAAATGCAACCCCACCCGCATCTGCAAACGCCTTACAGTGAAAAGGAAGCATGCACAAAGTATACGACCCCACATGCATCCGCAAATGCCTTACAGTGAAAAGGAGGTACACACAAGGCAAAACAAAGTACACAACCCCACCTGCATCCACAGACGCCTTACGGTGAAAAGGAAGCATACGCAAACATGCTTTATCAACAATATATAAAATAATCAACCACAATATATGCCCCCACCTTAAAGTGGTTGATCCCGCTTGCCGATATAAATCATGTTTAAGGTAAAGTTGAAAACATGCAAAGGGAACAAGAGCTCTAGCAAAGCCCATGCCCCAAAGTGACATGTGCTTACGATCGACGATTGTTCCCAACAATCATACACATTAGTATCAAATTCTAATCATCAACAATATTCATGCATAGGAATAAGGTAACATACCACATAAACAAACCAAGGCTACACTTACAGGTTCGGAACCGAGTATAGCCATTTGGTTATACTTCAAGTATCTCAGAACCGAGTGTAGCTACAAGGTGTGATACAAAACATTCCAAAGTGTCTAGAAGCAGATTAGAGTATTACAAAGGTTTGTTACAAAAATCTTCACAACACGACACATGATCACAACACAAGGTGATTCTACTAGTCAAGCATCAGTAATATATCAACCCCATCTTCATATATGGACTGGGTCCATTTTTGTTTTCTTGATGTAGGGACGCACAGTCCTTATCAATATTTATTTGTTTTCGTCATCCGCCAACTAGTAGAGCCACTGAAGAATGGAAACATTAAAAAAATGAGAGGAGACAAAAGTGACTTAGGTTCACAACATGGGAAAATGCCCCCAAGACATCTTCCACAACGTTATGCCCCCAAGGCACCACACACAACCATTACAATAAGAGAGAGGAGGGTAGAAGAATAGAGAAACACATAGAAGTATCACAACAGAGGCGGTCTCCTTGTATCCTTGACCTTACAAGAGTATCAAGGGTCATCCAAGGAGACCTAAATAACATTTAACACAACACAACACAACATAACTATATCTATTTAAGAGGAGGCCAAACTTGCGAGCATCTTCGAGAGGTGCTCCATCAAGTGTGGTAAAATGTGTGAGGAACTCATACCTATTTGATATTTATTTCCAAAACGGTCATGCGGTGTTTGTTTCTCAAGGCCTTGTATGTTTGAAATCTTCTAATGCTTGTAGGGAGGGGAATCATTACCTTTTTCCACGGATGATTCACACCTTGCTCTTTTCCTTTTACTTTTTTATTATGTTTTGCTTGATGAATGAGCCTTTCATGATGAAATGGGATACTTTTCATTGTCACCACTTTCTCTTGCTTCAAGTGATTACATGTAGGTTGTTCCATTTGCGTATCTTGTGCATTTCGGTTATCTCTCGATCCATAAAGGGATAATGGAGGAGGAACCTCAACATAGATACCTTTTCCTCGTGTGCGAGGTAGATCTTCATTTACCGTCTTATCTACTTCTATCATGCCAATTATTTCATCATAGTCGAGATAGTCATCCACAATCTCTATTGAATTTTGTTCCACCATGTTGTCGTCACTATGTTTAGGAAAAGGATCAGTGAAGATTTGTAGGTTTTGATTCGGAGGAGCTACCGACTTATTTCCATTGTCATTCACACCGGTAACTTGTATCACGTTAGAATCAATGAGGTCTTAAATTTCATGTTTAAGACGCATACATTTTTCGGTATCATGTCCTGTCGAGCGATGATAGTGACAATAAGCATTAGCATCGAATGAAGGTCCTTGCATCTTGCTACTCTCTAGTGGACGAGCAGGAGGAAGATTCAAAATATTGTTGTTCACTGCTTGAGTCATTATCGAGTGAAGAGAATCCGATTATGGAGTGAATTGTCTCTATTGCTGCTTGAATTGAAATGGTGTCCGATTAGGCTTTGTATAGCGGACACTTGTGATTGAAAGTTGTTCGAATGTTGCCCATTGATCTTAATGAAATTCATGTTATTCTTCTTAAATGAATTTTGAGATGTTCCAATTGCAAATTGTCCAACAAGAGCAGATGAGGTATGATTCTCATACTAACTAGCCGAAAGTTGGTAATCTCGGAGAGTTGTGCATAGATGTTGGAAAGAACTATACTTCATCAAAATTATCTTATCAAGTATGTTTGGTTGTAGATTCGTAATGAATACTTTTTGAACATCCTCGTTATTAAAATAAAATTAGATAGTTATATTAATGGTCAATATTGTAAACATAATAGATTGTTTCTATTCTGTTGTTTAGATTAGTTGTAATCTATTTTAGAAACATCTATACTTTGTATTTTTAGAAACATCTTTTGTAACTCTATAAAGAGCGTTGCTCTCTTGTAAATAATATATCATTCTGATTTAATCTTTATATGGTATCAGAGCGGGTTCAAGCGGGAAAAAACAATTTCAAAATTTTTAATTTCTGGCGCTCACTGTAACATCCGTACGTCGTACGGACACCTGTATGGCTACCCAGCTCTCTGGTTTTCCTGCGAATTCAACCTCTATTAATCACATTTTTTGGCTCTGCCCAGATCACGGTTTTTGTTTTCTTCAGAGGTTGTGATTGTTTTTGGTGGGATTTGGCATTTGCAGCTCAAGCGGAAAAAAAATTCTTTTTTTTCAAACCTTTAAAAAAAAATTTCGACGCCATTCTTTGTATATCTGTACCATCGTACGGTGTCGTACCTGTTTGTACGGCCTTCGGCATTTCTAGTTTTCCATTTTTTTGAGGATTTTTGTTCGTTCACTAGTTTTTGGCGTTTATTATTTCATGCAGGAAGGTCGCGATTTGAAGGTTCCTAGTCGCGTTTTTTGAAGATTATTTTCAGCGGTTGTTTGTATTGGCGTCTGGGAAAGCAGTTTCTGATTGTCGTTTGAAGCTTTCTCTGTGAGTCCCGTCGGCTTTCAAATACGGGTCGAGTTTTTAATTCAGCGGTCATCACAATTGGTCTCCTATGGTCGTCATGTTCCTTGACTCTGTTTGGGCATCGATTTGTTGCAGGCAATTTTTGGCATTTTTTTTGTCAACGACCTTCAAGGTTCTACAAGCAGCAGCAAACTCTTCTTTCACGTTTTTCTTCACAACGAAGGTCACAATTTTTTGTTTTTGGGCGCTTTGTTCCTAAAATCGTGGATTTTCGTTATCCGTTTTCTTCGATCACCGCCTGGATCTTAGTTTTCGGCGTTTGCAGTGTTTGCCTCGCGGTTTTAACAAACTTTCGTCTTAGTTTAGTTTCCCTGGTCGTCGTTGAGAGCCCGCGGGGTGTCATCGGCGGCTCCTTGGTGATCGATGTCCCTTGGTGGTCAACGGTCGCGGTTCAGTTCGTGTTCTTTTTGGCCCGCAATTTTGGTGTTGTTCTTTTTTTATCTTTGGCAGTTTTCTGTATGTCTACAACACTTCAAGCGCTCTTGGATAGGCGTTTTTCGATGGCAGGTTTTGTGGTTTTGATCGCCACTTTATATTCAAGGTTGCGGTTACCTCTGCTTTGGTCATGGTTTGTGCTTTCCTGTGTTTGTGGCAGGTTTTATTAACCTGCGTTCAAAGTACTTACCATACATCTAGCCCAGTCACGTTGAGGCTCAAACACCCAAAGACAAGCACCCAGCACTACACACATCAGCTGATGGTCTTTATCATCAGTCGTCAACCTCAGGATTTGTGCTAGGTTTTAAGCGTATTTTCCATAGATTGACCATTAAGGGATGGTATTAAAATAAAATTAGATATTCTATATTAATGGTCAATATTGTAAACATAATAGATTGTTTCTATTCTACTGTTTAGATTAGTTGTAATCTATTTTAGAAACATCTATACTTTGTATACTAATCTATTTTAGAAACATCTATACTTTGTATATTTAGAAACATCTTTTGTAACTCTATAAAGAGCATTGCTCTCTTGTAAATAATATATCATTCTGATTTAATCTTTACTCATCTGTAATCGAATATTGTATTTGCGCAAAGAGAGCTTGATATCAACTGATGAATTCTGTTAATTTTTCTTTCGGACCTTGTTTACAATGAACCAAATCAATCAATGAGATAGTAGGTCCAATGCATAGTTCCACGGAGTTTCCTAACAGGGGGACAGGATTTGGGGACGGCGGGGGGGCGGCGATGGGGAGCGATGCAAATACATATAGTACTTGAAAAATTAGTTATAAAAAGATGTATAAGGAATTTGTATATTGCATTGAACATCAACAACTGAACATTTAAGTTTTTAACAATGAAGTTTCAAGTTTGATTGTTTGAAGTTTGAGCCATTGAACCAATGAACATTGAACATTGAAAATGAAAAATTGAAAATCAAAATATCGAACATTGTTATGTTGTTTGAACCATTGAACCAAAATGATTGTTTGAAGTTTTGATTTTTGAACCATTGAACCAATGAACATTGAAAATTTGAAAATCAAAATCAAAATATCGAATCGACGAAGAGTTTTCAAAATTTCATTATGATGATTCATGATTACAATCAAGTATCAACAATGTTCAAAAACAAAATACTAAATAGTAACTACTAATAGTAATGAGTCAATGGCTAATCACCCCAAAGCCCTCGCCAAACTCCTCATCACTAGAACTGCTGGACTCCACATGCTCAAGCTCCTCCAAACCAATACCAACCAGCCCTGTGTGTGTAGCATCATCATCAATCTGTGTTGGCTCCTCTGGGTCTACATCCCATCTGGCTGTTGGACTCTCCTTGTACATAAGTGTGTTGCGGTCAATGAGATGCAAGGCACTATGTATAGCCACAAACTTATCTGCCCTCCTAGAGGTAAGCATGTTCCTCTTAATGGAGTGGATGAAGCTATAAGTAGACCAGTTCCTCTCAGCAGCAGAAGAACTAGAAACCTGGGACAACAAACGAACGGCTAGACTGGTAATCATAGAATTAGGCCCATGCAAAGTCCACCACAAAATAGGGTCCTCCTGTGCCAAAGTCTCCCTATCTGATTCGGCCTCCTGTGGATATCCCCTAAGAGTGGCAAATTTTGTCCACTCACTACGAATGATGCTGCCCTCTGTAGGATCATACATTTTCTGAATTGCCTTCATGAACCCTACCTTCACCTCAGCATCTTGTATAGGTGCAACTCTACCAGGCCTTTTCACATACCACTTTGGGTTCAATGCATAGGCAGCCATGTGCAAGGGAGTGTTGAGCTTCTCCCATCTACAATGAATGATCAGCTGAATATGTTCGGTGTAGAATTGCAATGTGGGGTCTCCCTGTCATACAACTGCCTTCATTTGATCAAGCATAGTATTAATGCACTCATACACCTCTCCAAGGTTAGGTGCATTAGCATCCCCATATCTAATCACTCTAAAGACTGGAGTAATGATGGAGACAATATTTGGCATCAACCCAAAAAACATCACTCTTCACCACCTCCACCCTCAATCCCTGCCCTATCTTCGACTCAAGCCACCAATTCCATCCTGCAGTCATAACCATTAGTTGCAATGCCTCTTGCAACTCAAGCATCCTCTCCAAGAGAATAAAGTATGATGCATACCTAGTCTCTACCGGTTTCAAGAATTCCTTCTTAGAGAAGGTCCTGAAGAGTGCATGTGAAGTGTGGTGGTTGCAGATAAACATCTGTACATCTCTAGCATCACTAACAAGTTCTTTGATCGAGCTGATTTTTCCTATGTCCTTGAGTGCATTATTCATGGCATGCACACAATAAGGAGCCCACCAAATATGTCTATAGGCTGCCTCAATTAACTTCCCTGCAGCTTTGCACACATGGGCTGCATCTATCACTACTTGCACCACATTTTGTGGCCCAACCTCCTCTATAGCATCTTTGAGGATCTGGAACTGAAAATGAGCATCCTTGCGATGCCCTGAACAATCAATAGCCCAAAGGAAATAAGGGCCAGCTATACTTGTAACCATGATATTGATGAGTGGACGATGCCTAATGTCCGTCCACCCATCCATGACGATGTTGCATCCACTTGTGACCCAAGTATCCTTCATTTTCTCCATTAAAACATTAATCTTGGAATAATTCTTATCCAAGATTGTTGTCCTCAATTTAGTCTCCCCTAGTGGCACATATGATGGTCCCGCCCTTATTACCTTTGCCATAGCTTCCTTACAATATGGAGACCGAGCCACATGGAATGGAATGCCATTGGCAAAGAAGAATTTGCCAATGGCATCATCTGCCTCATCCTTTGCTTGCAAATTGAATAATTCTGCCACTAGATTTGAAGCATCACTACTAGTCAACTTATGTTTCCCCTTAGGCTCTGCTGCCCTTGAACTAGATGGATTCATTGGCCTCTCCAAAGTAGAAATAGAAGTAGAACTCTGTCTCTGATTGTTGAGTTATTTGTAGCTTCGATCAATTAATGTATTTATTATGATCATATTAAGTATGAATATATAAGTAATATTAAATATTACTTATATATTCATACTTAATATATAAGGTATGTTAAAATAAATATGACTATAGCATGATCGAATGATATATTACCAAAGTATAAACACCGACTACAATTCAAATGGTGATTAGCAATTGCTAAAGCAATGGAAAGGTGACGAAGTCACACCTGTGATAGGCGTGACTCCTTGAGGAGTCACGTCTATCACAGATGTGACTCCTACCGTCACTCATATATATATCGTCTTTGCCCTGCAATACCATGCATAGACACAGAAATCGGAAGTGTATGAGAAGTGGAAATTGCATCTGCAAAATAAAAGAAAGTAATAAATTAAGTCTGCAATACAAATATCCAACATTCAGAAGTTATCCAAGTTAGAGATTATAAGTTCGATTTGAATTTACACTGATGACCCCTCCCCCTTGGTGGCATAGTAACAGATGTAGGTGCTTCATCTTCATTACCACCCCATAATTTACACATTTCAGCCCTCAATTTCAGGTTTTTTTCCAGCTTATCACATAGATCTACACCTTTGCCTCGGATAAGGAGGTGAGCATTTGTTCTAGTCATGCTGCCAAACCATTCAAGGTCACATAAGTTGCATTTCCATTTCCTAGTGCCCAAGGCTGTCCTGGTACCTTGAATGCAAATTGTTTTAAAGGTTGCTTCGGGTCAAAATGACCCCTAGCATATTTTTTTAGGATTTGTGAAGGGCAAGCATAATTTGGACTCCTAACAGAACTAGTTTGGTTGTCATGGTCACCCCTCCTTGCTTCTGAACTAGGATCAGTAGGTGCATAATCAGGATCATTTCTACTTTCAATTTCAACCTTATCCCCTTGAGGTTGACCCTCATC
Organism: Cunninghamia lanceolata; assembly: GCA_027924645.1. Taxonomy (NCBI): domain Eukaryota; kingdom Viridiplantae; phylum Streptophyta; class Pinopsida; order Cupressales; family Cupressaceae; genus Cunninghamia; species Cunninghamia lanceolata. Next base: position 3,077,158 of record BSBN01001255.1, read on the forward strand.
CTCACTCATGCTATGAGAACTCATGACACTGCAAGAAATGATTTTTTTTTTGGTAAGTTTATACTTTAAAAATTAAAATTCAAAACATGCTTATTGCAAAGGAATAAGACATAAGGATTTTCTATTTGTTTTTCTTACTTCAGGTCGCACGAAGCGCAAAAGCAGAGGATACACAAATAGGAATTCTTGTTCTTAACCTTTGTCAAACAAGGATTTCACTTTGTTTTTCTTACTTTAGGTCGCATGAAGTGCAGAAGCAGAGGATACACAAGATGAAATCCTAATTTGACTTCTAAATTCTAATTTTGAAATTGAAAAAAAACTAAAAGTTAAAACTTACAAAGCTACAACCTAGAAAGCAAAATAAATTTGAAATTTAAGCATTTGATTCTAGAGACTAGAAATGAAACATGATTCATGATGACATGAATGAGAATCAAAGAACAATACAATTATTAATTAATAATTATACAAATGAAAATTAGAAATTCAAAGAATCAAATCAAAATGCATAGTGATAGGGCCTACCTTGTGGCTCAAATGATGAACTTGAGGACTCTTGAATCTTCTTGGCTTCTATATCCTCTTCTTGATCTCAGTTTCCCTCTCCTAATGCTCTCTCTTGCAAACTTCTCCCTCTTAGCTTGCTGCCTCTACTTTCAACTCTCTACTTCACTCAAACAAGTTTTTGTGTAATTTGAAATGAGAGGGCGAGGGCTTTTTATTAGCTTTTGGGAGGCCTTGGGGGTGGGGGTGGGGTTGGGAGTGGGGCCCATTAGCATTTAGGGTTAGGGTAGAGGGCTCAAAAAAATATTTTAAGAATTTAAAAAAAAAACTCACTTTTGGCATCCACCAGCGCAAGGGACACCTGAGCGTTTCCTAGGGCATCGAGAGACTTTTGGGCGTCCCCTAGATGTCACGGGGACGTCCCAGAGTCCCCCAGACGTCCCCAATTTCACAAAACGCTTCGCAGATGTCCCCTGTCAGAGGGAAACGTCCAGGGACGGCAGAGGTGCGTAGGCAGAGGTGGCAGCCCTGACGTCCCCGTCCCCGAAACGCCAGGTTTTTTGGGGGGGACACGTCCCCATGGTTCAGTGGTCCAATGTTCGTTTGGAAGTGTTGCACGAATTGATCAACTAGCTATGAGAAGGATTTATGGAATTAGGAGGTAAAGAGCAAAACCATTCCAGAGTGGTATCTTTGAGAGATCGAGGAAAGAGTTTTGCTAACAATGCCTCATCAAAGAAGAAATCACTACACATTGCTGTGAATGTTGCCACACGAGTATTAGAATAACCTTTACCACTGTACTTTTCAAAGTGAGGAGTCTCAAATTTGTCAAGCATTTGAGCTCTTAGGATTGTACAAGATAAAGGACTGCGAGCATGATATGTTGGTAAGGTAGGTTGAGAGGAAGCATTAGCCAAATTTGTCACTTTTTGCTGCAAGGATGACATACTCTGCAAAAGTTGGTTGAGGAGAGCATCATTGGATGATGTGGCTTGTAGATTTGAAACAAGAGTATTTGATGCTGCAATCATGAAATTGAGAGGTGGTTGGTAATAAGTGGAGGTGATAGGTTGTAATGTCCCCTATTGGAACAATACTAATTTTACCCTGAAAATTCAAATACCACAAGTTTAGGGTTAGGGTTTCAGAATTATCATGTAATGTCCCCTTCTAGATTTGCCCTAGATTAAACCCTACAATCACAATTATAATAAATTAGGGTTAGGGAGATGACTTACAAGTAGTTATTTCTTCATTATACTCTTGAATATAAATCCTGCAATCATCACATAGAAAACACAAGTGCATATATATATATATATATACAAACTAATGCCATTGTTAGGGTTAGCTAAGCATATATTAAACTCAGAATACAACTCCAATATTACTATTACTATCAAACACATTTGGAGCATAGGGATAGGAACATGATAGGTTTGACCCAGCTACCCATACTAAGCCCAAGAGCAGAACTTTGGCCCTCCTAGCTTTGGTGGCAGGACTTTGACATCCACCAAAGTGGCGTACTTAGTAGAGTGCTTGTCTTGCTTCCGTATCCATGCCTTATCCCTTACAGTTAATAACTCATCATGATAGGAATGGTATGGAGATCGTAGTGGGGTTCTCAGTTTATCCAATCTAAGCCCAAGAGCGGGACTTTGACCCTCTTGGCCTTGATGGCAAGGCTTTGACATCCATCCAAGGTGGTGTACTTAGATGGAAACCTTATACCCTCTTACCTACGTCTCCTTCCCTTCCTCCCTGATGAGGTTCAATATTATCTACATCTGAAATACATTAAAGATGATTATTCATTGATACATAATAAATACTAACATTATCCATTCTACATAAGTAATGCCACCTGAAAGAGATATCGGTTCTTTGCTGCAATTATGTTATCAGATTTCATGATTATTAATATACCTGCTACTTTCCATGATTGTATGTCTTTCTTGTTCACTGCTTCCCTCTCTTTATATCTATAGATTATATCTTAGATTAATAATGTTTATTTTGTCCTCGATCTGAATGTCTATTCTCCTCTTATATGCCTTATGGGCATGCCTTGATGGAAGGACATGCCTTTTTGGAGGTAACTGTTCATAAACCCAAACGCAGCCCTTCTACAAACATAATCGCCTCCAATAATTATAATTACTGTTCTTTGTTACTAGTCTTACAAAATGGATTGTTGTTTGTAAACTCCTACTCAAACCAATTGCAGTCCTTCTATTCTTTACCACTTGCACTAATACCTTCTTCTTTGTAATAGAACGTATCCTTAGTAGATATTAAATTATGTTTAACCACTGTCTTCAAAGACTCCCTTTAAAAGGAATCGCTGCACTTTACACTAATCGTTGCTTTTGTTGTCCATTAACAAAGTAGCTTATTATCAAATGATAATTGCTGTTCTTTATGTGCTGATCTTTCTTTGATCACACCTTCTTTGATCCATACACATTCGCTGACTTATTTGCATTTGTCATATGAATTACTGCCTTTCGTATTATCCCCGCAGCATCTTAAGTCTTAGTTTTATATTAATTTATTTAAACTTGTTTATATCCTTTATCGGATATATTTGCTGCCATATGAGATTACTTATATATATTTATTATATATTTAAATATTTATATTTTATATTATTATTATTTCTTATTTTATGTTTATTAAATATATTTGATGAAAGCAACTTCTCCGTCATGATTTTTAAATCTTTAATTTAAACAATGCCTTAATATTGGGACATCACAGTCCACCTTGCCCAAGATTGCTTGTCCTCAAGCAATCATAAAAATCTTTAAGATTCCAATTCAATTCCCTTGAGGGATTGTTGTTAGTATACTTTCCTTAGTTCTACTGCCCTCATTGTTCTTTAAGATCATAAGGTTGATGATGTTCCTTAAATGACAAATATTCGTTTGGTTCATGCGATTGTATTTCTCAACAACGAGCGTTGGTAACTAATGATGTATGTAACTTAAAATAAGTTCTCTTGCCCTTAGAGATAAGGACCCAAAAAACATCTCGATTTTTTTTGGATCTCGAAATTCAATCTTGTACTTGTCATCGTGTAGTTTTACCCTTTGATAAGTTATTGACCCCAAAGAAGAGTCATGTTCAAATTTAATGATGATAGGAAAAGATAACCATGTTTTGAGGAATAATTGATTATATGATGTCATAGGGAAAGAATTTGTGTAAGTATTCAAAAAGGTTTGTGATAAGCTGATTTCTTATGAGGAGTTTATAGGATTTTGAATCACTTATCTTAGTCAAATGTCTGTTATACCTTTATATACAAGTTGCTAAATAGTTTAGTCATTCCTTAGCAAATAATAGGACTTTACCTCTATAGGTTTACTCTAATATTCAATTCTGTCCTATATTTCAATTTCATTGGGGTTTTATCCTCCTCTTTACATATCTCTATGTTTTGGTACTAAATTTGTTTCTTCATATTTTAGGAAAGTATTTGTTTTATTTAGACAATATCAATTAATTCAGGTTTTTGTAAATGTGAAGGATCCTTTTGTAACAAGTTTAGTATAACTTGATGTGTATTAGTTTTATCAAAGGTACTTGAGAACCTAATACTAATATCCTTGATCTTTAATCATGAATGAAGGGTTACTCTAAAGAGCTTAAGAGAAGAAGACCCTTGGATGAAATGACCTACCCTAGATATCACATGTAGGAAAAATAAGACAAAGTTCACTAGATCAATGTTATAAGTTAAAAGGTAGATCATATGATATGGACTGGATTGTTTTGTCATTGTTTCAATGAGTGAGGGATGGATCGCTTGTTTGTACACTTGCTCTCGTTCTAAATGGATAGAACAATTAAGTTTGATGAATATATCTTGTTATAAATTTCCATATTTCTTTTTTAAGATCTTTCTCCTCATTTGTGGGTATCTAAAGAGTTGAGTTGTCTTTATTATGTCCTTTCAAAAAATTTTGTTTTGGCTTTTAAGAGATTGACCCTCCTAGGTCAATATGATACCTCAGTGGACCTACATCTCAATTGAATTCTTTAATGATGTTTTGGATGTCTTTCTTAGATGAAGTGCTCTCCCCTATTTCACCCCAAGTTTGAGGGAGTCTCATCAGTTACAACCCAAGAAGGGTTTGACAGATGGTTTTGGCATTTTCATGAATTTTAAGCATCTTAATACACACATGGAGTTAACTTTTTGAGAAAACACATAGATATATGATGCATACGCAATACGTAAGACATGAAGTATACCCCTAAATACATGTGAGGCATGAATCATACACATAAGTACATGTGATACACGAAGTATACGCGTATGAAGCATATAGATACATGGAATATGTGAAGTATACATACGTAAAGATCGTACATGTCATACACAAAGCTTATACGCTTAATACATGGAGTATGGAACATACACATAATACACAATGTATATGAAGCATGAACATGGTGTATAATACACAAGTATACGCACGTAGTACATGAAACATATAGCATACGCTTGATACACAAAGCATGAAGCATACAAAATATATGCACGTAATACACAAGCAAGAAGCATACATGCAATACACGCACATAACACATAAAGCATGAGGCATGCACATAATTCACAAAGTATTCGCACATAATACATAAGATATGAAGCATACATGTAACGCATAATACACGAATATGAATACAAGTCATGAAGTGTGCATTTGAACATACATAAGTCATGGAGTATGCATTTGAACACACATGAGTCATGTAGTATACACTTGAACATACAAAGTCATGGAATATACACTTGAATACATGAAGTCATAAAGTATACAATTGAATACACAAAGTCATAAAGTATATAATTGAATACACAAAGTCATGGAGTATACACTCGAATACACGTATACATGAAGTCATAAAGTACACAATCGAATACACAATGTCAGGAAGCATACACTCGAATACACGTATACATGAAATCACAAAGTATACAATTGAATACACAATGTCATGGAGTATACACTCAAATATGAAGTATACACTTGAATACAAAGTCATAGAGTATACATGTATACATGAAGTCATAAAGTATACAATTAAATACACAATGTCATGGAGTATACACTCGAATACATAGTCATGAAGTATACACTTGAATACAAAGTCAGAGTATACACTCGAATACAAATACAAAGTCATAGAGTATACACTTGAATACATAGTCATAAAGTATACGCTTGAAAACAAAGTCATAGAGTATACACTTGAATACAAATACAAAGTCATGAGTATACACTCAAATACATAGTCATGAAGTATACACTTGAATACAAAGTCATGGAGTATACACTCGAATACATAGTCATACTTGAATACAAAGTCATGGAGTATACACTCAAATGTATGTAAGTCAACTATCATTCACAGGATGGCAAGAAAGATGCTCTAATACCACTTGTAATGTCCCCTATTGGAACAATACTAATTTTACCCTAAAAATTCAAATACCACAAGTTTAGGGTTAGGGTTTCGGAATTATCATGTAATGTCCCCTTCTAGATTTGCCCTAGATTAAACCCTACAATCACAATTATAATAAATTAGGGTTAGGGAGATGACTTACAGGTAATTATTTCTTCATTATGCTCTTGAATATAAATCCTGCAATCATCACATAGAAAACACAAGTGTCTATCTGTGTTTGTATTTGTGTGTGAGTGTGAAAGGGGTTGTGCTTAAATGGCAAGGCCATATGGTTCTCAAGATGTAGATCCAAGTTCGAATCCCCCAAGTAACATATGGCTCTTAAGTTGATTTGAGTTGATTAAGTGGCTTCTAGTCTCTAAGTTGGATATGTGGATGGGGAGGAGGCCCCCCTTGTGACCTCCGCTAGAGTGGGCCAGCCTAAATATCCTCACACTTACCGAACAATATATATATACATACAAACTAATGCCATTGTTAGGGTTAGCTAAGCATATATTAAACTCAGAATACAACTCCAATATTACTATTACTATCAAACACATTTGGGCATAGGGATAGGGACATGACAAGTTTGACCCAGCTACCCATAGCCCAAGAGCACAACTTTGGCCCTCCTGGCTTTGGTGGCAGGACTTTGACATCCACCAAAGTGGCGTACTTAGTAGAGTGCTTGTCTTGCTTCCCTATCCATGCCTTATCCCTTACAGTTAATAACTCATCATGGTAGGAATGGTATGGAGATCGTAGTGGGGTTCTCAGTTTATCCAATCTAAGCCCAAGAGCAAGACTTTGACCCTCTTGGCCTTGATGGCAGGGCTTCGACATCCATCCAAGGTGGCGTACTTAGATGGAAACCTTATACCCTCTTACCTACGTCTCCTTCCCTTCCTCCTTGATGAGGTTCAATATTATTTACATCTGAAATACATTAAAGATGATTATTCATTGATACATAATAAATACTAACATTATCCATTCTACATAAGTAATGCAACCTGGAAGAGATATTGATTCTTTGCTGCAATTATGTTATCAAATTTCATGATTATTAATATACTTGCTACTTTCTATGATTGTATGTCTTTCTTGTTCGTTGCTTCCCTCTCTTTATATCTGTAGATTATCTCTTAGATTAATAATGTCTATTCTGTCCTCGATCTGAATGTCTAGTCTCCTCTTATATGCCTTATCGGCATGCCTTGATGGAAGGACGTGCCTTTTTGGAGGTAGTTGTTCATAAACCCAAACACAGCCCTTCTACAAACATAATCGCCTCCAATAATTATAATTACTGTTCTTTGTTACTAGTCTTACAAAATAGATTGTTGTTTGTAAACTCCTACTCAAACCAATCGCAGTCCTCCTATTCTTTAACACTTGCATTAATACCTTTTTCTTTGTAATAGATCATATCCTTAGTAGATATTAAATTATGTTTAACCGCTATCTTCAAAGACTCCCTTTAAAAGGAATCGCTGCACTTTAGACTAATTGTTGCTTTTGTTGTCCCTTAACAAAGTAGCTTATTATCAAATGATAATCGTTGATCTTTATGTGCTGATTTTTCTTTGATTGCACCTTCTTTGACCCATACACATTCGCTGACTTATTTGCTGCATTTGTCATTATATGAATTACTGCCTTTCGTATTATCCCCGTAGCCTCTTAAGTCTTAGTTTTATATTAATTTATTTAAACTGGTTTATATCCTTTATCGGATATATTTGCTGCCATATGAGATTACTTATATATATTTATTATATATTAAAATATTTATATTTTATATTATTTTTATTTCTTATTTTATGTTTATTAAATATATTTGACGAAAGCGACTTCTCTATCATGATGTTTAACTCTTTAATTTAAACAATGCCTTAATATCAGAACATCACATAGGTGGTTGAGAGTAATTATTCATGGGCATGGATACAGGAGGTGCCATGTTTTGATAATTAAATGCCACAACTTTGTAATTGTTTCCAGTAGATGTTCCCATGGTAGCGGTAGCATTACTACAAGTTTGTGCATTAGTAGTGAGAATTGATGGTGTGAAAGTGGATATTCCAGTATTCGGTATGGGTACCAATACTTGTGAGCTTATATTCTTCGGCAGTGACACATTTTCTATGACATTCACGTGGCTAGCCACTGGCATAATGTTATGATCCACTATGTGGGCATCTCCACGGAGCATGTCAACACCTTCTTGTCCTTGCAATAATCCTCTTATACCATCAACTATAGGTATCACTTCTTGAGCTAGATGTGCACCTCCTACAATTTGTTGAAAATCAGCTAGTTGTTTGTCTAGTTTCTTGAGTTGCTCATTAGGTACGTGTGTTACTATATCAATCACATCTTCAACATCATGAAATGTTTGTTCTTCAGTCATGTTGGTGTTTACAATATCTTGCAAAGATGTTGATTCACCTTTTGTAAATTAGTTTTGTAATGGATTTTCCGATGTTTGCATATCGTTGCTATTCAAAGCACTAGAACCCATTAGTCTACGACTTCTCCTTACAAAGGTGTTTGTATTAGGGCAGCAGGTTATACAACTCATGCAAAGTCTTGTAACACTCAATGTACTAACCAATAGTATGATCAATAAGATTATGAAGATTAAGGTAGTTATGCTTGTTGAAATACGCAACGTGTAATTATAAGTTAAGTTACCGGTTCCGGTACTGGTTCAGGTTCGGGTTCGCGGGTTGGGTCAAAAAAAAATTGGGTGTGGGTTCGTTTTGGGTTCGTCTATACAAAAACATATAAAAACCAGAAATATATACATATTTACAGCAGTAATTAAATATATATGTCATTACTGCTATTTACTTATATATATATATATATATAAGTAATGAAATATATTAGTAAAATAAGAAACATATTTAATATCTATTTATAAAAATATATAATGTAGATATTTAAATAATAAATATAATTAAGAAATAAAATATATATTAATATAAATAATAAATATATTAACATATTTTATATTTATTTTAATTTATATAAATATAAAATATAATTATATATAAATAAGAAATATACATTAATATAAAATATATAAATATAAACATAAATATATTAATTTTAATATTAAGAAATTAAAAATATATTAACATAAATATATTAAGTTATATAAATAAGAAATATAAAAATACATTAATGATTAATATGATATATTATATATTTTATATTAATAATTTAATATGAATACAAAATATATAATAAACAAAAACATATTAATAGGAATATAGAATATATTAATTTTTAGCCGATAGGCTTTTATATATGAACATTACAGTGCTCGAAAACTATCTCATGCCGTAAACAAAATTCACGCCGAAAAATTTTCTAAAGTCGTCGGTATTTCCTATCGGCGTATTCCTTGAACCTCCTATGGCTGCAAGTGCTAGTTTAGCCCTATTCAGGCAAGCGTTATTGAAGACGCAAGGCCTCCGGGCTTTGGAGGAGGCGGCAGTTGCAACTCAATAGAAGGAAAGATGATACCGGAGAAGCAGAAGCAATTTACAAGCTAATATTTGCAGAGCAATTTGTCTACCGAATTCCTGCAAACGTGTCGAATGCCTACAAACGTGGATGCGAAAAAAAAAAACGTTAAATGCTTGTTTACGCCAGGGAAAGGGGGTCGGATTCGCCCTAGGTTCCCCCGGGTCCGTCCCGGATGGACCCACAGGCCCAAGAGCGAACCCTGGCCGGACCCCAGGGAGGACCGGACCAGGATCTAGACCTGGGGCAGACCGAACCGGGACCCAGGCCGGGGGGCAAGAACCAGTAACATAGATTATAAGACTATGAATTTTTAACCATAATATGAAATATGTAATGTCCCCTTGTCACAAATCAAATCTCTTTACCTTGTTCACAAATTTCAACTTGCAAAAAGAGAACATTAGTACATTCTTGCATTTAAAGCCACATATATAATTTACATAAGAACATTGCTTTTGTCCTTTCTATGATCAAATGCCAATTCATAGCTTTAATTCATCATTAATTACTTACAATACTTATTGCTATCATTAATCTAGGACTATTTTCAATGCACATCCCTATTACTATCTTATGATTACTTTCAATGCACATTGTCTATCATTTATATTTCACATGTTACTCTTATGATCACTATTCATATGCCTTGCATATTCTTTATCATTATTATTTCACATGTTACTCTCATGATCATTATCAATATGCCTTGCATATTCTCTATCATGACATTTCTCATGCTCTATTATTAAATCATGAATTCTATCAATATATATTGCATACTTGCTATATCTACTTTATTGTTACTCATTAACAGCCTATGAGGGAGAGGAGATGAGATTTGCCACTATCCACCATGGGGCTCTAATGTCTCCTATCCTTAGACTCAAGTAGTACCCTTAGTACTCTCAGAGTCAAGGCCTCTATGAGACTCCTTGGTACTCTTATGATGCCTTACATCAAGGTAGCCAAGGCCATTAAATCACAATCCTTTGCACTGTGGGTACCTTATACCACATGTGACAAAGGCCTCTATGTGATTAATATCCTTTGCACTATGGGTACCTTATACCTCATGTGACAAAGGCTTCTAAATACCCATGAATGGCCTCTAGGCGTCTCATTCTCATTCTGCCTCATATGAGGTTAATGGGTTCACATATTGTTATAGCTGATTGCATACAAGATACATTATTATGAATGATTGCATATGAATGTCTATACATTACATTGTTAGTAATGGCTGCATATAAATTACAGTACTATCATAATGATACATGTATGAATATATAAATAACAAGCAAGGAGATGCAATATGCATTCATACCTGTCTTATTATGATGGTTTGATCAGATAATATAGTAAGGATGATAATGTATGGATGCTCTTTGTTGATATAACTTCTGGACTGTATTTGCTTGGATATTCTTAATGGCGGATCTGATATAATGCCAGATATACTTCTTCTTATGTTGTTAGTACTTGTTGATAGATATTATCAATGTAATTATTTCTAATGTTCCTTGATTGGCTAGAGATCGCTGTCTTACCTCCTTGTGATCTGCTGTTATGGACTAAAAGATAATGAATGATATTCGATGGATCTACCAGAGAACGAATGTTGTTCAATGGATGTGTTATTCACTCTTCCTTTATATTTCTAAGCGGTTGCATACTTATCAGAAGTTGCCACCTTTCATTAGTTAATATTAATTTATTCCTTTACATAACCAGTTCTCCTTATTATTTGGAATCGCTCCAATGTTTATAAGCTTCTTTAGAAGTTATTGCTTTAAATATTTATTTAAGTGCTTCTCCTATTATCTGAGATACTGGCAGCCCTATAAGTATTTCCAAAGTCTACGTTGCCAATGTTGATTGAGTATTCAGCCGTCCCTAATTAATCCTATTCTATTGAGAGTTGTTCTTTGCATCTATTCTTAACCTTGCTGCTGTTATTGCCTAATGTATTCGTGCTTTTGGGAATATGCGTGGCTGTCTATAAACAATGAATGGTCAAGTTTAATTCATACTTTGTTGTCTTTAATCAATTTCGATTCCTTTTATTGATGAGGATCGATACTTCCTTTTATCATCCGCTGATAATGTAATAACCTTAAATATATATTTAATAATAATATTTATTTATATATGTCAACAATAATAACATTTAATGTTATTTATATAGTTAATTTTAGTATCATATTTTATAATATATGATAATAATATTAAATTGTCAATAATATATATATATATATATATTTATAATTACTTTTACATTTATTAAATTTATCTTAAAATATATATTATATTTCAATAATATTATTTCTTGATTATTTAATTTGACTTATTATTTCATCGTGATGTTTAAATCTTAAATTTAAACAATGCTTTAATATCAAGGCATGACAAAATAATGCAAGATTTTCAAATATATGATGAAAAGTATGTTATGAATCAATGCAAGATCTGAATTTGACACTCAGCAAGATGTAAATGCTCAAAGCTATGGGTTCACCAAAATGTTACATATGAAAAAGGGGATGAAGAAGACAAGCATATACACTAGATCAAAACCCTCTTCCACAATAACATTCAAGGACAAAACAGAGCCAAATCACTACCAAATGGAGGACTCAGCTACAGATCTTGTACTCTTATTTGCTATGGAAAGATCATATTTAACCAGGCCTTTTTATCAAACCCTAGGTCAAGTATGCATAAAACCCTAGTTCTAAGATAATCAACTTATAACAGATAGAAAACGACTGAAACTCAAAATCTGAATGCATAAAGATGTTCAGAGAGATATCAGAACCTATATCCCAGAAGCTGAAATGTCGAAGGACAAAATAGGAACCGCCCAAGTCCTGAAAGTGAGACTCTGTCGGAGCTCTGAACTGAGAAAATGTTGTAATTGATGCTCAGATGCCAAATCCAAAGTCTGAAAGCCTAGAAGACTAGGGCGCCAACCGCCCAAGTCTTTTCAGGGGAATATTCCGGAACTTCTTTCGGATCTTGAAACCCTGATTCCTCTATAGTCTTCCTGTATCTTCACTTTTCTCGAATCCTATACCTATAACCTGCACACAAGATGACAAGAGAGGGTTTGGGGGGTTATGGTGTTTAGGGATTTGCCTCGGTCAAACCCCGGAATGGCATTCAAGCCTTCCAACACCGTTGATAGATAAGAGAGCGTGCCCTAGCAGGGCAAAGGCTAAACCAAATGATGATATAATGATTCAAATAACAATGATATCACCTTGGAGGTGAAGCCCTTAGGAGAATGAAGATCCTTCAACTCACAAGGAGATGGATAATGATTCCAAACCTGCAACACACACAATACAAACATAAATCTGCTCTGATAACACAACGAATGCTTTGAATGCTCTTTGCTCCAAGATCATAAGTTTGCAATATCCATCTAGGTTCATAATGAATTCAAAAACACACTTATATATGCTTTCCCACTAACATTCGTGAAATTAAATCGCAAGAGCCAACAAAGAGGAAACTTTTTAAAGGTCCTATGCCGACATCACATTAATTGGCCCTGACCAATCAGGGGGGACTTGGGCGGTTGTGTAATATACACCCCTCTATCTGTGTTTGCTCTGTGAATAAGTTTTTTGTGTTTTTGTGTTTTCTGATTTTTTTGTGGTTTATTGCTTGCATGTAGGGTTTTGCATAAAATACATAGAAAATGGACAATATACAGAAAACCCAGAAAATCTAAAAGAGATAACAACCTAATGACTACCCAAATTGTATTTAGCCAAAATATGAATTATCATAACATACCTAGATGGAGATTTACAACTTCGTCCGGATGCTGTAGCCGGACCAGCAACAAAAGCCACAGAAATATGCTCACAACTCCAAGAAATGAAGAGATATTGTATTACAACTGGCAACAATAGATTTCCTATCCCTAAGTAACCAATTTGCAAGAAATAGCAGCTCCAACTGCGAGATTTTTAATTATTTTCAGCACCCACAACCTCCTAGGGCTGTACGGCCTCTATGGCAAGGTATGGCATCACAAAAGGCACTGAAATCTCCTCATAAACTTGTTGTAAATGACTGATATTGTTTGCTGCTGATAGGTGATCAGATTCAGATGAAGAAACCCTCAAAAATCCTCCTCCAACCCTCCAAAATATCTCAACAAGTGGTACAGCCTGCAAGTACAGCAATACAGCCTGGCTGTGGATATTTATTGCAGCCAAGAACTCTTAGTAAAATGCATTAATCTGCCACTGATATTTCTGTCCTCCTTTGCAAACCCTAAACTCATAAGAATATTGCCATTGTGTGCTTGAATCTACTCCATAATGTGTCCACTGTATGCACAAATGAAGCTCCTAGATGAAGCCTCCAATAACCTCAACTGATACGATCTTCCACGCACGAGGAAAGGGATCAATGAAGGGGTTTTCGTCCCAACACTGTCAAAATCCAAACCCTAGAGCCAAAGCACAATGAAAAACTCCAATAGCCAGCGCAAAAAATCACATAAACTTCACATGCCAAATGAAGTCACTTTTTGGTCTTTTATTTGCCTTCCTTCTCCAACGCCCAAGGGAGGGGATTTTTAATTTATTTTTATTTAAAACATCACCTTGTACCACCATGAGGGGCGTCCATCCCTAGGAAGGTCACTTTAAGTCATAACTTAAATAAATTGACTTTATAACATTACTTTATATTATGTTGGTCTCATAAATAAATATGAATTCAATCTTTAATTTAATTCATTTCGGACCAAAGGGAGTTTCTAGTCATATCGAGACCTTGAATTCTCATGCCTTGTCCATCCATGTTTGCCCTGCTAAAAATAGAAAACATGGCTCCCGACTTCCTAAAAATAGTAAGTCACTAAGATGACTTCCTACACACATCCATTAGCCTACAGAAGTCAATTATAGGCTAATCCTGATCCTCTGTAGTGAGCTAAGTGGGGGACATTACAGGTTGGCACCCAAGTCTAGGAGCCCCTTTTAGTCTGGGATGAGATTAAGGGCCCAAGGTCCCAAATTCACATTGGTGTCAAGCAATCTCTTTGGGATGATCAATTATAATGCATAATGTAATCACGGGGACCTAGGAGCTAAACATGGAGGTAAAAAGGCAAGTGTCCACTTTTTACTCCATAACACACCTCAAGTGGAATGGGGACGCCTTCAATTTTGCATTGCGGATATGCAGGTGGAGCAATATCACCCAAAGGCTAACGCATAGGAACATCCCATGAATCGGATGGTACATCTAAGAATGGTGCCACAACATGAGGTTATGTCTTGACCTCGGATTTATGACAAGACCATGGTTCCTCTAGTGTAGGATGCAAAACAAGATCATCAAGCTTGTAAAGGCCTTTGTACACACCACCCTAACACCTCAAACAATGACTATCTCAGTTTACATCACGAACAATGCACTATTATCCACAAAACTAAACTAGAAGGTTAGGGCTTTTTGTAATTTGGCTAATAGAAAGTAAACTGGTGTTCAATCCTAGAACACACCTAACATTTAATACTAGAAGTTTGCCACCATTTCTTACATCTCGTTCTTTGGTTTTTGAAATTATTGAGTGTGATTCTGACATCACCTATCCCCTTCACTTTGTGTGATTTGTTGTCACCAAGCAACACAAAATCCATGTGACTATTATCAACAGTCAACCTAACATACTAGTCCTTGTGACATGTGAAGTGTCTGGATGCACCTAATTCAAAGAACCAACAACTTCTTTTAGCATTATCTGAAAGAGCCATCAATGCATACTCCTCATGGTCTTTCTCGGTAGTCTTTGCCACATTAGCTTCATTTTATTGCTTGTGGGATAGATCATACTGTCGTTATGTTGGTGTAATTAAATATTTAATTACACTTTATTAAGTTTACTTAGGGCTTTTTAAGGCACCTAGGGTTTTCTATCTTACAAATATAAAAGCAAGATGTCATATGTAATTCATTAATCCAATTTCATTATTGCATCCAATATTGTGCAAATTCATCCTCTTTGCTTTTTTCTCTTGTAGAAGGTAAATCCTAGGTTTTGCAGGTGATCCTGGTGACTCGAGTCAATCAGTGACTCTCACATGGTATCAGCGCTCCAGATCTGCAAGCCCCTTCTCAGATCCGGAAAAAATTAGGCAAGAGCCATTTGTTGGGTGTAATTCTATGCAAAACAGAGACTTCCAGTGGATTTAGAGCAGTCAAAATAGTCAGATTAGCCTTTTATTTGGCTTGATTTCAGCTTTGTAGGCCAAATCTGCGAGGGTTTGAAGCGAGTGCTCTTTTTCGAGATCCAGAGGAAAGCTATTTTTCAGAGTGTTTTGGATCAAATCCGACCTTGCCATCGCACTCAAAAGGCCCAAAAACCCTAAGAACGATTGTCAATTCGTCAAAAT
Source organism: Cunninghamia lanceolata (assembly GCA_027924645.1). NCBI lineage: Eukaryota > Viridiplantae > Streptophyta > Pinopsida > Cupressales > Cupressaceae > Cunninghamia > Cunninghamia lanceolata. The sequence continues at coordinate 3,093,096 of BSBN01001255.1, forward strand.
CCACCTCAAGATCATCTTGGGCAAAAAAAAATTGCCCGCAAGGTCGTACGGCGCCTGTATGGCCACTGTACGACACATCTTTCAAAATAAAAGTAAAAAAAATTAACTCAAGCACTGCGGCCCCGAAATGGGACATGCAGGCCTAGTTTTGGGCCCTAGTGGCCTGTTTTCCGGCCCAACAGGCCCGCAAACAGGGCAGCAAACAACCTTTTGGCCACCGCCAACCCCCGTAGACTGCATTCTGACCGCCACCAACAACGTAGTCCCTGCCGCCTTGTTTTTCTGCACCAGCCACCAATTCAACGACTTGCACCGCCCGCCGCCGCCGCTCGACCAATTCGACAGCCCAGTCGCCACCCGAACCGATGGCGCCACTGAAGGATAGCCCAAGTACCACCCCAATAGTGCACCAGGGCCCTTTTTGGTCCTATTTTTCCCTAAAGAGGGGGTATTTTTCTTTTCTACATAAATTGGGCAAACGGAGTCAGATTTTTGCAAACGAATAGGACCCCACGGACTGTATTCTAGCCGCCACCAACAATGGAGCACCCGCCACCTTGTTTTTCTGCGCCCGCCACTAGTTCAACGAATTGCGCCGCCCAATCTCTGCTCCGACGTCCCCTGGAGATCAATCATCTTCGCCGTCGCCACCGCTTGGCCAATTCGGTCGCCCAGTTGCCGCCCGAACTGGTGGCGCCACTGAAAGATAGCCCAAGTGCCACCCCAACAATGCACCAAGGCCCTTTTTGGCCCTATTTTGCCCTAAAGAAAGGGTATTTTTCTTTTTTGCTTAAATTGGGCAAACAGAGTCGGATTTTTGCAAATGAATAGGCAATGGAAAGACGGTTCCAAGCACAATCTAGTAATGTAGGTATTTTTCTAGATATTTGTTGCTGGTACAATTTATTGTTGTTTGAAGTCCAGATACCCTTTTTGGCTTCCGAGCTCGTAACTTTTTGCCACGATCTCCGATTTTTGCGACGTTGGAAATGTATTGAGGAGCTCTAAACATCCATCCATGCACTTTTTCTAGATTCAACCCCAGGTATTCTTTATTCAGTTTGTCGATTTAATGGCTTATGTTTGATAACTTGGACAAACTGGCACCTAGAAAGGTTCTGTTTGTTTTGGTGGGCTTAATTTATCAACATTAGTATATATTCATATTGTTGATCTCCGATTTTATTATTTGAGGAGATATCATGGGTTTTTTCTATTCACCCTTCTATGGTAACATTGGATAAGGATAATTATGAGTCTTTGCGAAAGGGCATCTTGACACATCTCAGGTGGCTTAATCTTTTGCCTTATCTTTATAGACTCATACCTAAACCAGATACAACTGGGAGGAAATCTGCATGGGGAAGTAATATTGATCATGTTGTAGGATTGATTGGTTTCAGTCTTGATTTTGACACTGTGTTCTATTTCACATATTGAGTGTTCACGTGCTCTTTGGAGAGGTCGGCCTTAGCAGAAAGAAAATGAGTTTTAAATTAAAGAAAAAATCAAGACAAAAGCAGGCCGACCTGCAATGACAAGTAGGTGTGAGCACTATAAAGGAGGGTTCAAATCTTCATTTTCCACATTCAATTCCAAAACAAAAGGCAGATTTTAAGGAGCAGCGAATTCCCAAGAAGTAAAGGCGAATCCAAGGATAAGGGCAAAAATCCATTCAAGAGAAAGGGCAGGAAATTGTAAAAAGGGGCAGATTTTATAGAGAGAAAGAATAATTCTAACAGCAGCAGCAGCGAATTCCTTAGGAAGGCAGAATTCCAATTAAAAGTGAAAACAACAAATTCCATCCAAGAAAGAAACAAATTTCCTACAGCAAAGGCAGAATTCACAAGGAGAAAAGTAGATTTCCTAGGACAAGAAGCTAAATTGCCTAAGGGAGAGATGAATTTTTCTAAGGAAGAAGATGGATTTTGTGAAAGAGAAATGGTTTTCAAGTATTGCTTTATTCATATTTTCTTCACAAGTATTAAGAAATGCATTGTTATGCATAAAAGTTTATCCAACTCGTGCATAATTTGACAAGAATTCTTTACATTCAAAGTGAATTTTCCTTACATTTGAAATGAATTCTTTGGAATTGTCCTTGATCCTCACTTAAGTATTTGCACTTTACAGGTGAATGGTGAGTGTGAAAGCTGGATCCACTTCAGAAGCAAGGACAATGTCGTGAAGATGTTTGAGGAATTGTAAAGAACTGCCAAGGCCGGTTGAGGAAACTCCATCTTTCAAGTCATTTCAAGAAGTCCAGCGTCAAAGAACTCCATCATCCCAAGGAAACAGAATTAATCCATGGAAATCCAAGAGTAAGAAGAGGAACGAGCATAGCATCGCAAGGACAAGGATTACATCCAAGAACCCATGCCAATCCAAGCTAATGGAAGGAAAGACAACACAAGACAAAGTTTCCAAGTTCAAGGAACATTCAAAGGATAAGCACGCTGAGTTGGCACTAAGTCATCATCATTCAATCCAAGCGCGCCACATCATCATGTCTAGATACATTGAACTTGAGCATCCAAGATGAGGATTAGGATGGAACTTTCTAGAATATCATGTTGTAAACATCTCATTGGTCGAAAGCGAAAGTAGTTGTAACTACCTTGTGTTGTCCAAATCTTGGCCGTTGATTCCAAAATCAATCTGGGCCCTCCATTGTAATTCTTGAGCTCTATATAAAGCTCATTCTTCTCATTTATAAAGGGGGATCATATATCATACATTAGAAGTAGGGAGAATAGCAAGTAGAGGGTAGAGTAAAGGAGACTCTTCGAAATCATTGAAGAGATATGCGAAATTGTTGTGAAAGAATTCCAAAATCAATACAAGCTCATTGTTGCTCTCATTGTGATTTTGTGTGATTATGGGGTGTTAGCATGGTTTCTAATTTCTCGAATGTGATTGAGAAATGTTTCAAGTAGCTTAGATAGTAGATTAGAAGTTCATTGATGTAATGAGTTTATGCAAAGATATTTGATGAATTCCTTCTTGGTTCATATTTTTCATGATGTCATTGATAGGTCATTTTGCAAAGTTAGTCTGAACCACGTTTGCTTTAGTTCGATTGTGAGTACTTGTTCAAGTTGCACCAGCTGTGGGTGTTTGGATGAAGGTTTACAATTTGAAAATCCTTGAATGACCTTAGAAGATTGCACTGACTCTGTGTACTTGTTGGTTCTCATAGTGAAGCGGAGTTTAGTTTCATGAGGAATTTGTCTATCTTGACATGATTCATCATTTCATTGTCCTTAGATTAGATTTCTCTTAACCCTCTCCCTTTTGCATTTTCTTTTAAGTTTGATTGAAGTTCCATTCATTCACATCTAAGGAGTAAGGAATTTCATCCATGTTCGTGAAGGAGGAATTTAGCGTAAGTCCCTTTGTGATTACCAGCAAGATCACATCAAATCACTGAGTCTATCCATTGCAAATCACGTATAAGGAACCTTGGAGCGCTCTTGTTTGATCACATAGTTCAACATTCGAGAAGCTTTGTTCAAGAGACGATAAAGCACTTGGTGTTTTATTCTATTGTTGTTGTTGTCACAAAAACATCATCAACAGGCACTTTGTGTGAAAGGAGGCGCAAGTCAAAATGCACATACACTAAGTCCTCCGCCTTTTTTGTGCAGTCGGTTATGCTTTATTGAGTGGATGGAGTATGTGCTTCAATTCCTCTCAAATGCAAATGAACTAGCAACCTATTAAGACAACACTAGAGAGTTAGAGCTATAAAATATAAATATAATTATATAAAATTTAAAATTTAAAAATTAAAATTACTAATTAGAATTTAGAAATGAAACTTAAAAATCTAAAATATAATAGAACTTACTTGGGCTAAAATTTGATTGAAAGAGGTTGTAGGTGTATGAATGATTGGCCGTGGAAATACCACCACCTATGAGCATCAACCTTACCTTTGTCATGAAGAGCATCAATACTGAAGTCATTGGAGCTCACAAAATCCATGACCTCGACTCTAACTGCATCTCGTATGTCAGGATCAATCAAAAGTTTGTGAAATGTTGCCTTGTACCCATGGCTGACTTCATGTAATGTCCCCATTTCCGGCATGATCACCTATCATATGTCAGCTAGCCTATTTTGTTTTCGTAGGCTAAGTCGAAGAAGCAAAGGAATACCTTGAGTAGTTAAATCACGCATTAAACTATTTTTCTTTGGCAAAACGAAGTTGGATTATGACTTGGAGTAATTTTGTGGTAATTATCGTGAAGTCAAATTTAATTAAATAATTTGCCTTGGAGTGGAGCGACCCACTTCGAGGATGGAAAGTGGGAAAAATAAAGAGAAAATTAAAAAAAAAATGACAAATATAAAAATAATATTTTAATGCCAAGGATGGCATCCCACTTGGAAAAGTGAAAAATAAAATAAAAATAAAACAATATTTTATTCCTTGACTTGGACGTCCCAATTGGAGATGGCAAAATTAAAATAAAATATTATTTTATTATAGAGGTGGACATGAAAGCAAAATAATTAATGGCAAATTTGGGCGCTCAACTTGTGGATTATAAAAAGGGCATTTGGAGGACATTTTTCATCATTGTGTATTTGTCATTTGATATTGGAGATTTTCTCTTTGAGCTGCAACTTTGTTTCAGCCTATTTTCTAAGGACAAAACCCCTTAGAAAATTAGTGGTTTGGACGAAAACCCACTCCACTTTGAGAGGTGAATCCATACGGGGTTTACCATTGGGCATATTTGCAGGTTTTTGCATTTACTTGGAGCTACAAGGACATATTATTTCTGCAGGTTTATGACAGCTAGGGTTTGAAGGACAAATTGACATGATTTGTGTCAAAATGTCAATTTGATATGATGGAGATTCAAGGATAATCGATTGCAGGTCATTTGAGAAGGATTTGGCATTGATATTGCAAGGTTTATAATGGAATCGTTGGGTTTTTAAGGGCAAATCTGAGTTTCCTTAATGTTGGCCGCTAGGGTTTGAACATCATTTGACATCATTGAGAGCAATTTGCAGATCTGGGTGGTTATATAGGCAGATTGTGGGCTTGTTTGGAGGAGAAAGACATCTATGCTCATCGCCTAGGGTTTCTAACATCATTTGGAGGCAAGCGCTCATCATAGGAGGAGAATCATGGCACATGAATGAAGGTTTTCAATTATTGTTTACATCAGAAAGTTGCATCAGACATTCTGATTTGGCAGATCAGAGTTTTGAGGCATATTTATCATTCCATTGCCATCAACTATCAACCATTTGTCACCTAAGGTTTGATCGACTACATTGAGAGACTAGCGCTAACCTTTGGGAGGGGTTTGTAGCCTATTTTGGAGCTGTCCAACATTGTCTTCATCAGCAAAAATCAGATCAGCTCTCAGTGTGAACAGCAGACATCAAATTCAGTCTTCTAATTGTCATGCAAGGTTTCATTTTGTGCCAAGAAGAGGTGTAACCCAATCGGGTATGTTGTAGACAATTTTCATTGTTCAAATCTTTAATTTGAAATAAAATACTCTGCAGTTCCAATATGTATCAGACATCTGATTGTGTTTTCAGTTCATCTATTTGTTATTATTTCATGTATCAAATAGTTCTATATTCGCATTATAACATGGCAAATGCATTCCCACATTGAAAACTCATAAAAACCATTGAAAACAAACAAGAAACAAAATCAGAAAACTCAGAAAGTTGGATCAGATTGGGCAAAAGTTTTTACACTTCAACATCTCTATATGGCGCAATCCTTGTCGACACAGAAAGGAGCTTAGCACCATAATATTTGGGACTCAATGCAAAGACAAGAAGATGCAACGGGGTGGTCGTTTTGTTCCATCTCTCTTCAATAATTTTGTGTAGTTGTTTGAAGAAAGTTTCTCTAGGATCTTGCTCTTTTTCATTTATGATGGCTTTCATCTTCTCAACCATTGAGTCGATGCCATCATATACCTCTCCCAAACAAGGCCTATCCATGTCGGTATAATGGATCATACTCAATATGGGCTCAGTGAAACTGAGGAGCTAATCAACATGATCCCACCAAGCGTCATCTAGGATCAACTGCTAAATTTTTGTTGCCCTTGCAGTGCTAGATTGCCTCCATATGGACCAATTTTGGCTGATGACCATGTTAGAGACTGCTTCTCGAACCTTCATAAGTCATCTTAAGACAATTACGTTGGAGGCAAAACAGGTCTCAGCGACCTATTCAATACAAATCAAAATAAATAAAAAGTAAAAAATAAGGATTCTTAAAAAATAAATTTAGAAAACATAAACTTTAAAAAAATTGCTTCACTTACCTTCAACAGCTCCAATTTTGAGAATGTTCTGAATATGCCTTGTGACATATGGTGGTTGGTGATGAACATTTGGATGTCTTCAACCTCACTATACACCTATTTAATCCAATCAATTTTTGTGCCAATTTTTTGTAGCATAAGCTTGAGGGAGTGGACCGCACAAGGTGTCCAAAAGATGTGTAACACTCCTCAACCAATAAACCAGTTGCTCTACATTTTTTTGGCGTTGTCCGTTATGACTTGAACAACATTTCGAGGCTCCACTTCCTCAATGGCTTGACAAAGAATATTAGCAATAAATGGGCCATCCTTCACCTCCCCCTCACAATCGACTGCCTTCAAAAACATAGCCCCTTTAGGGCACACTACAATAACATTGATTAATGGCCAATTTTTTGAATCTTTACATCCGTCAGAAACGATGGATAAACTTGTCTCAACCCAAGAATCCCTTATGGGCTTCAATGAATCCTCTACAAACTTCACTTCTTTTTCCAATAAGGTGCTACGCACCTTCTCAAAACTTGGGCCCTTGTACCCTTTTGGAGCTGCATTAATTGCTTTCACCATTTGTTGCCAATACGCTGAGCAAACAACATTGAAAGCCAATCCAATTGCATAGACACATCTTGCAATTTGTTGATCGGCAATCTCATGAGACTCATTGTGTAATGTCATTTCCAATGGTCCTTTTGATCTCTTACGTGTTGCAAAATAGGTGGCTCTCTACAACTTCAAGAATAGATGGTGATTGAGGGGGCTTCATTCCTTGAGATCCTTTCTTTGGCAAAGGGTGATTTAATTTACGACCTGCTTCTTCATCTGCTTTTTCTTGCTCTTTAATATATGCAAGGACTTGCTCTTGTGGGATGGGTACATTATTTTTTCCTAAGCAAGATTTGATGCCCATCCCAAGGATGTTACACAAATGGGCTTTCACCCAACTGTAAGAGCTTGAATACTTAACCTCACACCCATTGCAAATCCATATACAACCCCCACCGCCTACAATTGGTTGTAACATATTAACATATTTCCAAAGGGGGTGAATTTGGATCTGTTTTGAACTTGGATTTGTATGACGAGGTTGAACTGGTTGCCATTGTAATCCCTATGGCAACAAATTCAATAAACAACACATTCAAAGAATCCAAACAAATGAAAACAAAAAAAATAAATATAGAACCTAATTGAGTTAAAGAAACTTTAAACATATGCCATTGATTCATACTACATAGAAGAATTGAGAAAAAAAAACAAAAATGTAGAAAAAAAAAACCAAAAAAACCAACCTCTTTTGCAAAAATCTGCCTCTACAATCTCCTTCGTAGCAAACAAGTTGTTGGACACACGTAGGAATAGCAAACCAATCACTTTGGATCCTTCACCGATCAATCTTCAACTCTATTTGTTTGATGGCAAGCAAAAATGAGAGTTCAGCTGAAAATGGAAGAGTTTTCTATTTTGCATTTACAATGAGGTAAATATGAGTGTTTTTGTTTCTCAAATGCCTTCAAATGAGGTTTTTAGGGTTATAGGGCGCACCCAAGTGAGTCAAATCACTTAAAATAATAAAAAAATGCAAAAAAAAACTTTAAAAAAAGCCAAAATACCTGTGGTTTGGTGACGAGTCCCACAAAATTCGTTTCAAGTTCGCCCCGGGTTTGCCTGGGTTCTCCCAAGTTCGTCTCGGACGAACCCACAATCCGAACATGGGACCGTGGCTGAATCCCCTGGTGGACCGGACCAGGATCCGAACCGAGGCCGAACCAAACCAATACCTACGAGTCCCCAGGCAAGAACCGATAACGGAGTATATTATAATTTTTACCATTGAGTTTTTGTGCCTCTGGCAACACTAAATTTTTAATATTGACCATTACTCTAGCAACCCAAAAAATAAAGTTTTCTTGAAACCCTTTAAAAAATTATGTTGATCTTTCCCCCCAAATTAAATTGACCCGGAAATATTTTTTTTTAAATTCCAAACTTCGTGAAATATTTCAAACCCTATTGAAATTTTCTAAAAATAACACAAAACTTCAATGTAGATTTTGAATACCTAGAATAATAATGATGCTACTCACGTGCCCTGGCCGCCTTGATGATTTTCGACTCTGAAAATCCCGTGCCCTTTCAAATTCTAAGAAATATGGATGGAAAAACCTCTAAAAATCGTGACACTTTTGCTACTACGTGTTGTGACCAAATCACACATCGCCCCATTGCAAATGGGGACCCCCTTTTTTTTTTGAATTCCAGTGTTTTGCATTAAGATTTTGATGATGTCCTTCGTTTGTTTCATGATGAAGTCAGTGGTGTTTGAGTCTTAGAGCCCCTTGATGACCTGATCCTGATGCTTGAGACCCTGAAAATGATATCCTGATCCTGAAGATCCTGAAAATTGGCTAAGTCTGAAATCTGGTGGATCCTCAGAAATCTAGAATCTGCATGTTAAATCTGGTGGATCTGGGACCTATCTCAAACATTCTGAAAGGTATATTGAAAAATATTTAAAGTATAAGAAATTCAATCTCTCAACTTATACTTAAATATATTTTTCAATATACCTTACCTCGGGCACTGTCAATTCTGGGCGCGAAATTGCTCCAGGTTCACCTCAAAACTCCGCCTAGAATTTAGGGCGCCTTCCATCATCTAGACAACCTCAAGATTGCGCCTAGAGTTGAAGCAGAAGACTTAGGCGCCATTCCTTGTTGCTCCTGCCAGAGATGAGCGCCTTGTTGTGAGGAGAGGTTTGAAATCTTATGTTTAAGCGCCTATGATGAGGAGTTTAGAACTTTAGCGCCCTAAGTCAAGAGGATCACATTGAGCGCCTAGAGCTAGATTCCTTGGCGGGGTGAATTTGGCGCCCTAGATCAAAGAGCGCCCACATATAGAAGAGATGAATGTGCGCCAAGGTAGAGATGTGCGCCTAAGGGGTTCTTGAGATGAAATTATCAAAACATTCAAATTTGCGCCTAGCATCAAGGAGTTTAGAACTTTGGCACCATTTCTTTAAACTTAGGCACCCTTTTGATCCCACATTAGCATTCAAAGGCGCCTGAGGTTGAGATCCATGAGCTTGAGGCGCATTTTCTTGTTATTGGCGTCTAGAAGAAGATATACTCCAAAACATTCTAACTTGAGCGCCTGGATGTCAAAGGAGGTAGATCAATCACCTAGGCAGCATAAAACCATGTAAGTTAATGTTGTTGGAGTCTATAATGATCAGGGCACCTTGAAGATAAGTGAGCGCCCTGTAGTGAATTGAGTGCCTTGAACTTAATTGGCGCCTTGATGAGGTCTATAGCGCCTTAGGAGAGGTTTTAGCACTGGTCAAACATGAAAAGATCTTCTAGGTGCCAATTCCCTCCTGAGTGACTTCACATTGGCGCCTAGGTTGAAGAGAATTTTTATCCATGTCTAAGCGCTAGTAAAGGCTTGTATAACCTCCAGTCTGTGCTTATCAATTATGAATTGCTAATGACTCCTCAATGAGCGCCTTAGGAAGAAAGAGTATGAAATCCTTGATCCTGATGTTTGAGAAGATCCTGAAAATGACTAAGTCTGATAGCCTGATATCCTGAAACACTGAAAAATTGACTAAGTCTGAAATCTGGTGGATCCTCCAAATTCTATAATCTACATGTTAAATCCAGTGGATCTGAGACCTATCTCAAACATCCTGAAAGGTATATTGAAAAATATTTAAAGTATAAGAAATTCAATCTCTAAACTTATACTTTAAATATTTTTCAATATACCTTATGCCCTGAGACTGCCAAATCTAGGCGCGAATTTGTTCAGTGAGGTTAGGCGCATTTTCTCACTTGCAGACACCCACAATTGCGCCTTAGGTTGAGCTTCAAAGTGCGCCTAGAGGAAGATCAACTTCCAAACGCTCCAAGATAGGGCGCCTTGATTGAAATTGGCATAAGAGACCTTAAACATCCAAATTTGGGACAAAGGAATGATTGAAGAGTTTAGGCGCCCATTGCATGTTCAGAAGATCATAACAATTGCGCCTTAGGTTGAAGGACATGAGTTTAGGCGCCTTGATGTGAGAATGGAGTTTAAGACAGTAATAGATTGCGCCTAAGGGTAGAATAATCTCACAAGGGTATATCAAGTGTTGGAGAGCCTTAAGGATGTCAAGATTGAGCTACATGAGTTTAGGCGCCTAGATTTAGGAGGAAAGCACCATTCAATGAGCGCCTAGTGTTAGAAGTTTTCTAAATAACTAAAATCTTGTATGAAGAGTTTAGGCGCCCTATCTTACCTTCCCAAATCACTTTAGCGCCTTAAGATCAAAATGTTGGTATATCTTTAAATCAGCGCCTAGCCTTGTAGAGGTGAAAATCAAGTTTAAATTGGCGCCTTGAGGGGAGTCTCTCAGTTCACACCTAGAAGTAGGCGCCTTGATAAGGGAGATCATTTTTAAAACTTTACAATTGCTAGAAATCATTTGAAATAATGAATGTTGGACTAATTTGTGTTAGGCGCATTTTGTTCCTATTTTTACCTATATTTGCGCCTAAGCTTGAAAAGGATTATTACATGTTTAAAGTTATTCCTATCTTATGAAGTGATTGATATATTGTTTATCTTGTCTTGTAGGAGCATCAATAAATCTCAAGGAGTCACCTTTGAGCAAGCGCCTAGAGTCACCTTTAGTCGAGGAGTAAAGCTAAGAAGTTGTCAATGCAAGAAAGAAGCATCATCATCATGTACTCTTCAAGATCATCATTTAGTTGCATCCTTGAGAGAAGGGAGTGTTGGTGAAGCCAAGGAGTCATCAAAAGCAAGTACTTGAGTCACCTTCAAGTTGCAAAGGGAACACCACTCTAAAAGGTCACACCTCAAGTCTCCTACATCAATACATCATGTTGGATCATATCAAGTTCAAGTGTACTTCATCAAGAGCAACATGATTTGAAGCATTCATTTATCCAAGCTTCAAGTTAAGATCTCTCCATCTTCAAGTCAAGATTCATCAAGTTTCAAGTTCTTCTAATGCCTTCAAGTCTCCTTGAGAGGTCATCTACTACACTCCGAAGGGTCACTTCAAAGATCATCATGAAGGATTACTTCATCAAGTCTTCTACATCAAGCAAAGATATTCATCCATCATACTTCAAGCTCCATTCAACCTTCAAGTCCAAGAGATTCTCCTACTCTTCATGAATGAAGATTATCATACATTCTACTTCAACTCATCATATCTCTACTACTCTCATCAAGAGCGTAATCAAAGAAGATCATCATATCAACTTACCTACAAGAAGAAGAAAGAATTATGAAGTTAATCAAGTGAAGCAACAAGTTTCATACATCCAGTCTACAAGAAGAATGAACAAGGCAAGATCTACAAGATGTATTCCTAAACATACAAGTTCAAGCAATCACATTGAGTACATCACACAAAGATGATACAATTTTCAAAGTATGCTGAGTTGGCATCCATGTGGCGAGTACACATCATTCAATTTTGATTAGCCGCATTATTTAATGCATTCAATGTATCATTTAATAAAAGAAGTCAAAGGGATTCCTATGTGGAAGATATTTTAAATGATTTCGCCTTACCTTATCACATTGGAAAATGTGCCTTCATTGCCTCCCTCTTTTGTACTAAAAATAGAAAGTTGTTGTAACTACCTGTGAGGTGGCACAATCTAAGCCCTTGGCTATCGAATTGATCTTAGCCATTCATTGTATTCTGGGGCACTATATAAAGGCCTTGTTGCCTCATTTGTAAGGTAGTAGATCATTAGTAGTAGTAGAGAGTAGATTTTAGGAATAGAAGAGACTCTCAAAATTCTCTGAGAGGACTTGAAATTGTTGTAAATATTTCTCAAGGTTAATGCAAAAGACATTGGAAGTTTATTTGGTGTTCAAGTGTCATCTTGTGAAATAACTTGGTTTCTTGTACTTCAATGGAATGGAGATGATGTTTCAAGTAGAAAGTAAAATAGACTAGAAGCTTTTTGATGTAATGTTTGTTGTACTGAATATTTGATCAACTCCTAGCTCATGCTTTTAACATTCACCGCTGGTGAAGTGTTGTGTAAAGCTAGTCTGAGCTTATCATTTGCTTAAGTTCGATTATGGATGTTTGTTTGAGCTGCGCCGTCTTATGGGTGCTCATATGAACCTTCATGATTTGAAAACCTTTCGCGTAACCTTAGGAGATTGCACCAGCTTCATGTAGTTGTAGGCACCCTAGTTAGGTTAAATCAGGAGTTTGTCTGTTCAATACCTCATCATTGCTTCATTGACCTTAGATTAGTTTTCCTGAACCCTTATCCTTTTTACTTTTCTTTATCATTGCAACTTTGTACATACATCATCCACACTGAAAGGAGGAACAAGCTAAACATGAATGAAGAGAAGTCTGCGTAAGTCCCTTTGTGTTTAACAGCAAAATCATACTTAGTCACTGAGCTATCTCTTACAAAATCATAAGAAAGAAACCTTGGAGTCATCTTGTTTGATCACTTTGTTCAGCATTCGAAAGGCTTTGCTCAAGAGGGAGTGGGATACTCTAGTGTTTTACTCAATTGTTGACTTGTCCAAAAACAATCATCAACACTACGCAACTCTAATAAAAACTCCACAATTTTTAGAGACTCATGGCCACAATTTATAAGAAAAACATCTGGGATTTCTTCAGATGAAAACCCTTGTGATTTGCAAAAAATAACCCACAATTTGTGACTGGTAAAATGCCTACAACTAAATATCTGTCCACATTTTCATAGACTGCAAACGACCTCCATCACCTTCAGATCAACTTCAACACGATCTAGCTCTGATACCAATGTTGGTAGAAAATGAAGAATGATATGAGAGAAATAGCCTATGTTCTCATGTGAAGAGCATCACATTATATTAACAATCATATGCTAAAAATAGCATTTAGTTACATCCTAAAAATAGATGTAATCTATAAATAGAAAAAGGTTACAACAAACTAACTACGAACTAATTAACTGACAAGCGTACGCAAACACTTTATTGTAAATATTAAACTATATTCTAATAAAAAGTCACTAGGAGTCAAAAAGAAGAGGAATTCGAAGTGTTTCTATGCATATAGACCATTTATGGGTGCGTGATGAAACCACCACTTTATGCAATAACGAATCCGCCACTTGCCTAACGAAATTACCCCGATGATTATGAAACGGGCACTTGTTGAAACCAATAAATTCACACGAAGTTGTCAAAATCTTAAGTTTTCTCCATTTTTTTACTCACTCGCACTCTGCTCAAGTGTGTCCTCTAAACTATGTTACACTTCACCATGAAGTCTCTAATCCATTTTATAGATCACACCTCCCCAGTATGTAGGCATTTTGTCCCCAAAAGTTATTACGACTCTAAAAACAAGGGATGCTCCTCGCAACAAATGACATGGCTGCCATCTTACCTTGCACCACTCCTTGACCAAGATCATAAAAAACTGTCTCCAACTAGCCAAAGGATATTGTAATGTCAAAGTGCTTGAACCAATTGAAGGAACTATATCAACATTCTTTTTCTTCCACTCAATGGGAATGATCTTGGCACTTCCACTTAACATCCTCCATGCTTAAAGATTCAAGACCTTAGGTTGCCCCTTGCCCTTGTAACCATACTTCATGAAGCTTTATCCACCCTTGACTAAGCAATACTTGTTTACCCTTTGGTAATAATCAATTTTCATACCATCCACAGAGGGGCTGTCAAACACAACTCCACACACATCCAAAGGCACAACATCTACAACCACTTCAACAACAAACTTAAATTTACATTACCTACTTACAAACATATCACCACCCTCTTTGATCTAACCCAAAGCATAAGACTTGTGGTGTTGATAAGTTTCAAGACCAAGTTTTCCAACCAATTTTGTGAAATGAGGTTAGCTTGGAAAAAAGAATTGAAAAGTGCACCAACTTTAACACCCTTGAATTGGATATTAATGTTAAACAATTTTAAATGCCTCATTTGTTAGATTTATTATATATTACATCATTGTAATATGTTAATAATATATCTTATATTATTAATATTACCAATCTATAACTGTCTTTGATAGTTATAGTTGGTTGGTCGGGTATGCCCAACTAAGTGGTTATTCAAACCACTTGCATATGTATATATATTTTGCTGCTCTCAATAATCAATTTGCTCATTGCCCGTCAGTATGGTATCAAAGCAAAAATGATTTTGTGCCTGTGAAACCGGGAGGTTGAAGAGCCAGATGAAAGGTTGAGGATTAGACTATAATCTCTGATGAAAGATTGCCAAAAGAAAACTAGAGATTAAAGTAACAAGGTTGAAAGGAGATACTGCAGATTAAAGGAGGACTGCCGTACCAAAAGGCCGTACAACGCCCCAATCAAAGGAGGTATTGATTTTAATATGTTTCTGTAGCAATATTGAAGTTTTTTACAACTGCTAAGGAGTTTTGTAAAGCCAGAGATCAAAGTGTTGTTGCAAAGTATTTGATATAGGTTGAACCTGCCGTACAAGTGATCCGTACAGCTGTTCAAGTTCTTGGTTTGTTGGAGTCAAAAACAAATATTGAAAGGAGGATTTCAAGCATAGTCACAATGATGTTTAATATATTTTCAAACAGTCTAAATATCAAACTTTGTTGTTGAGTATATCATTGCAGGTAGAAAAGTGTCGTACAAGAGGTCGTACGGTAGCAAAACATTGCTGGGGAGTTTAAAAAATTTGTAAGGTGTTTAATTCAGTCATATGTTGTTTAAACATCTTTGAATATAGTTTGAAAGCAAATCTTTGCTGATTAATATTTGTTTAAGGAAGATAATTGTTGTTTGTGAAGAATTTTTGCCACATATTGGCCGTACAAGTGTTGTATTTCAGTTTTCCCAGCCAATACATGAAGATCTGATCTGAGATCATTGCAATTTGGTGCTGAAGATCTGAAAATCTCTGTGCTTCACATTGAATGCTCCATCCAAGCCTTCAGAAGAAGATTCAATTAGATTGAAGAATTTGCATGTTGGAGAAAACAAAAGGTGCACATTTTTTTTAAAGCCCTAAATTTTTCTTGCATAGTTAAACTTTAGAAATAGAAAGTATTTTATCATTTTTTCAACAATATTCATTTAGTTTTAAAATATTTTTTATTTTCTATAGTTTTAACATTAGAAAAATCAAAATTGGGCAAAATAATTGATTTTATGCATTAAAATCAATATTTTTTTGGAACAAAATAGTTTGTAAATTTGAATTAAGTCTTGCAAATTCAAATCGGAGATATAAGGGCATCCAAACTATAGAAATGGCTCCTAATGCACCCAAGATAATGCTCCCAGATTCTCAACTCCTGAGAGGTGACAATTATGCCACCTAGAAAACCAAGGTTCAAACGCAGTTAGAATTCGAAGACCTTTGGGATATTGTCTCTGGAACAACAACAAGACCTCAACAAGTAGGTGAAGATCAAAATAAATTTGACAAGGCCAATCAAAAGGCCAAATTGATCATTTTGTTTAGTGTGACTGATGAGGTTCAACCTCACATTCGTACTGCCACCTTCACAAAAGATGCTTGGGATCACCTCAAAATAGTGTATGAGGCTAAAAACAAAAACCAAATCCTCCACTTGCAGCGTCAACTCCATTGTCTCCAAATGCAAAATGGTGAGAAGGTAGAAGCCTTTTTCAAAAGAGTTGCCGAAATAAGAACCACTCTACAAGCGTTAGGGGAGGAAGTCAAAGATGATTCTCTAGTACCCATTGTAATAAGAGCACTATCCCCCTCATTTAGAGTGTTTGTCACATGCTTAAATGTGGCTCATAAAACACCTTCATTTGAAGAATTAGTCAACTTGCTTCAACAAGAAGAAGCAATATTTGGTGAGACTGAATCTCAAGACAATCAGGTCCTAGCAGCAAAGCAAAAGGGAAAACAACTTGACCATCAAAGTGGTCCATCAGGACAGTCTAAACAAAATCAAGACAATCAAGACAACTCTTCACACAAGAAAAAGAAATGTCAAATTTGTGGTAAAAAGGGTCATGAACTTAAAGACTGCTGGTATAACTCCTATGTCAATGGTGAGTCCTGTTGTGACCAAATCACACATCACCCCATTGCAAATGGGGACCCCTTTTTTTTTATTTCCAGTGCTTTGCATTAAGATTTTGATGATGTCCTTCGTTTGTTTCATGATGAAGTCAGTAGTGTTTAAGTCTTAGAGCCCCTTGATGACCTAATCCTGATGTTTGAGATCCTGAAAATGACTAAGTCTGGTAGCCTGAAATCCTGAAACACTGAAAGATTGACTAAGTCTGAAATCTGGTGGATCCTCCAAATTCTATAATCTACATGTTAAATCCAGTGGATTTGAGGCCTATCTCAAACATCCTGAAAGGTATATTGAAAAATATTTAAAGTATAAGAAATATATACTTTAATATTTAAAGTATTGAAAAATATATACTTAAATATATTTTTCAATATACCTTATGCTTGGGGACTGCCAAATCTAGGCGCGAATTTGCTCTGGGAGGCTAGGCGCATTTTCTCACTTGCAAGAACCCAAAAGTACGCCTTAAAGTTGGGATTCAAAAGTGCACCTTGAGGAGAGATGAGGTTCAAATCAACTATAGATGGCGCTTAAAGAGATATTTCCTCCCTTAAGATTCAAGGATTGATCTAAGTCTATAAAACCTACAAATTGGGTTAGGCGCCAATTTCACATTCAAATGATCATCATCTTGCGCCTTGAGTTGAAGCAGATAAGTTTAGGCGCACTTTCCCTGTCATATCAACCATCGATTGGCGCTCAAGCAAGATAGGTGCAATATCATGCCTTTATCATCATTGAGGATGTTTAAGGTAGAGATCAAGTTGGAATCATGGGATGTATTGAAGTATAACATTTGAAGATTATAGGCTAAGGAAGATAGGTGCCTTGCTTGTCACTTCATATCATCATGAGCGCCTAGGGATTCAAGAAGACTACATTTGGCGCCACTAAGCAATCAAGTTCATTCCAGGAGGCTAAGCGCCGTTTCACACCCAAAATCATCATTAGGGGCGCCTTACAAGGAGAAAGACTAAGGACATGAAATTGGAAGATTTTTTTAAGTGTTAAAGTCAGCAAAAATCTAAAGAAATTGGCCAAGTTGTGGTAGGCGCTTTGCTTGTAATTATCCACCTCCAAGGGCGCCTTGGAGAGGTTGCATCTGATGATATCATTAAGTGAGCGCCTAGATGAAATGAAACATTCTAGGTCAAGGATTAAGTATTTGAGAAGAGTCCAATTGAAGTTAGGCTCATTTCCTTGTTTTTGCAACTTCAAATTGGCGCCTACCCTTGTGAAGGCAAGAATCAAGCCTAAGGGACTTCACCTTATCAAAGTGGAGAGTCATGATCATCAATTTGACTTTGAAATGACAAAATTAAAGCCCTTTAAGTATGAGCACATTGTGTAAAGGACCTCCAAAATGACCAAAGGGTGTTGAAGAGCTTAAGGCGCATTTTCTTGTTATTATCATCATCCAATTGCGCCTAGAAGAGGATACACTCCAAGCCATTCTAACTTGAGCGCCTTGATGTCAAATGAGGTAGATCAATCACATATGAGCGTCTAGGCATGAGGAAGCATAAAACCATCTAAGTTAATGTTGTTTTGATCCAACTTTTGGAGAAATCAACTATCTATATCAAGGCGCATCCTCCTACTTGCACAAACTCAAATGAGCGCTCAAATTGAAAGGTGCTAGTTCATGTCTAAATGATTCTCAATGGGTGCCTTCATTGAAAAATTGAAAAGAGACCTCAAAAAGTGGAAATTTCACAAGGTAAGTACACAGTGATCTTAGGCGCAACTTCATCCTTTAGTCATCCTTAATGAGCGCCTAAATGAAATTGCATTTTATGACTCAATTTAGTGAGCGCTTAGAAAGAAAGCATTAGTTTAAGCATGTTTTAATCATTCAACATCTAAAGAATATCAAATGGAGTCCATAATGATCAGGGCGCCCTTTTACCTCTCTGCAAACATCTTCTGGTGCCTAGAGGAATCACCCCAAGTCTTACATTTTGAGTGGGCGCCTTGAAGAAAATTGCTCATTCCATATCAAAAGGTTGGGCGCTAGAAATATAAAGTCATTCCAGAACATGATTGATCACTTAGAAGTGTCAAATTGCAAGTAAAAAGCTAAATTGTGTTAGGCACCCACTTCTAGCTTCTCCAACCTATATTGGCGCCTTGAGGAAAATCATCCAAATCCATGTTCAAAAGTGGGCGCTGAAAAGATTGAAGGCATTCAAGACATGTCTCATCATTTAAAATTGCAAAATGACAAGGATAAAGCCTAATGAAAGTAGGCGCTCATGACTACCTCTGCTACCTAGATTGGCGCCTAAGGAATAATTTGCATCAAAAGACACCTTTGAGTGAATCTCTCAAGTGAGATTGACTTCTTTTAAACATTACAATTGCAAATAATCATTTGAAGTTATGAATGTGGGATTAAATTGTATTAGGCACCTTTGTTCTTCTTTTTACATATATAAGCGCCTAAAATAGAAGTGGGTTTATTTGCATGTTTAAAATTATTTCTTTGTGTTATGAAGTGATTGATATATTGTCTTATCTTGTAGGAGCATCAACAAAACTAAGAAGTTGTTCAAGGGGTCACCTTCACCCAAAGGGTCACTTTCAAAGAAGCATCATGCTAGTCGCTATGGAGATCAGTTCAACATTCATCATCAAGTTGCATCATTGAAGTCAAGGAGTTATCAAGGACAAAGTACTTGAGTCATCTTCAAGTTGCAGAAGGATTGCACCTCAAGTCTTCTACATCAAGGATATCATGTTAGATCACATCAAGTTCAAGGATTACTTCATCAACTTCAACATTCAAAGACATTTATCATACTTCAAGCTTCAAGGTTTTTTAAGCTTCAAAGTCTCTTTGAGAGGTCATCTACATCAAAAAAGTGTTATCATCTACACTCCAAGAGGGCCACTTCAAAGGTCATCATGAAGGATTACTTCATCTTCAAGTTGCCTCATGATTGAAGGACATTCATTCATTCAACTTCAAGTTCCATTCAACTTTCAACCTTCAAGTCTTTGAGAAGAGTCTTCTACTCCAGTTCATGAAGCAAGCTTCATCATCTACTCTTACATGAAGGAAGTATACATCATCATCATCTACTCTATTACTCACTCTTCAAGAAGGAGCATCATCAAAGAAGATCATCATATCAACTTACCTACAAGAAGAAGAAAGAATCATGAAGTTAATCAAGTGAAGCAACAAGTATCATACATCCAGTCTACAAGAAGATTGAACAAGGCAAGATCTACAAGATGTATTCCCAAACATACAAGTTCAAGCAATCACATTGAATACATCACCACATTGATGATACAATTTTCAAAGTATGCTGAGGTGGCATCTATGTGGCGAGTACACATCATTTTAAATGCATTAAATGTATCATTTAATGAAAGAAGCCAAAGGGAT
Source organism: Cunninghamia lanceolata (assembly GCA_027924645.1). NCBI lineage: Eukaryota > Viridiplantae > Streptophyta > Pinopsida > Cupressales > Cupressaceae > Cunninghamia > Cunninghamia lanceolata. Next base: position 3,112,924 of record BSBN01001255.1, read on the forward strand.
TCCTATGTGGAAGATATTTTAAATGATTTCGCCTTACCTTATCACATTGGAAAACGTGCCTTCATTGCCTCTCTCTTTTGTGCTAAAAATAGCAAATTGTTGTAACTACCTCTGAGGTGGCACGATCTAGACCCTTGGCTATTGAATTAATCTTAGCCATTCATTGTAATACTGGACACTATATAAAGGCCTTGTTGCCTCATTTGTAAGATATAGAGACTAGAAATTAGATTTTAGGAGTAGATTAGAGAAGACTCTCGAAATTCTCTGAGAGGACTTGAAATTGTTGTATATATTGCTCAAGATTAATGCAAAAACATTGGAGTTCATTATTTGGTGTTAAAGTGTTGTCTTGCAGAGTAACATGATTTCTTGTATCTTAATGAAGTGGAGAGATGTTTCAAAGTAGATTAAAAGTAGATTAGAAGCTCTTTGTTGTAATGCATATTTGTGTTGGATATTTGATCAACTCCTAGCTCATGCTTTTAACATTCATCGCTGGTGAAGTGTTGTGTAAAGCTAGTCTAAGCCTCATGCTTGAGTTCGATTATGGATGCTTGTTGAGCTGCGCTGTTCAATGGGTGCTTGCATAAGCTTTCATGATTTGAAAACCATTCGCGTAACCTTAGGAGATTGCACCAACTTCATGTAGTTGTAGGCATCCTTGGCGAAGTGGAGTTAGGTTTATCAAGGAGTTTGTCTATTCAAGCATCATCATTGCTTCATTGACCTTAGATTAGATTCCTTAAAACTTTATCTTTTACTATTCTTTATCATTGAAGTCTTGTATATATGTCATCCACACTGAAGGAGGAATAAGCTAAATGAAATATGAAGAGTCTGCGTAAGTCCCTTTGTGATTATCAGCAAGATCACATGTAATCACTGAGTTAACCCATCAGGAATCATAAAAAGGAACCTTGAAGTTACTTCACTAGATCACATAGTTCAGCCTTTGAAGAGCTTTATTCAAGAGAGAGTGGGATACTCTAGTGTTTTACTCTATTGTTGACTTGTCTAAAAACAAACATCAACAAGTCCAATCACAAGAAGCCACAGAAACCACCTCCAAGGGACAAGAAAAAGCCACCTCATTGGCAGAAAAAGCCAAATAAGCAACAAGGAAATGTTGCCTCAACAGGTAATTCAGATAATGAAGAATACTTGTATGTTGTAGAAACAAAGACCTCCACATCAAGTAGTTTAGTCTGGTATGTTGATTCTGGTGCATCCAAACACATGACGGGGGAACAAGAATGGTTCAGTGATCTCACACCATCCACATCCTATGAGCATGTTTCATTGGGTGATGATACCTCCTATGAAGTTCAAGGAATTGGTGAAATTTGCCTTCCACTAAGAACTCACAAATGTCGTCTTACAAAGGTTTTGTATGTACCTGGGCTCACTAAGAACCTACTTTCAGTAAGTCAGTTACGTGAGCACAATTTGCAAGTTGAATTTGATCAACACAATGGTGAGAAACTTTGTCTTCACAATGGTGAGAAACTGTCTTATCAAAGACAAAACTCGCAATGGAGCAATTGTAGCTCGTGCTTTAGGGGTAGAAAAAATGCTCCAACTAATTGATGTTTCACAAAAAGATCAAGCCCTTGTAGTAAAAACCAATCTATCCACAACTCTTTGGCATAGGAGATTTGGCCACCTCAGTTTTGGTTATCTTCTAGCATTGAGTAAAAGAAATATGGTGAAAGGACTTCCCCCCATTCATAAAACAGAAGTTCTTTGCACACATTGTCTTGCCGGGAAACAACACAGGGCTCCTTTTCCTGCTGCAGAAAATAGAGCCTCTAGTCCCTTAGAATTGGTGCATACTGGTCTACGTGGACCTATGCCATCCAACTACCAAAATGCCCGGTATTTCCTTCTCTTTGTGGATGATTACACCAGAAGAATGTGGGTCTATTGTTTGGCTCACAAAAGTGAATTCTTTGAGAAATTCAAGGAGTTTAGAGCCCTTGCAGAACGGTCATCAAGTCAAACTCTAAGAGGCCTTCGCTCAGATCGAGGGGGGGATTCACAAGTAAGGAATTTGTAGCCTACTTGCAAAAACATGGAATTCAACAACAGTTGACCACTACATATACGCCTCAACAAAATGGTGTGGCAGAGAGGCGAAATCGTACTATAGTGGAAATGGTGCAATGCATGTTGAAGGATGCAAGTCTTGATTATGCATTCTGGGCTAAAGCAGTTCATACAACAATATATTTGTTGAATAGGGCACCCACTGAAGTGTTAGATAACATCACACCAGAAGAGGCTTGGACTGGGAAGAAGCCCTCTATTTCTCATTTCAGAGTGTTTGGATGTACTGCCTTTATGCATGTCCCCAAGGTTCAGAGAGCAAAATTGGATGATAAGTCTATGAAGTGTATTTTTCTTGGGTACAGTATAGAGTCTAAGGGATATAGGCTCATGGATGCAGTCACAAAGAAGGTGTACATTAGCAAGGATGTTGTCTTTGATGAGGATTCTGGTTGCAATACCTCTTCCTCTCTATCACCTGTTTGTTCCCAAGCACCTAGAATTCTTGATCTTGAAGATGAGGAAGTTGATGAAGAGACTCCTGATGAGGTTTTGTTTCCATTAGACGATTTCCCCCCTCTATCATCACCTCAATCTTCATCTCATGTACACAAGAAGCTTCCTAAGTGGTATCAAGCCACCATAAAGGATGCTAAAGATGATGCAGTTGTTGACACATCTTTTAAAGGGCCTAAGACTCGCAGCAAGTCTTGTGAAGAAGTGAACATGGCCCTTATGTGTACAATTATGAAAAGTTCAAAACCTGAAACAGTGCAGCAAGCTCTTCAGTCACCACCTTGGAAAGATGCTATGGATGTTGAATATCAGGCACTTCTAAGGAATAATACATGGGAACTTGTTGATCTTCCACCAGGGAAGAAGGCTATTGGTTGCAAATGGGTTTTTCGGATCAAATATAAGGCAGACAGTAGCATTGACAAGTATAAGGCCCGACTTGTGGCTAAGGGCTATGCACAAGACGAAGGCATTGATTATGAAGAGACTTTTGCCCCTAGAACAAAGATCAAGACTATCTGTATGGTATTGGCTATGGCAGCGTAGTTTGGGTGGAAAGTTCACCAGATGGATGTCAAGAGAACCTTCCTTAATGGGGATCTCATGGAAGAAGTCTACATGACTCAACCAGAGGGATACGTTGCACCTGGGCAGCAGCACAAAGTATGCAGACTCATCAAATCCCTCTACGGTCTTAAACAAGCTCTTTGGGCCTGGTTCATAAAGGTCGATGAGCATCTCCTTAATCATGGATTCACCAGGAATCCATATGATCCCAATCTCTACCTCAAGGAACAAGGGGGGGAGATTGTAATTTTGATTGTTTATGTCGACGATTTGGTCATCACAGGGAGTTCTCCACGTACGATTGATGCAACAAAGAATGATCTCAAACGATCGTTTGACATGACAGATCTCAGGTTCCTGCATTATTGTCTTGGCCTTGAAGTATGGCAACAGAAGAATCGGATCTATGTTTCTCAGATGAAGTATGCCAAGACACTGCTCGAGAGGTTTGACATAGAAGATTGCAAACCGATGTCGACTCCCATGGAGACAAGTTTGCAACTTTCCCGCCACGATCCATCTGATCAGGTGAATGCTACTCTTTATCAACAGTTGATTGGGAGTCTCTTCTACCTGACATATACCAGGCCAGATATCAACTATCCTGTTAGCTATCTTTCGATGTTCATGCAGGAACCTAAGATTGTTCATTGGAAGGCAACAAAGAGGGTTTTAAGATACATCCGTGGTACAGTGGCATATGGCTTGGAGTACAAGCAGAATGCAGATTTTTAATTGTGTGGATACACAGATCCGGACTATGCAGGTTCAAAATGGATGACAGGAAGTCTACTTCAAGCTTCATTTTCTTTTTGGGATCTGGTCCGATTTCTTGGGGAAGCAAAAAGCAGACCACTGTTGCTCACTCTTCCACAGAGGCAGAATATCACACCGCAGGGGGGGCTGTTTGTGAGGCAATATGGTTATGTCGCATTTTGACAGGTATAGGTGTTCCTGATACAGGTCCTACCATTTTGTTCTGCAACAATCAAAGTGTGCTGAAGCTTGTTCAGAATCCAATCTTTCATGAGCGTACCAAGCACATTGAGGTTCAGGGCCATTATATCTGTGAGCATGTTCAGCAACACAATATTCATCTCCAATTTTGTTCAACTCAAGAGCAGCGTGCCAACATATTTACAAAATCACTTGCAACAGTGAAGTTTGAAGCTTTTCAAACTTTCATGCTTTCATCTCTCGGGCATATGATGTAATAAGGGGGGGTGTTAGATTTATTATATATTGCATCATTGTAATATGTTAATAATATATCTCATATTATTAACATTACCAATCTATAACTATCTTTGATAGTTATAGTTGGTTGGTCGGGTATGCCCAACTAAGTGGTTATTCAAACCACTTGCATATGTATATATATTTTGCTGCTCTCAATAATCAATTTGCTCATTACTCATCAATATCTTTGCCTCTTGTGCCAAAAGATTAAAACTAACATTCTTTGTAGTGCAAGGCAATTTAGAATCAACCTCTAAACTACAATCAATTTCTTTTCCCTCATCAATGGTAATTGTTGTGGTTTTCTTACCCATTTTACCTTTTTCTGAAAGGACACCTCCCTGGGTGTAGCTTCTAACAGGTTGCATCCGTATGACCATCCACATCACAATGGTCATAATGCTTTGTGGGCATGACCATCCACATCACAATGGTCATAATGCTTTGTGGGCTTTGCTTTTGTGCTTGTAGCACTTGCCTTTTTTGTCTTTGTCATGGCTCCTATGCTCCCCCAAGTTTCTAGGACGAGGATGGCAAGCGGGCACACATTTTCGGGATGCAGTTATTTTTTTGCCATTTTTAGGGGACGGCAAGGGATGGCCATTAAAAAGATAAGGAAAATTTTAACATTGATAAGGCATTCATCATAGACATTATAGAATCTTAAAAATAAATACATAACAATAACATTAGACTTGAATTGAGTTTTCAACTTTTCACATGAGAATTTACAAATAAATTAACAGAATTTAATTGCTTTCATTGACAATGTGCATATATATTATATAAAAATTACAACAAAATGGCCAAAGGTTGCAAGTTTCAGCTACAAAATGGCAAAAACACAGAAATATGTCGTTGCAAGGCACCATGCACAACCACCAACTTCTCCAATTTCAAGAGGTAAACCTATTCCTCTTCATTGACTATATGAAGTTGTAAGCAGGGTCAAGAGGCAGTGCTCCTCACAGGGGTTTGGGGGCAGTGCCCCTAGTGGGATCAAGGGGCAATGCCTCTAGTGGGGTCAAGGGGCAATGCCTCTCACGAGGGTCTAGCGGTAGCACACCCATCAGGGTCGAGGGGAGCGCTGCCCCTCGTGAGGTCCAAGGGCAACACCCCTAGCGCACTCCCTGTCATGATACAGGGCAAGGTCGAGGGGCAGAGCCCCCGCCACCAAGCCTAAATTAAAAACTTTGAAACAACATAAACCTTGTCGCCTCCCCCCCATCTCTTTTTTTTTTCAAATTTCTATGTTTTTTTAATAATGACTAAAAACATGCCTACCTAACATACCCTGACTAAAAAATTTGTCGTAACAGGTACATTTCCTATTTTTTCAAAAAAAAAAGGGAAGGGAAGGGGACATTTCCTACCAGTCCCTGTGTCCCCGAAATGTCCCCTATGGGGGACAGGGTCATTTTGGGCAGATGCACATGCTTCATCAATCTCCATACATTTTGCCCCTTTATGACATTTTGGGTGAAATTGCTTCTTCAACAATTTCTTAGTTTGACCACAAGAACTAATAGGAGCTTGTTTTCTTAAAGCCGTAAAATATAAGAGACATTCAAACCAAGTCAAATAATGCTTTGCCATTCTCAATTTAGCAAAGGAAATCTGTTGTTCCAAACAAAGAGTATGCATGCTAAAATATACCTTCAAAAAACCCAACCAATGGTCAAGCTTCTCTACATCTACATCTCCTTTAAATGGTTGAATCTCAATCTTTGCATTAACCTTAAATTGAGGCATTCATGATAGACTAACTTCAACATGGAATTCTTCCTCTTTCTTCCAAGTGAGCTTTCCCCTTTGTTCTTGGTATCTTCCAATGAGCACAACTTCTCCATGAGAGTCTCCATTACGACTTTCATAGTCTCCATTGACTGAGACATTCTTGCGACATTGGCTTCTAGCTTGAGGAACCTTGCTTCTTTGTCAAGGTTTTGTGCATCTCTCAGCGTGCTTCCTAGTTCTCTTTTCCAACTGCGGGACTCAATGTCTTTTTGCAAAGACAACAAATCTTTTCCACTTGATCTTGTTGTAGGCATCTACCTGCACAATCACTCAAAGCAACTTCCACCAAAGGAAAGAACTTGCTCTAGTACCAACTTGATCCACAAACAACAATAGTTAGATCATACAATAGTCAACAACATATGGATTTAAATGAAGGATACCAATTACTTCCCTATAATTCTTGACTAGAATTGCATGGTATGCTAACATGAGTAGAAGTCTTTTGCTTTCATGCATATATGCACTTACAAGGAAGGCAATCTATAACATTCTATAGGCCAATCGAGTCAAAAAAGGAACCAATGCTTAGCATCAACCATTAGATTACCATTATTGGGGTCGAAATGTTCTTAAAACTTAGTTATTTCCTACATAATTAGTCGAAAGTGACCACGTGCAGTGTGATTAGCCAATGAGTTGAAAATAAAAGGCTCTTCTATCAAATTTCCTTCTCCTAGCAACAAATCTTGCATCAATGATACCTATCTTTGCCATTGTGCTGTCTTATCAACCTGCAGGTACTCACATGACAGAGTAGCATTTTATATAGATGATTCAGTATAGAATTGAGAATGGAATATTCCACATAGCTATTGAGCAAATTGGTAGGGATATTAAGCATAACTAACTTAAGGACAGAAGAGAATCAGGCAAAAGATACAAGTTTGGATCTTTGAAAGAGACAAATATCACCTGTTTAAGTCGCCATTTCAAACGGAGAACAGCAGCTTTAGAAAGCAATCTCAATTCCTGTTCTTCTTCAATGCTCAAGGACAGTAACTCGGATGCTTCTTCATAAGTCATCATATATGTAGGTCTAATTGTAGAGACCTCTATGTTATGTTCTGCAATGCTTTTCACATGCAAGTTTCCAAATTCAGGAAAATTCCCTCATTCAAAACAATGCATTTTTGTTTCTACATCTTAATTGTATTGAAACCTTCATTGCAAGCAGTTTAAAATGTTAAAAAAACATTTCCAAGAAAAATTTACTATACCTTCCATCCTCGTTCAGAACAACTGATACGCTAATTGTATTACAAACAATGCCCTGTTTCAGGCTCATCTTTTCCATAGCAAGTTTTAAGGGAAACATGGGAATGGTTTCTGTAGGTAAGAAAACAGATGTTGCTCTGGACTTTGCCTCTCTGCACACCACAGAAATCTCAGGAAAGCACCAAACAAATGGAAAGATATGGGTTCCAAAAATAAAAACTCACTTGGTTAATATACTATTGTGATCCACCCAGCGTGTTGCATCTGCAACATGTATCCAAACTTTTATGCGGCCATCCGGCAGCTCTTCTGCACTCAGTGCATCATCTAGCTGCAGTAGGTCACCAACACCCAGATCAATTAATGGGAAAAATATCAGGAATATACAATACAGTCTAGGAGGAAATAAAATATCAAGAGTTTACAAAAAATTTAAAATACATGCATATTGACCAAATAACAGAATACTCACTACTAAACAAAACAGAATGCAAAAAAACTATTTAAGCTTACCTCATCAGCTTCATCTACATCAATTGCATAAACTTTCAAATATGTAAGATCCTTCCGAAAACTCTGAAGTACAAGTTGATAAACAATGCACTTAGAATCTAAAAATCTACAAAAATAGTACTCAGCACCAATATATTCTGCTGTACAAGGCAAAATTATTTGGAAAGTACCTCATCTTGATCAGGAGGAGAATGCTCAAATATATCATTGACTAGAGAAAGAACTTCATCTGAATGTCTTGTAGGGATTTCAAATTTTAAAAGCTCGAGATTGACATGAACAGGAAAGTAACCAATGTTTATCAATAGGTCTACCACAGAAGATGAGACCCTTGGAATTCCCAAACCCTTCAACACCTGGCTTGTTAAAAAACATCATCCAAGTAATTTTGTAAAATTTCAATCAGTTATGAAAATTGCTATATGGTATTTCAAATGGCATCATAATCAAGGCACTTATTTTAATGTATGTGAGGTTTTCACAGTCCATGAGATTGATGAAGAGCTTCTGGAAAATACTGTGTTTAGTTTTCATCAAAGTTTTCAGATCACACTCCGTGATCCATCATTTGCTCCCATCCCGATGATGGATAGTGGAGTATGATCTGAAATGTTGATGGGACACTTCTTTTATTAATGACACATTTAACTATGCCATAGATATAGTTACCTCAGTAGCAGTTCTCTTTTGCTCATCAGATCTGCATGTATCCAAAGCAAAAGCTTCAAGAGCTTCTATTCGATGTCGAATTTTCTCATCTGCCTGCCAAGAGCATTTTGAAGGTTTGGCATGAATAGGTTGTTCTCTGGCAGATTTCAGAACATGTATAAAGGCCTCCAATTCTCTCTGAGAAGACTCTTTGATTTCTTTTCTTCGACTAAGTTCATCCACCTATTTGTGTCACCCAAGTCTGATTCAATGGCTGGCATTCTCATAAATGAACAAGGAAAACATAAACTAACAGACATAAATTGAGTCTTTGCAGAATACTACAATCCAATCACTAACAACAAAGAATCAATTTAAATTTCTATATTCTTTTCATACATTGTGATGAACAAAAATGTAAAAATTCTCATCAAACCACATTTCTTATCATAGCACATAATCAAACATTGAAATGTCTTGTTTGTTAGGAAATTTTGTATGGAACAGGGGCTGCTCTGAATTCACATGCTGAAAAAATATTCTTTTATTCTGCTGAATCAACTTCCTTGAGTCACATATTACAACCTGAATTACATTCTTCTGAATTCTCATTCTACAAATAATCAGCAATTGTGCTATTTTATAGAGTTTACAACCAACTAAAAATAACTGAAATAAAACAACTAAATTAAGTGCCCTTCACGCAGTTTTTCAAACTGGGCAATAAAGCTTAAAAACATTAAAGATGGGCATCCAAAAAAACAGCAGATCAACCTCCTATAAATAGCTGCTAAAATAAAAAATACCAAAAAACAACTCCTAAAAACAACAACTGGCTTCTCCTAAAATAAGCTACTAATTTATAAATAAAATCTTATAAATATCTTCCTAAAAATAGCTGTACCCAAATTTCCAATGAGTTCAGCAGCATAGGACTTCATCAGCAACTATTTGTTATCTTCATCAACAACTAAGACAACTTCAGCTTTAACTACAACTTCAGAAACAACAATTCAACTTCATTAGCTTCAATAGTTTGACTTCATCAAAATCACTTATCCAACAATGTTTTGCTGATTGACATCAAATTTCCTACATTCTCCCCCTTGATGTCAAATCCCTGTATTTGCAACTTTGTCTTCAAATCTGAATGTATTATCTTTCCTAGTCCTTTAGTCATGATATCTACCAACTATTCTTCTGACCTGCAAAACTAAATTTCAACTTTCTTGTCTTATACCAACTCTCTTACATAATGGTGCTTCAGTCGTGTTTTGTCCTTGCATGGAACACCAGATTTTTACTTAATTGTATTGCTTCACCATTGTCATGAAATATCAATGTAGGATGTTTTTTGTTCTCCTCCTAGATCTTCCATTTACTTGCTCTTCTTACTTTTTCCCTTGCTTTGTTCGTTCTATGGTTTTTCCTTGACTGTTCCATCAATCTCCATTTTCTCTGGGAGTTTTTGCTTTGTCTTTGTTTTCTCTGTACTTTTGTTTCTATTTTCTTTATAAATTCACTCTCCTCTACTTTCTTATTGTGTTCTAGTTTCTTCAACATCCATTTCTATCATCCACTCAAGCCATTATCCTGCTGAGCATCTACATTTGTTGAACTTTTTCACTCAGCCTCTACGTGCTAAACGACCACTCCCTTCACTCCTAAATTTTTCTTCTCATGGCAAACCTTCTCTGATTTTTTAGATCAGCCTCATTTTTCTCCAAATTGCTATCTTCCTCTACGACTTTGACAGTACTTTTTTGAAATGTCCCATACTAAATATTTGATAACTTGACAATAACCCAATATTCATGCACGAATTCCAGCACTTTCTAATCCCTGAGATCAGAATATGTTTATCATAGCTACTCGCTGGCGGCACAGAGCTTACAATGCATAGAAGGACAAAATCTGAATGATTGGTTTTGGCGGCTAAGCCTTCCAAGCTCCAATACAAAAATCAAAATAAGAAATATTATTTGGCGGAGAACTGCTCAAAATTATACAATCAAACTATAATTTAATGATGTTGAAATGAATGATAATTTGTAGAAACCCTTCACTAGAATAATACCCAGAAAGACCTAATATAAATCATATGCAAGTTTATAACTAACAAAAGCCGAACTAGAAAAAAAATTATGAAACCCATAATATCAAATGATTACTCTGATATTGCAGCTTTTGATTATTGTTAGACTTTAATACCAAAGATAGCAAGTACAAATTACCAACAAACCCTAGTGATAAATATTAAAGTATTGTGATGTACTTACAAATGTTGTGATTGATACTTAAACAACCAAATATCAGTCCATATGTTACGGTTGGCTACAAACAATCAACCCCCACACCATACAACTCAAATTAATAGAGGCAGCAACAATAAGAAATTATTTTGGATAACTATAATTTGATGTGGCAGACTTGAAATATCCACAATTCCCTCGTCATTGTACGGCAGTCTTTGCCTTGTATGTGTAATGTTCCCAATTGGCGCTTAGCCAAGTCGTGAACAATTAGCCTATTTCCGAGTTTTCCCATAGGCTAATTGGTGTGCAAGGGAGAGCTCCAACCTTCTTGGAGAGCATTGGTTTGGTTGAATGCGAGTTTGGTTTGTGGCAATGAGCTCAGTTGATCTGGTGGAGTCCCATGATGCTTTTAGAAATGGTTTTGGGCTTGTTGGAAGCTCTCCAAACTTCTTGAAGAGCTCGTCTATTTATAGTAAATCACCCAATTGGCATCAATCATCATCCCAAACCTTCAGGGTCATGTTGGTATGGTCAAATTTGCAATTCGCTTCATTTTGGGATTTTCCATAAGTCGGGTGAGTTATTGAGCCATTTAATTAATAAATTCACTTAAGTTATCAAGAGTTGGAAATATTAAAAGATAACTTAATAGCTCATTGGAAAGGTAATTTGATTTATTATTTGATGGGGCACATAAAAGTGAACGCCTAAGCATGGGATAAAGGGAATAATTAAAGTGAGCAAAAAAGAATTATTTATCTTCAAAAAAGAAATATTTCCCAAGCACCCTAATTTGTGCCTATAAAGTGAGGTTCTGAGCTCATTTGGAGGATTATGCATTTTGATATGAAATTTCGGTGAGAGATTCTGAGCTTTGTTATGTGGAGTTGTAACCCTCATTTCTTCTCTAGTTTCGGTTGTGAAAGATCAACCCTAGCTAGTTTTATTGGGTTATTTTGCCTCTGAAATCACATAGAGCTTCAATGGAGTCCCTTTGCTGTGATACTGAGAAGAGTACTTTTTATGTGTTCTGAAGATAATTTTGGTGGTGCAGATTTCAGTGTGGTTTTTGGTGTGTTTGTTGTTGTTTCTGTGAGTTTCTGTGTGCTTTTTCAGGCCGTACCAGCAGCAGGTCGTACCATGGTAAAACATTCATTTTGGAAGTTTGAAGTTTATAAACCTGAAGTTGATGTTTCCTTGTCTTTTAGCCAGGTCACAAAAGACAAAAAGTGTTGAGTGAGCAGCTTGCAGTGGTTTTGTCTCTATGTGTTGATTGTATCTTCCCTCAAGGGAGCCGTACTACCAAACTTGGACGTGGGAAGAGAAGAATATGAAGCGCCTACTTTGGGAATTACTTTCTATGATATTTTGAGGCGCCTTGCTTAGGGTTGTTCACTCCAACAGACTTTTGGGTGAACTTTGGAGTTTTTATGAAGTTATGAGCAATTTGAGGGTATTTTGACCTGTTGTACCTGCTGTACCAGCAAGGTACAATTCTGATTTTTTTTTTGGATCAGTTGTTATATGCATTGCAGTTGGTTTGAGGCAGTTGGGGTATGTTTGGGTGAAGTTTCAGTAGTGTTTCATCAGATGTACTCATTCTTGGTGTGTGAACATGCAAATTTAAGTGTTTCTGGGTGAAAACAGTAATTTTCTGATGTGTACAGTCTAATATTCAGTTGCAGCAGTGCTCAAAAAATCTACTTCCTATATCAGCAGTCCAATCTTGATGATAACTATGCATTGTAAGCTTGGTTGCCGTAATTTCTCATGTTTGTTTGATCTCTACATTTGTTGCAGCAGTGTTTACAGACTTCAGTTCAAAAATTAAGTAATTGGCATCCCATGTTTATAATTTGTAATCTCATATAATATTGCAATCTTTTTAATTGTCTTCAATTCATTAGTTGCAATGACAAAGGAATGTGAAACACTAGATGGTAGTATCGCCAGTGCATCTGCATAGCATGCATGTCATTTTGTAATCAACTGGACGGTTCACCCCCAGTTCGTACAACATACTACATTCACAAACCCATTTTGGCATCAAACGAGCTTATCAACCAATTTGGTCTTGATACAAGCTTAGACATTCTGCCAGGGTTCATCTATACACACTAGTCCCACTGAATAAGTGGTTGATAGGTCGGCTACGCTGCCTTGCGTGTGTCTCTGGTCGACTTGCTGCCTTGCGTGTGTCTCTGGTTGACTTGCCGCCTTGCGTTCTGTCTCTGCATTCAAACAACTAGCTATGTGATTCAAACACAATATGCTCTCACCTTGGTGATCAAAAAGTGTATCAAAGACTGCCTGTGATTTGGATTTCAGCTAAACATTATTTTGGAAAAATTAGAGTGTCCATTATAGTGGTATCAGAGCTAGTTTTCTTGCCAGCCTGTGAGTTTGCTAACCTTGCATGCAGCACAGTAGTGACAGAGAAATAAGGTATCTCCAAAGAGAAGAAAGAAAACTGAGATTAGCTTTGGGTTCAGAGGGGTTTGTTGAAGAGATTCCAATCATGGCAAAAAGGGGCAAGGATCTTTGTCCACCTAATAGCCCTGGTGCTAGAATTGAAAAGAGATTTGATACAATGTTTGATATGATGGCTCAACTCATTAACAAGATGGACCAGAACCTGAATAATCTGCAGAGGCCAAATGGTGATGCTAGTAGTTCCCAAAGCAATGGTTCCAGAAATAACAATGTTGGGTCTGCAAGAACTTTGGTGGGGTCGGCTGCTAGGCCTCTTCAACTTGTCTTTACTCGAAAGGAAGAGGCTCCACCTGTGCAGAATGATCAAGTTGCTTTCGCAGATGAGGCTATGTCAAATTATGATGAGTATAGCACTCTCCCTGATCAAGTCCACCGGATCTTGACCTTTGATCAGTTCATAAATCAAAAGAAGAGGAGTGGAGGAAGACAAGACACTAGAGGCCAAGGAGTTCAAAGGTATTACCAACAAGCATTAAATAAAGTTACCTAGCTCAATATGATGGAAGTGGAAAGAGTACAGCAAGAGCTTGGGTCCAGAAGTTGGACAACTTCCTTGCATTGAGGCCAATGCCGGAGGATGAGGCTATCAATTTCGCTACATTGCATTTTGATGTGAAATTGCCAATGCTAGAAGCAAGGGTTTTCGTCCTCACCTCCAAGATGAAGTCCAAGAGGGTTTTCATCCTCCTAAACCTCATAAATCAACCAAGGGTATTCATCCTCGAATGCAAAATTTGAAAGCAAAGCTCACAATGAAAATGCCAAATAAAATCTTGATGCCAAAACGGAAGTCAAACACCTCCTTTTAAACATTTCCAATTCAGGACCTTGATTAAATTTCCCTCCAATTAGTATTTAAAAATACTTTTTAATTTATTTATATTTTTAGCTTTTAAAAATACTTTTTATTTTAATATTAGTGTTTAAAAACACTTTTATTTTAATAATAATATTATATAAGTTGCCCCTTAAATTAAAAATTATAGGGCCCAACTTAAAATAAGCTTTTCCTCTTAGCCTACGAGAAATGGAGATAGGCTAGAGGTTTTCTACATGGCTCTAGTTCAAAAAAGGGGACATGACACTCAATACCTTGGTCACCAATAGTAAAAATTATGTACCACGAACATGATTCCTAGATGGAGTGGCATTTCCCACAACTATGGTTTGACAAAGAGCATGTCACAAACATCAAGAAGTGTGACATTGCAAAAGACTCTCTAAAAATGTACACTGAACATGATTCCTAGACTAAAAGGCATTTCCACAGCAATGGTCTATCTAAGACCATCCATAAACATCAAGAAGTGCAACATTGCAAAAGACTATCTCTAAAATGGCATACAAAAACTTGCACGGTTGAATTTTGTGTATTTCATTACCCTTTTGAAACTTGAAAACCATCCAATGGTCTAATGATGTGGCACTACAATCAAGTTGAAACATTTGACCACATCAACAATGAATTGAAAATATTACACATACAACTATATCTATGATTTTTCTCTTCATTTGGTTCTGTGAATTTGAATTAGCTAGCATAGTGAGGACTAGAATTTTCTAGTTTTAACACAACTATCACATTGGTTTTTGTTGGGGATTAGAATTCTTCCAGCAGAAAGGCACATGTGTAAACGACTAAAATGGTTGATTGAGCCCTCAATCAATCCCTAATAGCAACCTCTTCTTCCTTTCTCTAGCCAAGCCCATAACAGTCAAGTGTTGGATCTATCAATAGAGAGCATAAATGACCTTAAGTTGAAAGAATGTCTACCTCCCCATGACTTGTAGTTGGTTGAGCAAAAATGCTCTAGTGGTGGTGATGGATCACTATCCCAGCATGGGGAAATCCTTCTGGCTTTGATCAAGGGATCAGTCAAGTGCATATAGGCCCTCTTTGATTTCTCTAATGGATTGTTGCAGCTCTCACTTCCTTATAAAACATGCTTAACAAATAATAGTTATGATATTACTTCAGCTAGTCATATAACACAAATGCTTAGCCCCTTATGTCAAATGAGTCCCTCAACCTATATGCCCTCTTCCTTTCAATAGATCTAGGTCCACCCATTAGTTTAGACAGTCTAGTTCCCACCATAGAAGGAAAACTCACAGAGTACTCGATGAGTCACAAAAAACTCGCGAGTTTTTGTGACTGGCAAGTATCTGCAGTATAAACTCGCCAGAAAACTCGCCTGAGTTTCTGCACGGACTCGCCAGACCAAAAAGCGCACTGCAGACGTCTTTTAAGGCATTTTGAACGCCATTTCTTGTCATTTTCTGCTTATTTCTGCTCTTCAAAACCCTGAATGCCCCTCCAACTTTGCACATAGCAGTCTAGCGTCGACATTTGAAGATTTGAAAGGATTTTTTGGGGAATTCGAAAGGGAAATTTGAAGCACAGGTCAGTAAATTCTTCTTTTGTTTTTTTGTTTTTTTTTTTTTGTTTTTTTAAGCATTTTACTTCATTTTGGCTGCAAAATACAACATCTAGGTTAAAAACAAATCATCATTTGCTAAACCTAAGTTACATTTTTGCATTTTAATTCCAAAAAATGGATTCATCACCATTTTATGATGGTTTTTTTCTGATTTTTGTAATAAATTCACTGTTTTTTGCATACACAAGTTAGTTTTTTTTATTTTAATCATTTTTTTTAGATTAGATTGAAGTTTTACTAATTCAAACTAATCTATATTGATT
Organism: Cunninghamia lanceolata; assembly: GCA_027924645.1. Lineage (NCBI taxonomy): Eukaryota > Viridiplantae > Streptophyta > Pinopsida > Cupressales > Cupressaceae > Cunninghamia > Cunninghamia lanceolata. The sequence continues at coordinate 3,128,923 of BSBN01001255.1, forward strand.
TAAACTAATTTTATGCGGATTTTTAGTGATTTATGTATAATTTAGGTTTTTTTTTTTGTATTAAAAAATTAATATGTTGTGCTTTCACTTTGTATGTGTAGGTTAAATACTTCATATAATGGCAAATAAGGAAGCTTCTACATCAGGTTCAGCCTCAGGCTCTGCCCCATCGGTGCCGCCACCACCACCATTTGTAGGCACACGTCCTACAAGAGCTAGACTCTGCTTGGAAATATGCCTATCAAAGACCACAACCTGGGTCAGTTTATTACATTAGATGCCAAAAAGTATATTGTGGAGGCATAAATCGCCTCAAATACCATCTTGCAAGCATTAGTCATCATGATGCCAAGGCTTGTCCTGGGACCACCGAAGAGATAAAAAGAGAGATGAATGCCCTACTTTCAGCCACAAAAGAGAAAAAATTGCAAAAGGAGAGGGTAAAGGCAGCCATGGAAGCAGCCATAGTTGCTAGTCAAGGTGTTGAAGTCCATCCAGATGCGGATTAAGATACATGTCAGGGCATAGTGGGCTCTCTTCATGGTCCATGGATCCGAAACAAATCCACCTCCATTTCATCTACTTCGAGTAGAGCACCAGCTATAGCGCCTACACCTACATGCATGCCACATTTTTGTTGTTCCCAAAAACACACCTGGAGCACAACCATCATTGGAAGCTACTGAGTGGAATAGGGAGGTGCATCAACATGCAAATATGGTATGTGCTGATTTTTGGTATTTCAACAACATTTCTTTGAATGTGGCAAGTAGTCCTTATTGGGAAAATTCAATAACTACATTGACAGTTGCGGGAAAAGGCTACAAGGCGCCTTCTCGCAAAGACTTGAGTGGGAGGTTAGTTAATTTAAATTTTATGCTAATTTATACTTATAGTAATTTATTAATTTATGTTGAATTTTAGGCTAAATTTATGTTCTTTAATTTATAGAAATTTATGTTGAATTTAGGCTATTTTTTGTTTAAAAATTAAAATTGTGTACTTAATAGTTAATTTTACTTTGTACTTGTAGGTTGCTCATGAATGCAATTGAAAGGGCAAATGTAGTGGTGGAAGAACAAAAAAAGGAATGGAAAAAATATGGCTGCACTATTCTTTCTGATGGGTGGACAGATGGGAAAAACCACACCATTATTAATTTTTTGATAGCTTCAAAAGATGAGGTTATTTTTTTGAAATCGATGGATGCCTCCAACAAAGTAAAAAATGCAGAAACATTGTCTCTAATGTTGGAGGAAGTTGTCATGGAGGTGTGCATAGAAAATCCGGTGCAAATCATTACTGATAATGCAGCAACATATGTGGCGGCTGGGAGATTGTTGCAAGACAAACATAGGACACTTTTTTGGTCACCTTGTGCAACACATTGCCTTGACCTTCTTTTGGAGGACATAGGCAAACTTGATTGGGTGACACCAATTGTAGATGATGCAAAGAGCATCACAAAATTTATCTACAATCACCCTTGGGTTCTTAATTTGATGAGAAATCACACCCAAGGGAAAGAGTTGGTGCGATCAGGTGTCACAAGGTTTGCAACGGTTTTCCTAACGTTGCAAAGTATTATTGGTTTGTTGAATGCTTTGAAACAAATGTTTGTGAGTGCAACATGGTTGATTCTTTGCAAGCACAAAAACCCCAATCTTCAAAAGCTAGCCCTTCAAATTTTTATCTGTCATATCCCCATCCGAATCTATATCCCTTTGGGCTGACTTCATCAACAATACCAATGCCAAGACCAATGTTTAATTGCATTCAATTAAAGATATTTTAAGAGGGTTTAAATTAAAGATTTAAAAGAATTTCAATCATGCTAGGCGATCAATATGTAATGAGGAGGTGCGATCTGTAGGAAGAGATACATCCCTTGGCAAAGGATACAATGATCTCATGAAGACGCCACCATTGAGGGATATTAAAAAAAACACAAGAGACATCAAGGAGGGGGATGAATGGATCATTGGTTATTGAATATAACAGCAGACATTCGAATTCCATCTGCAAAGTTATATATATTTATTCAGTCATATAACTATTGTGGACAGCAAAAAGATACATTGCAAATCCTAAAACTGAACTAGAACTTCAATAAGAATCATTATTGAATATACGTGCAGAAATAAAATAAGGAACATCAGATCAGATCATTATTGACTGCCAATTATCTCTACTTATTGCATATCACTGCCATTTATAAAAATACATAAAATATTTGCAATAAACTGTCAACATGGACAAGGTGGACATATGCACTATGGGAGAGAACAACTAAAGGCACCCTTTACATTGACAGGTAGGGAGATGATAGCTACTAGGCACCCTACTGTCTTGTGAAAGGGAGAGAATGGCTAAGGTCACCCAAGGGCAGAATTCTCCTCCTCATCTCCATGTTGAGGATTTATTGACAAATTCAAATTCACAAGTTAAAGAAGAATGGTGAGGGGACTGCTTGGAGGGAGAGTTGTTGTCTGAAGGCACCCTGCCATGCCTCCTTGTATCATCCTCTTCTATGACTGAATTTTGTAAACAAACTGAGTTAGCTGCATGGTGATGAATATATAATCTCTTTATATTGAAATTGTTTATGAATTTGAATCCAATGTAATCTTGTCTAACCCTAATGGTTAAAGATGTATATTTGTATATCTATATTTTGTATATGTTTTCCTATGTTATGACTGCAGAACTCAAGTCCAAGAATTATGCAATTTTGAAGATATTCTAAGTGGTAAATCATAAACCCTAAACCTAACTTGTGGCATTTGAATTTCTAGGGCAATTTAGGTAAGGGGCATTACATTATCCCAACCATGTAGCACTTCTAAATGTGAACACAATTAGAGCGTATTTGATTCCATTCACATGTAAAAGCGCAACAAGTTGACATAAAAGTGCCTCGATGACCTCATCTTCGTGCATTATGACCTTCACCTTTGCACAAGAAAAGTGGACTCAAATAGTCATGATGCGATTGACTTGGATGACACTGATCCAATGGCAATTGTACAATCCAAGTCGAGACCTCATGTTTAAAGAAGACAAGATTGTTGATTTTGAGAAGCAAGCAGAAGAGGGTGCCAAAAAAGCAAAAGCAAAAGGCATTAGATTGGATGACATTATTAAGGATGATGATGATCTTGAGGAATCATTATCTTTTAGTTCAAGGGTCCGCAACCAATTGCAAAGAGTAAAACCCTGACTATCACTTAGATGTATATGGGGAAGAGAAAATTATAAATTGTTGTGGCTTGCATGGAATTGTAATTTTTGATAATGATTTTCAATTATCATGTGACTCATATCATATTATTGGCTATTGTATTTGCTTGTTGATGCAATATTGTACTCCTTTTTAATTTAAATCTAATAGAAAATACTTCCCCAACATTCTATAGACTCACTTCATATGTTTTGTAACTATTTATGGCATAAAATTTGTGATTTTTAATGAATTCAAGTATTTTTTTAATTTGTCAAGTTATTGCCAAGTCACCAAGTTTGAGTCGAAATTGACTTTGTTGAGTCTTGAATTTTAAAACTATGAACTAAGAAACTATTTTGTTCAACTTTTCAATAATCGTTAATCTTGTTTTGTTTGATTTTTGTTCAATTGTTGTGGATAATATGTTAAGTTTCTCAACTATTGTATTGTCCCCTAAACTTCCATCTTAATTCAAATTAATCGTATCAAAGCCTATTCACTCTTGCATGTACCATTGAATGCACTCAAGATATCAGAAAATCATGTTGAAGACGACAAATTATCTTTTTGATAAACACAAACAATCACAAATCGATACCAAAGAACAAACTACTAACTCCTAAAATCCCTTCAAGGTGTTGATCGAGGTAGCTCAAGACAAACAACGATCAAAGATGATGAACCAATTAGCACATATGCTCTAAAACACCCTAAACACATTGCAAGCCCCATCAAAAAGACTGGTAGTCAAACTCCCTTAAAAGTCCAAGTAAAGTTTTGACATCCCCATCTTTGAAGAAAAAATTAATGTAATGTCCCCATTTTCCGAGTGATCACCTAATGGAGTTGGCTAGCCTATCCCATTCCCGTAGGCTAAGCCGGAGGGCTAAGGGAATAACCTAATTGGTTAGATTTCATACTTAGCCAATTTTAATAGGGCAAATTGATCATAAGGGATGGCTTTGTATATTTTTGTTGATTTATTGGAGAAGTCTAAGTAATTAAAATAATTTGCCCTAGAAATGAGTGAACAAAGGAGAGAAAGAAGGATGAAAGGAAGAAAGAAAAATGATGGAAATGACTTTGGGAATTTGAGGAAAAATAAGAATAAATTAAGATAATTTCCCTTGGAGATGGACGACCTAATTTAAGGTCGAAAATACGATGTATGAGATGCCTAAGTGGTTCGCCCCACTTGGAGGATGGAAGGATAAATAAGAATAAAATACCTTGTCTAGGTCGGCCAAGAAGGAGATAAGAAAATAAAACAAAATATTTTTTATGGTGTTTTCGACGCCTAGCATGAGGTCGGCCCTATGAGAGGGAAAAAAAGTGAAATAAAATAAGATTTCTAGAGGTGGTTGGCCAACTTGAGAAGGAAAGGGATTTGTGTATAAATACTAAGTTACCAGTTCTGGTACTAGTTCGGGTCGTGGGTTCGGTTCACGGGCTCGGTCAAAAAAAAAATTTGGGTGTGGGTTTGTTTTGAGTTCGTCCATACAAAAACATATAAAAATCAGAAATATATTCATATTTGCAGCAGTAATTAAGTTCAGAATACCATAGCATCATGAATATGATCATATAATAAACAAAACCACACTAGTATTAGAAATTAAAAACACTACAATGTCAATTAGTCAAACACGAATGTCGAATGTCATGATATATATAGTTATTACAATTCAAAAATCAAAATTATAATGCCAAATGTCAACAATCAGCCATCACTAATTAGGCATCACTGTCATATGGGTCTTCAAAAATATTATCACCACAATCCATATTAGATGATGCAGGTATTGGTATATTAGTATAACCATTAAAAGTGGCACTAGCACTCGCACTAGCAGTGGCACTGGCACTAGCACTAGCACCCTCATGCCCACTACCAAGCTCAACATCAGCATCAACTTCAAGTGCGGCAAGGTGGGAAATGGTAGCATCCAGGTCAGTATGCTCTGGCTCGATATCCCACTTCCCTGTGTCCCCTTCCTTGTAGTCCCTGTCTTTGTATGTAAGGAGGCGCAAGTTAGAATGCACATACACTAAGTCCTCCGCCTTTTTTGAGTGCAGCCTGTTACGCTTTACTGAGTGGATGGAGTACGTGCTCCAATTCCTCTCAGATGCTGATGAACTAGCAACCTATTAAGACAAGACAACATTAGAGAGTAAAGAGTTATAAATTAGAATTTAGAAATGAAACTTAAAAATCTAAAAGATAATAGAACTTACTTGCGCTAAAATTTTTATTGCAAGAGGTTGTAGGTGTGTGAATGATTGGCCATGGAAGTACCACCACCTATGAGCATCAACCTTATATTTGTCATGAAGAGCATCAACACTCATGTCATTGGAGCTCACAAAATCCATGAACTCGACTCTAACTGCATCTCGTATGTCAGGATCAATAAAGAGTCTACGAAATGTTGCCTTGTACCTGTTGATGTGTTTTTCTTGCACATGCAAACTCAGAATAAATTACTAAGGTAATCTATCTTCTCTTGAACAAAGATACCCAAAAGCTAAACAATGTGATCCAGTGGGTTATCTCCAAGGTTCCAGTATGTTGGTTCTCAACTTTCTCATAGGATAGCCTCAATTGGTATGATGTGATATTGATGTTTCCTCAAAGGGACTTACGTAGACTTCTTCTTGCTTCACTCAGCTTATTTCTCCTTTCAGTGTGGATGAAGTATGCACGATGCCTTAATAATAAAGAAAAGGGAAAAGATAAAGGTTTAGAAAAACTAATCTAAGGTCAATGAGGCAATGATGATGCATGAATAGACAAACTCGTTAAATAAACCTAACTCCACTTCGCCAAGAATGCCTACAACTACATGGAGTAGGTGCAATCTCCTAAGGTTAGCGAATGGTTTTCAAATCATGAAAGCTCATATAAGCACCCATTGGACGACGCAGCCCAAACAAGCATCCACAATCAAACTTAAGCAAATTGTGATGAAGCTCAGACTAGCTTTACACAACACTCCACCAGCGATGGATGTCAAAAGCATGAGCTAGGAGTTGATCAAATATTCAATACATACATGCATTACATCAATGAGCTACTACTACTCTACTTTTAATCTACTTAGAAGCATCTCTCCATTTCATCAAGATACAAGAAACCATGTTATTCCACAAGACAACACTTAGCACCAAGCTCCAATGCTCCAATGTCATTGCATTAAGCTTGAGAAATATTTACAACAATTTTCAAGTACTCTTAGAAAATTTCGAGAGTTTCCTCCTACTCTACTCCTCTACCAACTAACTGTGAACTAACTATTACAAATGAGGCAACAAGGCCTTTATATAGTTTTCAAGAATTCAACCAACGGCCAAGATTGATTTGCAAAATGGATGGCCCAGATCGTTACAAGGCAACTATGCCTATTTTTAGTATTTTGTACATAGAAAAGAAGGAATGGCGGCACGCTTCCCAAGGTGATAAAGATGATGAGTTGGAAGACCTCTCCCTTGAAGCGCCCTTATCCTCTTGTTTGTGCATGCAGGTATAATGTACTTAGACAAGGATGACGTGGCAACAAGTGATTGGTGAGGATAATGTGCATGCCACATAGGTGCCACCTCAGCAACTCCTATGGATTCCAACAGTTTATTCAATTCACTTTTGGCATATTCCCAAATTGCATCATCTGTGTGATGTCTTCGAATGTGATTGCTTTGATGAACTTGAACGTTTGGGAAGGTATCCTTGCTGATTTTGCCTTGTGTCTTTTGTAAGTCGGATGCATATGATACATGTTGCTCATTTGCCTAACCCTGTGGTACTTCTTCTCTTGGCAAGATATATGTTGATCTTCTTTGGATGTTTCTTCATGGAGAGTAGTGTAAATGATGATTCTTCCTTCATAACATGAAGTAGGAAACTTCTTTCAGAGACTTGAAGATGGAAGAACTTGAAGTTTGATGGATGAATGTCCTTTATGATGCAGATGATAAAGTGTACCGGCATGATGATTTCTTGGAGTGGTAACAAGATGTCTCCTCTGCAGTGACTACCTCTTGACTTTATTCCTTGCTTGAAGATGGTTCCAGGTGCCTTGCTCCTTGGATGACTACTCAATTCCATCCTTTGATGCTCCTACAACACAAACCAAGAAACATATTAATTCTTTGATAGGCATTTTGACCTTATAACACAAAGTAATCATTTTTAAACATTTAATAGCCTTTCCAAGCCTAGGCACACATTTAGGCTTGCAGAGATGTGAAAGTGCGCCTTCATACTTGGCCATATATTTGCCATTTTTATGATTTCTAATAGTTGAAAATGTCTTAGAATGTTTATTTTTCTCTAGGCGCTCACTTCCTAATGTAAATTCATGTGCTCTTCTTCAGGCGCAAATCTAGGTTTGCAGAGGTGGAAAAGTGCGCCTTCAACCACTTAGTCTAAATTTTGCAATTTTATAGTTTTTAAACACTTGTTTACTTCATCCCTAGGCGCCAACTATCATGTTTACATGCACTTTGCTTCCAAGGCGCCAAAATTGGTTTCTAGAGGTGGGAAAGTGCGCCTTAATCCTTGGTCCAAACTTGTGATCTTAAACCCTTATTGATACTTAATGTCGTTCATTTTGACAAAACAAAGACTCCTCATCACTGACTCTTGCTCTTTGCACTTGAGGCGCAATTTTGGGTTTGAAGAAGTGAGAAAGTGCACCTAGCTTCTTGGGCTATTTCTTGGCATTTTGTGATTTCAAACTCATATTTACTTCATCCCTAGGTGCAAACTATCATGATTTCACACACTTTGCTTCCAAAGCGATCAAGTTTCAAGGTTTCAAGTATCCCTTTGCAAGGCGCACTTTGGAGACTCCCCGGGTGTGAAATTGCACCTAGACTTAGAAGGTTTCATACTTCAAGTTTATCAATCCAAACCATTGCATAAGTTCAATGAGATGTCTGGGCACTCAAACTTCTTCAAAACCCATGAAATGAAGCATACTTTTTCTTGGGCGCAAGTTGATGGCTCTATTGATGCAAAATGGCGCCTTAGCTCAAGTGAGTGAATTTTGGACTTAGGCAATTGTAGGTGTGTTTAAGAGGCTCAATCCTTTCAAGGCACAAGTTTCCTTTACAACTTCTAACATCTTCTACACAAGGCGCACATTTGAGGTTCTACAGATGATAAAATGTGCCTAGCCTTCCTTGAAGCAATTTTGACTAAGTTTAAATCTTCAACAAGCTCATTTGATCCTTTAACTCTTCAAACGCAAATTTGTTATTGTCAATGATGACTCCATAAGCTCATATCCTAGGCGCACATTTTGACATGTACAGGAGTGAATTTGCGCCTTGATTCTCATGGTGACTTTCGAAATTTTCTAAGTAGAACACTTCATATTCACCCTTACGCGCAATATGGGGTCTCTGAATGATGCCTTTTCCTCCAACAATCTCAGGCACACTTTGGTGACTCTCCAGATGCAGATTTGTGCCTAGGATACTTAGTCTATTTTCCTGCAAATTTTTCTAAGTCTAAACCATTTTGAGGGTCAAAACATCACTCTCATGTAGGGCACCCTGATTTAAGCTTGTCCTTCGTCGTGATTTTATCTAAGTCTAGAATTCCCCACTCGCTTAGAGTCATGCAACTTATTACAGAAACTTCGAATATATTAATCAGAAGAGAATAGTTTACAAGATACAGCAAAGCTGTATATATAGAATGTACAAAGGCTAAAAATAGCCACAAAGAGAAAAAGCAGAAGGGATAAGATAAGAGATAAGAATTGACCATTAGGAATTAACTAACACTAGTTTAACACCCTCCCATAATGGTCAATCGGTCAACAACACCAAGATGCCTCCTAAATTTGATAAACTTATCCGGGCTTAGAGACTTGGTGAGAATATCAGCAGTTTGGTCCTCTGTAGGAACATACTGCAACACAACATCAGCGTTGACTAACTGCAAAACTTTGGATGCTCTCCATTTATCACCATTTGGAAATGGAGTACGATGCTGCTTGCCAGTCTGACATGCATCACAAACACTAGGAATTAGAGTCTGAATTTCTGGAAGACCACCAACCAGAATCTCTCGAGCGAGCTGAGAGAGATAGTACATATTGAGATGCCCATAACGTTGATGCCAGAGTTTGTTGATGGAGGTATTCCTGGCTGCCATGGCATGCTTGTGAGAATCACCAGAGTCCACGAGCCTATAAAGACCATGATCCTCAAGACCCTTGGCAACAACAATACGTGTCTCACGATCCATTATACTGCAAGTATGCATGCTGAAAACGACATCCAAATGAGGTCAATGTCGCATTATCTGACTGATAGAGAGAAGATTCAACTCCATTCCAGGTAGGAAATATACATCGAGAAATATTAAATTTCTCCCGCCAGACTGGATTTGTACATTGCCTTTTCCAACAACAGTGTATTCTTCACCTCCACCAAAGATGACAGAATCCTTGAAAGGCGTGTATTCCGTAAACCAGTCTCGCCAATGTGTGAAGTGTCGAGAGGCACCGGAGTCAATGTACCAAGCAGAAGATTTGACATGATCTGTAGGTCGCTTGGCCATGAAGGCAGAGACCGCAGAATCGTTCTGCTCAAGATACTCCATTTTCATGTCTTTCGAGGCACGAAAGACGAGATGCTTAAAGGTGTATAAGCACCAGATAACACAAATGTCAAGGCAAAAAGGTTGACATATAAGCTTGAACAAAATTGTTGAGATACAAAGAAAAAAATGTCTGCTAAGATCAGACACTTTCTGCACAAAGTTCAACATAAATAGAGGCATCTTTTCTAGGAATGAGAATGATAGCCGCATTTTGACAAAATCGTAACAAAAGAGAACTCTTGTAGAAACATCAAACCCGTGTTCATTAAAGAGGACGCCCGCCAAAGATGTAATACACCCATACACTCGTGATGTAAAACAATGCGACCCAGCACAAAAACGCGAATACCCAAATACCCAAAAAAATTGCTGTTGAAGTCGTTGACTCAGGGATCCTTGACCAAGAATGGCGATGAAGAAAACTTGAAGCCGTTGACTCTGCTAAAAACGCATGTTTGGGCTGCAGAAACACGCGGCCTCCAATCCACGATTCAAATCCAACCCTCGTTCAGAGATGAAAGAACGCGGCTTCTCAGAACCATAGGGCGACCTCAGAGAAAAACGGGATTCTAGAACCCGCAATAACAAAATAAACACAGACCCGATAAAATGAGTCGCTGAAAATCTTTGACGGGTTGCCAAAGAAAAACGCCGCCAAAACACTAGAGCCGACGACCTCCAAACATGCCTTCAGCGACCCACGACCTCAAATCCTAGAGCACACACAGATGGCGCCTTAAAAAGACACGATTTGAAGAAAGAGACTCGAACACACGGCTGCTTTCAAATCGCGAATTTCAGAGAGAAAAATGGCATCTAAAAAATAGATTCGTACATCGTATGAATGTACGGATAGACGCAGGAGGGAACCCGCTCTGATACCATATTACAGAAACTTCGAATATATTAATCAGAAGAAAATAGTTTAAAAGATACAGCAAAGTTGTATATATAGAATGTACAAAGGCTAAAAATAGCCACAAAGAGAAAAAGCAGAAGGGATAAGATAAGAGATAAGAATTGACCATTAGGAATTAACTAACACTAGTTTAACACAACTTACCTTGTCATTACCACTGACTTCATCATGAAACAAAACTTAAGACATCATCCAAGACTCATGCAAAGCACTGGAGCTCAAAAACAGGTGTCCCCATTTGCAATGGGGCAATGTTGTGATAACGTCACAACAGTACCCCCGGCTGACTTCAACATCTCTATATGGGGCAACCCTTGTCACCACAGAAAGGACCCTTGTCACCACAGAAAGGAGCTCAGTACTATAATATTTGGGACTCAGTGCAAAGGCAAGAAGATGCAATGGGGTGGTCATTTTGTCCCATCTCTCTTCAATAATTTGGTGTATTTGATTGAAGAAAGTTTCTCTGGGATCTCGCTCATGTTCATTTATGATGGCTTTCATCTTCTCAATCATTGAGTCGATGCCATCATATACCTCTCCCAAACAAGGCTATCCATGTCAGTATAACGGACCATACTCAATATGGGCTCGGTAAAACTGAGATACTCAACACGATCCCACCAATGGTCATCTAGGATCATTTGCTTAATTTTTGTTGCCCTTTCAGTGCTATATTGCCTCCATATGGACCAATTTTGGCTGGTGACCATGCTAGAGAGTGCCTCTTTAACCTTCACAAGCCGTCTTAAGACAATTGTGTTGGAGGCAAAACGGGTCTCAACAACCTATACAAATCAAAATAAAAAAAAATTAAAATAAGGCTTCTTAAAAAACAAATTTACAAAACTCAAAACATAAACTTAAGAAAAAATAAAAATTGTTTCACTTACTTTTAGCAGCTCCAATCTTGAGAATGATCTGAAAATGCCTTGTAACATATGGTGGTTGGTGACGAACATCTAGATGTCTTCTGCCTCACTATACACTTGTTTGATCCAATCAATATTTTTGCCAATTTTTTGTAGCATAAGGTTGAGGGAGTGGACCGCACAAGGTGTCCAAAAGATGTGTGAGTAACGCTCCTCAACCAATAAACCAATTGCTCTACAGTTTTTTGCATTGTCTGTTACCACTTGAACAACGTTTCAAGGCCCCACTTCCTCGATGGCTTGACAAAGAATATTAGCAATAAATGGACCATCCTTCACCTCCCCTTCACAATCAACTACCTTCAAAAACATAGCCCCTTTAGAGCACACTGCAATAACATTGATCAATGGCTGATTTTTTGAATCTTTCCATCCGTCAGAAACGATGGATAAACATGTCTCAGCCCAAGAATCCCTTATGGGCTTCAATGAATCCTCTACAAACTTCACTTCCTTTTCCAATAAGGTGGTACGTGTTGTGACCAAATCACACATCGCCCCATTGCAAATGGGGACTCCCTTTTTTTGAGCTCCGATGTTTTGCATGAGATCTTAGATGATGCCTTAGGTTCATTTCCTCTGCCAGTCCAATAATGAGTTCCTCTTCTAGGAGATTTTTGCTTCATAACTGGAGGTCTCATCTGGAAAATGAAGAATCTTGATTGAATTCTATCCAAATAATGAACGTTGAGATCAATCCTGAAGTATGTTTGAGATCCTGAAAAGATTAAGTCTGATAGCCTGAAATCCTGAAATCCTGAAAAATTGGCTAAGTCTGAAATCTAGTGAATCCTCCAAATTCTAGATTTTGCATGTTAAATCCGGTGGATTCGAGACCTATCTCAAACATCCTGAAAGGTATATTGAAAAATATTTAAAGTATAAGAAATACTTAAATATATTTTTCAATATACCTTTATCCTCACGAACCCTGAAAAACGCCTAACTGCTCCAGAGGATTCAAAAAGGTTGATCTAATGCGACGGGATATTAAAGTGGCGCAAAATCGCGATGAAGGGCGCTTTTAATTCGAGGACAAGAAGAGGATCTCTTGCGCATGATCCAAAGCGCCAGTTTGGAAGGTTAAGTGAGGCAAAAAGGTGAAATTCTTGAGGATTTTGAACACCTCAACCAATGCGAAAATTCAGAGGATCTTAAACTCTCTATCTAATGCGCCTAAGTCAAGAGGGATCCAAATCCTCAATCCACTGCGCCAACATAAAGGATGATTTCGAAGCTCTCAACCAAAGCGCCAATTTGGAAGCTAAATTCCAGAGGATTTCAAATCTTCATCTAATGCGAATTTTAGAGGAAATCAATCTCTTCATCTAATGCGATCTAAGGTAAAGTGAGTGGAATTTTAGAGGATTTTGATGCCTCAAACCAATACGCTATCACAAGAGGATTCCAAATGCTTGGACTGATGCGCCCAAAGCAGCAATGTTTATGATTGAAAGAACATTCATCCAAAGTGCCAAATATGAGGAAAAGCATAAGGTTTTGAGGAAGACTTTAAAGCATTCATCCAAAGCGCCTAAGTCAAGTGGATCAAAGCAAGATTCAAAGAGGATTTTAGACATGCCTATCCAATGCGAAAGTTCAGAGGAAATCAAAACCTTGAAGCAATGCGCCAAGGAGAAAGAAAAATGCTGGGTGTCAAGGTGTGAGTTTTTATGTTTCCAGAGGATTTCAAATCCTTAACCAATGCGAAAATCAAGAGGATTCTTAATTCCTCATCCAATGCGACCTTGTAGAAGAGAGTAAAAGTTGAGTTTTGAAAGGAAAATTTCAGGAGATTTCAAAATATCTATCCAATGCGCCACATGTAGAATAGATTTGATAAGTGTTGAACGTTTATCTAGAGGATTTTAACTGCCCCATCTAGTGCGCCACTTGAAGAAAAGGAGAAGTTTTATTAAGGGCTCTAGCTAGAAGGTTTTAAAAGGATCAACCCATCCGCCAAGACAACATAGCAGAGGATTTCAATATTCAAGATGCTGATTAGAGGAATTCACATTCTTGAACTACTGCGCAAAACAACAAGATTCCAAACATATCAACCAAAGCACCCAAGGAAAAAATGCTAAGTTTCAAGAAGATCCCTATACCTTGATCCAATGCGCCACCTTGTGGAGGGAATGTTTAAAGTCTTGTATCATCTTGAAAGAAGATCTCAAACTGCCCAACTGATGCACCAAATTAAGAGGATCTGAAAATGGTATTTGTTGCGTCATAAGGAAGGGTGCAGAGGCTGCGAGTTGTTACGATGTTTGAAAGGCATGAGGATCTCAAAAGTCTTATCTAAAGTATCCAAATGGCATAAAGGTTTGATCAGATGCACCATAAGGAGAGATTCAATTTGGTAAAGGACTTGTCAAGAAAATGTTGGGAATCAAGAAGGATTTAACACCTTGAACTGATGCGCCAAAGAGTCAAGAAGGTCCCAAATCTCAATCTGCTGTGCTAAAGGGTAAAAGTATATTCAGTCTCAAGAAGAACTCAAATTCTTCAACCAATCCGCCAATTATGGAGGGGAATCTAGTTTAAGTTCTATGTGATCATTCAACTAAAGGATAGAATTGGCATCTCTAGTGTGATGTTTAGTTTGAAAATTTGTGATTGCTTTAAGAAATCAAGTAGATTGGAAACCAATGCACTTAGCTTAGAAATACATAAACTGATTCTTATATGTTTTCGAAAGGGGATTGATGCTGTTTCTTTATTTGTGTTGCAGCAATAGGGATGAAGCAAAGGAGTCATCAGAGGAGCAAATGTCTAGAATCACCTTCATGCTAGGAGTGGAGTCAACAAGCAGCTATACGGAGAAAACATTATAAGCTGCTCCAAGAAATCAAGTTCAAAGATATCCTCTTGGATCGCATGGCAAGTATCAATTGGCTTCTTCATCAATCATAGCTTCAAGTCATCATGAAGCTACTCTCAAGGATCGTCTTCATCTTCATCAAGACTTCCAAAGGCATCCACTCTACTTCAAAGAAGAACCTCATGTATTTGCTCCAAAGGATCTTCATATCATTAAGCATTCCAGAGACTTCTATAAAACTTCAAGTACTCATTCAGTATTCAAGTCTCTTTCTACATCTGATGGAGATGTTATCATCAAATACCTACACTCTAAAGGAGATTACTTCAAGATCATCTTCATGGAAGCATGTCATCAACTACATCATGATCATCAAGGATCATTGTTCAAGATCACTTCATCCTCAAATCATGTCAGAGACATTTCATCCATTCAACTTCAAGTTCCATTCAATCTTCAATTCCAAGAGAGATCTCCTACTCCAATTCAAGGATGAAGTTATCATCATCTACTCTTACATGAAGGAAGCAACATCATATCTCTCCTACTACTCTATATGAAGAAACATCAAAGAAGACCAGCAAATACCCTGCAAGAGGAGGAACATCATGAAGTTAATCAAGTGAAGCAACAAGTATCATACATCCAGTTTACAATTCAAAAAACAAGGCAAGATCTACAAGATGTATTCCTAAACCTACAAATTCAAGCAATCACATTGAATACATCACACGAAGATGATACAATTTTCAAAGTATGCTGAAGTGGCATCTATGCGGCGAGTACACATCATTTTAAATGCATTAATAGTATCATTTAATGAAAGAAGCCAAAGGGATTCTTATGTGGAGGAATATTTTAAATGCTTTCGCCTTACCTTATCACATTGAAAAACGTGCCTTCATTGCCTCTCTCTTTTGTGCTAAAAATAGCAAGTTGTTGTAACTACCTCTGAGGTGGCATGATCTAGACCCTTGGCTATTGAATTGATCTTAGCCATTCATTGTAATTTGGACTTCTATATAAAGGCCTTGTTGCCTCATTTGTAAAATCAGTAGATCATCAGTAATAGACTAGAGAATAGATTTTAGGAGTAGAATAGGAGACTCTCAAAATTCTCTGAGAGGACTTGGAGATTGTTGTAAGTATTTTCAAGATTAATGCAAAGAACATTGGAGTTCACTTGGTGTTTAAGTCTTATCTTGTGAAATAACATGGTTTTTTGGTATCTTGATGGAATGGAGAGGTGTTTCAAATTAGAAATAAAAGTATATTAGAAGCTCATTGTGGTAATGTATGTTTTGTGTTGGATATTTGATCAACTCCTAGCTCATGCTTTTAACATTCATCGCTGGTGAAGTGTTGTGTAAAGCTAGTCTGAGCTTAATTTGTTTAAGTTCGATTGTGGATGCTTGTTTGAGCTGCGCCGTTTAATGGGTGCTCATATGAACCTTCATGATTTGCAAACCTTAGGAGATTGCACCAGCTTCATGTAGTTGTAGGCACCCTTGGCGAAGTGAAGTTAGGTTAATCAGGGAGTTTGTCTATTCAATCGTCATCATTGCTTCATTGACCTTAGATTAGATTCCTTAAACCTTTATCTTTTTCTATTTCTTTATCATTGAAACCTTGTATATACATCATCCACACTGAAAGGAGGAATAAGCTGAATGAAAGGAGAAGAATCTGCGTAAGTCCCTTTGTGTTTAACAGTAAAATCCTACTTAGTCACTAAGCTATCTCTTACAAAATCATAAGAAAGGAACCTTGGAGTCATCTTGTTTGATCACTTCGTTCAGCATTCGAGAGGCTTTGCTCAAGAGGGAGTCAGATACTTTGTATTTCACTCTAATTGTTGACTTGTCTAAAAACAAACATCGACAGTACGCACCTTCTCAAAACCTGGGCCCTTGTACCCTTTTGAAGCATCATTAATTGCTTTCAGCATTTGTTTCCAATATGGTGAGTGAACAACATTGAAAGCTAAGCCATTCACATAGAGACATCTTGCAATATGTTGATCAGCAATCTCACGAGACTCATTGTGAAATGTCGTTTCCAATGGTCCCTTTGATCTCTTACGTGCTACAGGTTCAACTGTGGGCAAAAATGGGTGGCTCTCTACAAGTTCAAGAATAGATGGTGATGCCGATTGAGGGGGCTTCATTCCTCGAGATCCTTTCTTTAGCAAAGGGTGATTTAATTTACGACCTGATGCTTCCTCTGCTTTGTGGGATGGGTACACCATTTTTTCCAGGGCAAGCTTTGATGCCCAACCTAGGAATGTTACACAAATGGGCTTTCACCCGACTGTAAGAGCTTCTATACTAAACCCCACACCCATTGCACATCCATATATAACCTCCACCACCTGGAAGTGGTTCTAACATATTAACATATTTCCAAAAGGGTGAATTTGGATCTGTTTTGAACTTGGATTTCTCCAACGAAGTTGAACCGCTTGCCATTGTAATCCCTATGCCAAAAATATCAATAAACAACACATTCCAAGAATCCAAAGTTCCAAACAAATGAAAACAAAAAATAAATTATAGAACCTAGTTGAGTTTAAAAGCTTTACACATGTGCCATCGATTCATAGTAGATAGAAGAATTTAGAAAAAGACCACAAAAAATTCAAAACAAAACAAAAATGTAGGAAAAAAACCAAAAAAACCAACCTCTTTTGCAAAAATCTGCCTCTACAATCTCCTTTGTAGCAAACCAACTATTGCACACCCGTAGGAATAGCAAAACAATCACTTTAGATCCTTCACCAATCAATCTTCAACTCTATTTCTTTGATGGCAAAAAAAAATGAGTTCAACTCAAAATGGAAGAGTTTTCTATTTTGCATTTGGAATGAGGTAAATAAAATGTTTTTTGTCTTTAAAATGACTCCAAATGATGCTTTTAGGGTTAGAGAGGAGTCATATCATTAAAAACAATAAAAAATTGACCAAAAAATATTAAAAAAACATCTGAAAAGTTGTTTCTTGACCCAGCTGGTCGCAGGTTCTGCCTAGGTCCGTCCGGGTTCTGCCCGAGTTTTGTCCGGGTTCACCCGGGACAAACCCACAGGCCCCTAGCTGGATCCCCGGGAGGACCGGACCCAAGTCGGACCGAAGTGGGACCCGAGGCTTCCAATAGGAGAACCGGTTACTTAGTATAAATACAAGGTCATTTGCAAGTCATTTCATCATCATTCACATCATATTTTCTCTTGAGTTTCATACTCTTTGGCTGCAATATTGCTAGCCTTCATTCCAAGGACGAAAACCCTTAGGAATGTGGTGAGTTGGACGAAACCCTAGCTCATCCTTGTGGAGGATTCATCACGGAGTGCTAATTGTGCTTCATTGGCATCATTTGGAGGGGAAGAACTTCATTGCATCATCAGATTTGGAGATCAGTTTTGGAGCAGCACCTTGGTGGCATTTTGGAGCATCTTGCATTAGGGTTTTACCCTACTTTGAGCACCACACGGGGGCAGATTTGGAGCGTCCATCTTTGAGGGCATTTTCACTTGTTTAGAGGGTGATTTGGAGCAGCAAACCCCAAGCGCACCTCATGGAGATTTCGCCCAGATAGGGTTGATCATTTGCCTTATATTTTGCATGTAATTTGGTATGTACCAACATATTTTATTGGTCTGATTTATAGTGCAGAAATCTGGGCCTTGTTTGTCATGTTTGTGCCCTAGAATCCATTGTCAAAATCAGATCAGAACTTTCAGATTTGTAGCAGCAGGGTTTTCTACAGAAAATCAGATTTGGTTGTTGCATTTGGATGCCCTATGTTGTGTATTTCATGGTGGATTTCATGTTTGTTATGAATATCATTTGATATCATCATTTGCCATGCTCATTTGTCATGATTGGGCATATATAAGTTCACTGTGATAATTTGTCTAACAGCAGAAAATAAAATCGGAATTTAGGGTTTTGAGGAGAAAACTAAAGTGCAGAAAATTAGGGCAGAATTCAGAAAATTAATTTCAGAATTTTAGGGCAGATCCCATTGGAGATATTACAATCAATGTCGTTGACAATAGAATTTCCAAATTGGAAAATTATTTTTCTATATATAATTTCTCATATTCAAAGAAAATCACATTCACCCTCCTAAAAGTCAAACTCCATGTTCAACAATGTTGGGATGCTAACCTTCTAGCCAAGGAGGAATTGTGGGAGCTCCACTTTGATTAGGGGATGAAGAGAAATCCCACCTAGGAAGATTTCGTGGAGGCCATCAAAGAAGAACTTCTCCCTAAGGAGACATATGAAGAAAAGCACATCCAATGGCAATTATTGTGACAAACAAATGACCAATTGGTACAAGACCAGCAATGTTTTATATGCATTGTCTAAAAAACTTGACATCAAGGATTCTGAGAAGCAGTGTTTCCTCAACCACCTTAGTGGTCTTCACTACTACATTTAAACAGAGATGAATATTCTAAACATCAAAACTCTGGGGACTGTCTACCGTTACACGAGACTAAAGAGAAATTCATGCCCAAAGATAAGATGAACCTTTTGTAGGCATCAAGCCAAAGGGAAACAACAACAAGAAGTTTGCAAGGAAGCAGCAAAGTAAGGATACTTTACCATAGAAACAAACACTGTGAGACCCACAAGAACCTATGACATGACCCAAAGGATTGTCACGCCAGCAAGCTTCTCTTGACAGAGTTGTGGGAACTAGAGATCAATTCAACATCATTACCTACAGATTCATTTGAACAAAGTGAATGGATTAAATCATTGATACAGACCCAAATGCCACCATTGAAACTACAGATATCATTATGCTAGAGAATGACAAACACTTATTCCGCTCCAATATGTGGGTGAATGGAAAGACTTTGTATTTAATCATGAACAATGGAAGTTAAAAGAACTGCCCCAGTTTCATAACTGTCAAATATCAACAAGCAACGATTTCATAACCAATAGGACAAAATGTAACCACCCAGGTAATTTCATAATCACCCACTATCGTTTAGTAGTAGTTTTATACAATCTTGGACAAAATATGGAAGTTGATAGGTTTGACTCTTCAGTTAGGATTCCCAACATTTGAACTTCATTTTGGCACCATGAAAGGACATGTGGAAGGGTTAAGAACTCAAGAAATTGTAATGTCCCCTTTTTCCAAGTGATCACCCAATGGAGTCGGCCAACCTATTTTATTCTCGTAGGCTAAGTCGGAAGTGCAAGGGAATAATCTAATTAGTTAAATACTAAGTAATCCTAATCATTTCGGATTATTTATATTTAATTAATTAGGCTGGACCAATTTGTGATGTGAAATGACTTTTAATATTTATGTGAGCCACTTGGTAATATAAAATAAAATAAAGAAAATTGCCAAAAAGGTGGACGGCCAAGAAAAGGAGAATAAAAAAATAAACTAAAGTGGAGCGCCTAGAGGGAGGTCGGCCAAGGTGAGGATTAAAAAAGAATAAAATTGTCAAAGGGAGGTTGGCCATGGAAGGAGTTATTGGGTGGCTATAAAAGAAGGCAAATTGCAAGTCATTATCATCATTCACATTCATATCTTTTCATTGGACAGTTTCTCTTGTGGCTGCAACTTTGGTTCAGCATATTCCAAGGACGAAAACCCTTAGGAATATTGGTGAATTGGATGAAAACCCAATTCCATCTTGGAGGTGAATTTATACAGAGTTCACATTTGCACTTCATTGGAGATTTGGAAGGAAAAAAGGAGCTTCAAAGATATATTTATTTATGCAGATTTGGAGAAGAAACCCTAGGGCCAAATTGTGAGATTTGTGGCCAAATACAATTTGGATGTTGAAGACATATTCAGATTTCTAGATCAGATTGGAGCACTACTTTTTGGAGAGTTTTGAGCAAAGATTTCAGCGAGATCCTTGCTAGGGTTTCACCCTAGGTTGAGCGCCACTTCCCAAGGAGGGTGATTTCACTTTGAGGAGCAATTGTTGATCAAACCCTAGCCACCACCTTCCTTGTGCTTGCCTTTTGTCATCTTCGTGGAGAGCGCTTTCTATTTGGAGGATTAGCACATCTAGGGTTTGCTGATTGACATCATTATTCGTCGATTTTGGTATGTGTAAGCCTATGTTTAGGTCTGATTTGTAATAGCAGAAATCTGGGCTATGTTTGGGCATGTTTGAGCCTATACATTTGATGTAATTTCAATTCAGAATAAGCTGATTTGTAGCAGCAGACTTTATATTCAGAAATCAGAATTATAGATTATTTGTGTTGCAATTGGATGGTCATATCTTGTGGTAGACTTCATGGTTGAAATTATCATCATAAGGGTACATATTTGGCATGTTTACTTGAGTATTTGGCACATGTATATTCGCTGTCCACAATCATTATAATGCAGAAATAAAAATCAGAATTCAGATCTAGGGTTTGAGAAGAAGAAAAACCAGAAATTTAGGGCAGATCTGATTAGGGATCTTACAGAAACACATTGTGCAAGGATTGGCTCTTAAATTCTAACTTCCATATGTTCAAAATTTGACTGTTGCAAGAGGAGAACATGGTTTTCCATGGTGTTGTGACCATATGTAGGAGTTTGGAGCTCGTTGTACTTCATGAAAGAGTTCCAATTCGTCCATTGGATGTCATGTCCCCTTTTTGAAATAAAGAAATAATTTAATAATTTAACTTAAATTAGTCAAAATGTAACTTTATGTTATATTTTAAAAAGACAACTTATGTTTTATTATTAAAAAGTTACTTTAAAAGAAAGGTCCAATGTATTAAAGTGTTTTTAAAAGAGGGCCTAAAGTTATGTTATAAAGTGTCGGTAAGACCGGGGCCCAAAAGTGACAGAGCTTTCTAGACACTTTTTAAATTAGTTGGAGGGTAAAAGGTTAAAAAAAAGAAAATAATATTTTATTTGCTTATAAAAGGAGTTGTGCATAGAAGAAGGATTCCCGCTTATTACCAATTTCTTACTTCCTGAGAATGAACAAGAGTTCTTCATTTTCCCTAGGACGAAAACCCTTTGGCAAGATGGTTTCAAGGAAGAAAACCCTCCTAGCCATTTGAGTAATTCCATTCAGGGATTACCTGTGTTCTGCAAGGTTTGGATGTGGGGACAAAAACCCTCATCTCCTTTCAAGTGATTCCATTTAGGGGTCACCATTGGTGCTGAATGTTTCCAAATTCAGTTTGGGTGTTGTGTGAAGATTTCCAAATTCCCAATGTAATTTGGTGTTCAAGTTTCCAGAGTGATTTCTTTGGGTACTTGGTGTTTATTGTTTGGTGTTACAGTTTGCAGTTTGTTGCGTTTTCAAATTTTGGGTTTATATGAGTTGCAGTAAGATTTTCAGATTCTGAAGTATGGCTAATAGTTTCCAATTTTGTTGAGGTTTACCTTTATATATTTGTTGTTTACAGCAAATCCATAACGTTGGCCTTATATATTTGTTGTTGAGTAGATGATATGCTAGTCATACAAACCTCTAATCCATATTACAGAGATTGTACAGATTTTGTGTTTGAAGCTACCTTACACTTATGCAAAGTAACCGCAGCTTTTTAGTATGAGGTTTTCACTACATGTGGTCTAAATTAAAGTGCCATACAGATTTATAATGCTGAGATGGTGGGATTGCAGCCTTTAAGAAAGAAAGATTTAATTAAAATAGCTGTCGTACACCTTATTTTGGTCTCAAGCAGCCGTACCCTTTTTTAGGGGACAATATCTGACATCAAATCTGTTTGGTCTGGCTTTATCAGCTTTTAGGGGTTTTTTACAGCTTTTGGATTCTAATCACTGCATCATTGGAGGAAATTATTTGGTTATTTCATTCTGATATTCCAGCTGTACCATTTCTCTTTCTAAATGCTCATAATATATGAGATAAATATTTTTTATTGGCTGCTGTTAATTGTATTTCTGACTGCACAGTCTCAAGGTGATTGAAATCAGTTTATTCACAGTTTGGAATGCACAATATTCAGCGCTGATATTTTCTTTTGATCGCAGCATCTCCAGTGTGAATCGCTGCCCCTTATTTGTAGGTCCGTACAGTTTAGTACCTGCTGTACTTGCTGCTACAGTTCATGATGTAATTGAAGGTGCGTACTATTGGCAACCAATGCTGATTTGGTCTGAGTTCTAGCATTAGTATATGCTGATTTGATCTGCTAGGGGTTTACTTCAGTATTAGAATGATTCTAGAACTGGTCATTTGAATTAGTATTGTACTTTGTGCAGTTTACCGCCAATTATGGTTTATAGCTTTCAGTTTGACACAATCTGGATGGCATTGCCACCAGTTCATATATTGTAAATTTCAATTGAATCTGGAAAGTTTACCGCCAGAATATAATTGCACCGGATATTGTAAGAGGATCCTGAAAGGTATACCGCCAGGTCCAACCAACATTGCAATTCATTAACTACCCATTTGGCATTGATCAGATCTGTTTGTTATTTGTCAATTTGGCATTGATCAAATCTGCAAGTGGCATTGATCATATTTGCATACTTATCTGCCAATTTGACATTGACTGTAAACTGTGTGGCTTGCTGCTAGTGAGTTAAATTATCTGTTTATTGTCCACATCCTAGTTTTCATATGCTCTCACCTTGCCCACATCCAGACCTTGGTGATCAGAAAAAGCTTGGGTTTGTGTTGATTTTGAAAATTTGGCGAAATTGTGCTAACAGTCTGATTAGGGACATTAATTTGGACATCATAAAAACTTGTAATTGACTAGATATTAGTGGCATGAGGAGCATAAACTCACTTTTCTGAAGTTTTCTTCCCTTTTGAGGGTTCTCCAAGTGTATCTTGCATGTTTAGTCCTTTTGATGGTGTGTTTTGCATTAGAATGGATGTATTTTTCTTGTTTTCCTTTGTTTACTTGCATAATTGAACATGTTAACAGAGTCATAAGCAATTTGAAGCAAGTTTCAGTTTGTAGGAGGCTGTGTACAGTTGACACCTTGAAGAATATGTAATTGGTGATTGCTTGGAGGCCATCTCCAGAATTTTACAGATCAGTGTCAATATTCAATAACTTCATGGTTGGTATTGCTTGACCAAAAATTGATCATTTGGTTAATTTTGTTTGTTGAAACTACTTTGTTGGCATGGAAATCCGATACAAGGAAATAAAGTTAGTTTATCAGCATATCAATATTCTGTGTGTGGTGATATATTTTCCTTTCCTTCAAACTCTTAACTTCTATAAGAAGAGTGTAATCATGGTTAAAGGGGTAAAATCCCTGGATTTTGATTGAATATAGTTTTATCAATATTTTTCAATTTGTTAACTTCAGATGAGAATTTCAATACCTTCATCCCTTAATATTGATTTATTCAGAAGTTGTTTATGGCACAATAATTGAACACAATTGACAGTTTTAGATGGTGTACATTTTCAGCAAAAACCACTAATAAAACCATCCTAGATTGTAGTAAAATCATCTCCTTTTCACACCAACAATTATACCATTGAACAGCATTTCCTTCCAAATATGATGCTACAGCTCTTATTTTATCAATACCAGTGTTGATTATATTCTTTGCTAAATAAACTTGCATTTGATTTTCCCAATCAATTACATCATTTGGGTGTTCTTCATTGAACTTTGATATATATCGCTTCAACACATCAAGCTTTGTAAATGTTTGGTAAATACACAGACCTTTCATTTTATTGATTTTTAAAGGATATTTTTAATACATAATTAATAAAGATAATTAATATATTAGTTAAGAATAATTTCCTAGATAATAGGGGCTTATATCCCTCGACTTATACTCCTTTATTAACATATAAATACTCACTCATCCCTTTTTTTTCTTATTTTATTCTTTTTTTTTAAGTTTAACTTTTAAATCATTCTATATGATTTGAATTTTCCTCCTTTTCTATTATTCTATGCTTCTTTTTGGTATGTTATTTCAGTTGTTTTTTGGTTTGTGTTTTGTTTGTTTTCTATTGATCTAGTGTGTTTTCTTTAATCACTATTTTTATTGTAGCTTTCTAAATTTTTTTTAATAGAGCTAGTCCAATTTAGCCACAGGCCAAAAGAATTTAAATTCTTTTTAATCACAGATCAAAAATTAGACCATACTACCATTTGGGGTCCAAGGGCAACAACCAACAACAATCTTGCAAACCACAAGGTGCAGGATTGTTAGCTCTGATACCACTTGTTAGTATACCTACTAGGTACATAGTAAATAAAGAATATATACATATTGAAATATAAAATAGAATATAGTATATACAATCTGAGATGTAAGAATAAATAAATAGGGTGATAGATTATTGATGAAGGGGCATATTCAATACGACATGTCCTGTCAAGGAGATAGGTCATATCTCTTGGTAACGAAGAGTAATAACTTATCGTGACTTATTAGGTATATAACACGTATATAAACTTCCATCCTAAACTAATCACTTACGACAAGTGACTTCTTCAAGCCATCTGCAACCGGTGTAGTCCCTTGGATGCCTCTGGCTGTAGCTACTGCTGAAGTGCTGCCAAAGTGCAAACCCTGCCAAGCTCCTGCCCAAGTCCTCTTCCAAAATTAATCCCTAAAATAGCCCTTACCCATTCCTCCACATTGTTTGCTTTAATTATAAAATGTTTTGGCTATTTTGTGGCTGTAATATTCCTTGATTAAATTTTTACTACAAAGCCAAATTTCATCAGACTTGTTTTCACAAGAAATTCATTTTTGTTTTATCGTCGGCATACTTGAACCAGTTAGCATAGCTTTTAAGTTTTAACAGTACACAATATTCATCAAACTTGAAACAATGAAAAAAACATCTAATAGCATAGACTCTTAACTAACCAAAAAGTTAAACTTGCATTTGAACAGATTTGAGAAGACAGGAGCTGAAAAGACTCGACCTATTTACTATAACTTCTGATAATAAACTTTATACTAAATAGATTGTGAATTCATATATACCTGTGACATAGATCGTGGTTCATATACAGAAGAATAACCTTTGGACTCCCGAACTCTGAAATGAACTTCATCTTGTGATAACAAGACATGAGCACAGTAGCTTTCCAAAGGGTCGGTTTTACCATAGATAATCTGAATTGAACTCAAACCACAAAAGTCAAACCCATGATCAGATATGTAAGTTGGATTAATTAAGATATTGAGAAAATCAACTTACCTCTGCTAGTCCTTCCGCATTGACTATTTGTTTGTTTTCCAAGATTTCTTCCCATGCATACTCTAGAAGTGAAGGGTCCTGCACCAACTAGTTAATAGGAAAAAAAGAGCGCCAATTTGAACTCTTCTACTGAAACAGAAGGAAGCATTAGTCCAGGCATACCAAAAGATGTTTAGCCCTGTGAAGAAAGCTGGTGATTTCTGCAGGCTCAAAGTCTTTAGTGCCTGGAATGATATATGTAATTTGTTGTGGCTTTATGGAGAAAGTTACTCCATTCTGTTATAAGAGCAAAACTACTTAGAAACCAAACAAAGCTAACATGAAAAATTTACTGCATGGGGCCATCTATAGTTCAGATAAAATGTGCTTATCACAATGAAGAGAACCAAAAAACCAAACTCCACTGGCATGAAAACACAATGCACGCCAAAAATAAAAGCAGTAACAGAAGTTCATAATTTTGAGACCTGATCAGAAACCATCCAATTTTTCTTCCCATCTGGATTTTGTGTAACTGCCAAAAGTGTTCTGTTGGAATCCTTCCGAAACTCCAACAGGATTCCTTTCTGTAAATCATACTTTTCAATCTTTGTATTGAGTAAAATCTCTTCATTGCTAGACAACACATTCCTACAGAAAAACCAAAAAGTTAAAACCATCAGTATGCAAAAAACATTGGGAACCAATCATCATAACTTCAATCAACACAGTCACAAAATGCAACTTACATAATTGAAGTTGAAGGTTGAAACATCAGAGCAGAGTGAAAATAAAAAGCAAATGAACATATATCAGGTTCATATTTTTTAAGACTAGAATAAATTAACACACTTTGAGTTAATTAATATCTGCAAATAATAATAGCTTCTGCTAATCTGGTAGAGCCACCAACCAATGTTATTAAATTGACAAAGAAATAATTCATATGAAATGGTATTACAAAGACCCAATGTTTGCCAGCACAACCAAGAATCAAAGCAATAAACAAACAATTGATATTGTATAGAGATTTTGGGAAAACTGTGTGTAGCTTGTTTAGGATCGACGTTTTGGATCACACTCCATGATCCATCATCAGGAAGAAAAGAGAGAACACTGAGTTGTAATTGCAGAGATAGTGACTTTAAAAAGAGAGGGGAGAGGGAAGGGTGGGCACGGAGTGCTAAAATCTAGTTAGGATAAAAGTTGGAGAGGGAGGAAAAAAGAAAAAGTAGGAAAAATAAAAGGCAGCAAGAAGGAGTAAAAGCCCTACAAACCAAATTAAATTAAGAGAAAATAAACTTGTATATTGTCAAATAAACAATTGATAACCAAAAACAGCAAAACATTAATTTGTATTGTCAAATAGCAGAAAAGAAGGAAGAAATAACCTACAACGGCTCCATAGGACAGACAAATTAACTCACCACAAATACATGGAACAGACTTAAAATCTAGCTAAAAGGAATAGTAATAATCAGAAATAAAGAAATTGTATTAATGCACACCAATAACCAAAGTAGGTCAAAGGGACTCACAATTACAATAAGTTACAACAGCCAATCAGAAATATTAAAACAGATCTACGGATACAGCACAGGCCTAGAGAAACTATAGCAACATGAAGCTGGCATGGCATATCCGTGGCTGGACTTTGTTATTTGCCCTGCACATTATTTCTGTATAATTTGTACTCATATTATTTTCTCTCTACTGAATGCATAATGGGCATTTTGCTTGTTTAGCTCCAATCTTTCATTTCTATGGTATGCCCCATTTACTGAAACATCTGTGCATGGATCCACCCATAGATGACATACTCGCCAAGTCACAAAAAACACCGGCGAGTTTCTGAGGCATCTACTCGCCCGAGTTTCTGGCGAGTACTCTGTGGTTTTTTGGTGAGTACTCGCCAGAGACTCGATCCACCCATAGATGACATACTCGCCGAGTCACAAAAAACACCGGCGATTTTCTGAGGCATCTACTCGCCCGAGTTTCTGGCGAGTACTCTCTGGTTTTTTGGCGAGTACTCACCAGAGACTCGGCGAGTCTCTGGCATGGACTCGCCGGGGGCAAAAAGTGACCTGCAGACATCTTTTTAGGCGTTGTAAATGTCATTTCGCCTCATCCATTGCTTGTTTGTGCTCTCCAAACCCCCGAACGCCCCTCCAAGTTTGCACACAGCAATCTAGCGTCATCATTCGAAGATTTCAAAGGATTTTTTTGCGAATTCGAAGGGAAATTTAAAGCACAGGTCAGTAATTTATTTTTTTGTTTTTTTGTTTTTTTTAGCATTTTACTTCATTTTGGCTGCAAAATCCAGCATGTAGGTTAAAAACAAATCATCATTTGCTAAACCTAAGTTGCATTTTTGCATTTTAATTCAAAAAAATGGATTCCTCACCATTTTATGATGGTTTTTTCTGATTTTTGTAATAAATTGACTGTTTTTTGCATACACAAGTTAGGTTTTTTAT
Source organism: Cunninghamia lanceolata (assembly GCA_027924645.1). NCBI lineage: Eukaryota > Viridiplantae > Streptophyta > Pinopsida > Cupressales > Cupressaceae > Cunninghamia > Cunninghamia lanceolata. The sequence goes on from BSBN01001255.1 coordinate 3,157,067, forward strand.
TTTAATCATTTTTTTTAAGAAATAATGTTTAGGATATTTAGATTAGATTGAAGTTTTACTGATTTAAACTAAATCTATATTGATTTAAAATAATTTTATGTTGATTGCCATCCACACAAAGAAGAAGAACAAATTAGCTCAATGACCTTGTATATGTGCAATACAACCTTCGGCTGCACACAAGAAGGGTAGAGGACAAATCAGATGTTCCCATTGATTTGGATGAGATAGATCCTTATAGTGATTGGACAAGGCGGGATGAGCAGTATCCATTGTTTACTGAAGATGAGATTCTTAATTTTGAGAGGCAGGGATTGGAGAAAGTGGGTGCAGGGGGAGATCTAGAATTGGATGACATTGATGAGGCTGGGGAGGAGTCATTGCCATCTACTACCAAGATGGAGGTTGAGCCCGAGCCACTGCCTTCCATGCTAGCCGAGGAGCCACAACAGAGGACTAGAACCTCTACCTCTCCCCTAGTTTTCAATAGATTAGGGAAGAGGAAGATGTAAAATGTTGTATTTACTTTTAGTTTTACTATTTTCATTTTGTTAGCTATCTATTGTATCAGGCTATCTAGTATCAGCCATCAGGATTCTGCATGAGGATGTGATTTCGTACTCAATTTGCATTCAAATCAATCAAATTTAATAGAACACTTTTGTACTCATTATGGACTCATTGGATACATCGTCATTAAATTTTGCAAAAAAAAGTGTTTCTAATGAAATTTAAGCAATTTTTTAAGGTGCCAAGTTTTTTGCCGAGTTTTTGCCGAGTCAAGTTTTTTGGGCTTGGCGAGTTTTTTGGGCTTGGCGAATTTTTGCCGAGTCTGAGTTTTCCAACTATGGATCCACCCCTATATGTTTAGCATTAGAATATGATGTATCAAACATACTATTTTTTATTTGGGTCCAAGGAACAAATTAGAATTGTTACATTTTGGAATAATATGAATATATTATATTGAATGAGTTATTTTACAAAGAAGAGCAGAGCTCTATATAAAGAGATTACCAAGTCTAAGAATAGACGAACAGCTAGCACAAAGCTAAAAAAGCAGAAGCAGAAGAGATAAGGATAAACTAAAAGCTATCGAATAGGAAAAAACTAAGGAGAGTGACCATTAACCTAGATATTATCTTAATACCCCCCCTTAATGGTCAATCCACTATCTAAACCAAGATGCCCCCTAAAACAGACTACCTTCCGAGACAAATGGAGGCATAACCAAAGAACAGAACCCGAGCATGGGTGTCGAAACACAAATCCCAAGGGATCCAAAGAAGCAGAATGGCCACCTACCAAACACAAATGCTGACCGTTGGTCCCGCTGATGACAAGAAGGGGCTAAGCGTTGTAAGCACAAATCAAGGAAGCCCTCAAAGCTACGAACCATGGCAAAAAGACAGAAAATTCTCCAGAAACAGCGACTAGGCAAAAACATTTGCCAAACAAGGAAGCCACCGAAAACAGAAAACAAAACCCCATTCACAGGGCTACGGAACAAGAACCCAAACCTGAGGAGATCCTATAGAAAACACCGACGATCAAAAAGTTTGTTGCCGTTGAACTTCTGACTGTTGTCCAAAAAGATGCCATACTCCATGTTTTTCAAGGCACGAAAAGACAAATTATAAGTTGCTGGCACGAATACTGAAGCAGATAGATGGCACAGATGCTGAACAGAACCCTTGCACAGGTTACGAAGCACAGATTCCGAAAACACGGAATAAATCTGAAACACAAATATGGAGGCACAGATCTCAAGATAAATCCGAATACGGATTTTCAAAACACGGATCTCGAGAGTACGGAATGCAGGAGCTCAAAACATCCGAACACGGAGTACGAGGAAAATATTTCTACATGACTGCTGGAAAAAGAACATATCCCTTCGCAAAAAATGAGACAAAGGAGAACCCGCCAATGACAAAATAAAGACCGCCAAACAAAGAAAAAGATGGCTGCACAGAAAGGCATGGGTGATAATGTAATCAAGAGTCTAGGGCGCTTGGTCGCTAAAAGAATGACCGAGTGCTGAGTAAAATTTCCCTTCCAAAGAATGGCTACAGTAGGGAGATCAAAGAAACCACTAACTGCAGGTCACAAGAAGCAAATCGCAACCAATTTGAAGCTGCCAGTTACAGGCGCCAAACAAACCAAGGCCCACAGAAATCACGCTTGTAAAATCACCCAAAAAATTGCAGTGACCATCGAAGCCCGCCAAAAAGAAAATGCCACCGTCATAGAACATGACCAACAAACGGTGCAAATGCGACCACAGTAAAACTCCAGACCCGCGAACCAAAAAGAAATGAGTCCTCCAAAAATTGTGGAATCAAAAAACGACTTCAACAGTCCATAGCAGATAGCGAGTCATATAGCATGATTCCAATCGCGACTAGAGATATACCGCCGGCCAAAAAACGTGCTTCCAACAATCCAACGTTGACTCTAGAAATTGAAATCGCCGACACCTTCAGCGAAAAACGGGAGCTGCAAATCGCACAGAACTTCCGGCGGCGAGCACAAGGAGACACTCCAGAAGCCGCGATCATGGAAGAATGTTGAACGACATGCCGATGCTTAGAAAAATGACGCGAGGCACGATTTACTACCAAAAGAGCAGAAAAAATATGGGTTCAACTTTAGAAATGAAAGCTGACGCAGGAATCCGCTATTCTCAGGAATCACAAACATGCCCAAACACGACCTCGACCCCCACATGCGACTTGCAGAAAAAAGAACAGATCCTTAGAAGAAGCACACAGACAGTTCAGGACCCCAAATATGCACGAAAACCCTTTAAAACGCAAATAAAGTATCAAGTCGTAACGAAAATGCAATGGGATCACGTTTTTGAAGAGGCACGATTAGCAGACGAGGACGAACGGCGTGAAAATCCGACACAGAACTGGAAAAACACCAAAAAGAACTCCGACGTCTGCCAATAGAACATGCGAGCTCAGAAAATATGACCTCCACTGGACAAAAGAACGCAAATCACAGAAGGCTCAAAACATGGCGCTTAAAAACTTAGATCCGTACATCGTACGGAGCCGTACAGACAGGTGCCAAAAAAAGAACCGCTCTGATACCATGTTACATTTTGGAATAATATGAATATATTATATTGAATGAGTTATTTTACAAAGAAGAGCAGAGCTCTATATAAAGAGATTACTGAGTCTAAGAATAGACGAACAGCTAGCACAAAGCTAAAAAGCAGAAGCAGAAGAGATAAGGATGAACTAAAAGCTATCGAATAGGAAAAAACTAAGGAGAGTGACCATTAACCTAGATATTATCTTAATAATAATGTCATATTGTCATGTACACACAAATAAGATAACATGCTTATTCAAAGTCTTCAAGATGAAGAACCTACCCATTTAATTGTATCTGGTCAAACATACGTGCAACATTTGTACCAATATGGTCACATGCCCCCATCCCCCCAAAGTAGATGCATCTCTTAATTAATTTGTGGACTGTCCATGCAACTCTTGGGCTTGATACAGATCACTTTAAAATTTTATCCATGAAGATGGCATAAGAGACTAAGATATAATTCCGCAGGTGCTTTACTATGTTTTTCAATACTGTTGTTGCTACAGTTGCAACAAGTTTAAAAGAGCCTTTGGAATTATTCTGTTCTCTATTTGTCTAAGCTTGAAAGGTTTAAGGGAGAGCAAAGGCCCTTTTTAAAGGTATTGATTATACACACTTCAAATAAATGGTAAGCAACTTTATAAATCATATTTGGCAAGTCATTTGACAAAAAAAAAATTCTGTTTAAGATTTACTTTTAGTAGAAATAAAATTGATTCACTACAGAACAAGTTTTAATGGTTGCCAATAATAATTGTGATCAGGCAGACAAAGATTGCATCCAAGCAAGAACAACCAAAGGCTTAATCCACTTCATCTCAGGCTGCGCATACATTTCAGCCTATGCAGCTTTATAAGCTTGAAATCCTAGTATTTTTCAAAGTTTGGAACAAATAATTGAAGATTAAACGAGAACAGAACAAAGAACGAAGAAAGATCCTTGTCCACATGACAAAAGAATGAAGCATTCATTGAGCTACCAGATAATTTATATTCATGAACAAAGAATAGTGAATAATTTCCAGTCATGAACAAAGAATAGTGACGATGAAACTACAAGAAGACTGTAAAATGGCAGCACTACAGTAAAAGCTAAAATCAATACCCTCATGATTGTTAAGTGGAGAGAGCATGTAGCCTCTTCACACACACCCTCCAATTGAACCTCTATTTCCTCTTCTAAGGAAAAGACATTGCATTTGTCAGTGTATAACAAAAAGAAAAAACGTGGTTGGAAAACTTGCCGAGTACTCACGGGTTTTTTTTAAGTGAGTACTCAATGAGTAAACTCGCGAGTCAGAGATGTTGAGTTTTCAGCATGTTTTGATAGTGAAAATCGGCGAGTTCTTTCCAAGCACTCACGGGGTTGTTTTTTAAATGAGTACTCAGAGAGTAAACTCGAGAGAATAAGATGCTCAGTTTTGACAGTGAAAATCGGCGAGTACTCGCTGAGTTTTGGCAAGTCTGACAAGAAAACTCACAAGACGCCAAAAAACATGGCTTAAACACTGAAAAAACATGGAATGCGCCAAGGGCGCTGTCTCTCAACCCTACTGGCAAAAAATTTGTCTTTTGTAACTGTATTTTGCATAAAATTTGTCTTTTTCAAAAATTTAAGTATTTTTTAAGTTGCCAAGTTGGAAATTTTTGGTCTGCCAAGTCTGAGTTTGCGAACTATAAGAAAAACCACATGAGAATGAATGAAGGAAAAAAGAAATTCCGTGTATTAGAATTATCGACTTGCAATATTATCTAATGTCAATACAATATACTGAAATCATCTGACAGGAGATAGGTATTTATATAGTTTCTTGTATGTAACTGCCTGGAGGTATAATATATAAAATATGCTATAGGGCATGGAAATTGAGGGTCTTGGGAAACATTGTGCCCCCTTATGTTATTCTTTGTACATGGGAGGTATTTCTTTTAGAATAAAATAACTCATTTCATCCAAGTTCTTATCTCCAGTCATATGCAAGGAACTAAATATTTGTATATTTGTGCTTTCTTCTCCTATTAACTCTTCTGTGCTTCAAATTTGTTTTCAACATCATGTTTGTTTTGTGTTGTGACTTCTTCACACATCGCCCCATTGCAAATGGGGACCCATCTTTTTTTGCAATTTTGAGCTTGTAGGATCCTTAGTGAGTGTTGTTAGACCTAGTCTCTTCCATGAAATGAAGAATGAGCCTCTCTGGAGTAGCGTGAAATGAATCAAGTGAGTTTAACAAGGTGCAATTGAGAATACTTAAGCATGTCCCTGAGATACTGAAAATTGACAGTCTAATGTCCTGAAGTCTGATGTCCTAAAATCCTGAAAACTGACTAAGTCTGAAATCTGGTGGATCTTCAAAAATCTAGAATCTGCATGTTAAATCTCATGGATCCAAGACCTATCTCAAACATCCTGAAAGTTTATTTCAAAATATTTAAAGTATACCTATACTTAAATATATTTTGAAATATACTTGATTTCAGGCACTGAAAAATGGCTAAGTATGGGAAATTTCTTCTCCATGAGTGGAATGCGCCCAACATGGAGAAATTTCTTTAACACGTCTGTGACGTCTCATATGCACTCCCACTTAGGAAAAATTCTCCAACCTCTAGAATATGCGCTCTACCTTGTGAAATTTCTTCATGTTTCATGAAATGCGCTCAGCCAAACAAGAAATTTCTTCACCCTACTTCAGATGCGCCCTGCATGAGAAAATTTCCTCAGCACTCAAGGAATGCGCCCTTCATAAGGAAATTTCTCCAACTTTCATGGAATGCGCCCAACTTGAGGAAATTTCTCCAACCTTCATGATATGCACTCCAACTTATGAAATTTCTTCAACGTGTCTCAAATGCGCCCTCAATCAAGAATTTCTTCATCCATTGCCAAATGCGCCCTCCTTAGTGAAAATTTCTTCAACATCACCCATATGCACTCAGCGTCAGGAAATTTCTCTAACATTGGTGAAATGCGCTCTAGCTTAGGAAATTTCTTCACCATGCCTCAAATGCGCTCAAACCAAGGCAAGTTGCTAGGTCGGCCAGAAGGGGATAAAAACCAAGGCAAGTTGCTAGGTCGGCTAGAAGGGGATAAAAGGCAAATTTTAAAACATGAGAATAAAACCTTCTTCATTGTATAGAACAAGTAAGATCTAACCCAAGACCTTTGCAAGGTATCTGAAAGTGAAATGTTAGAAGAATCCTAATGAAAGGTTGTTGATGATCAATATCTTTGAAATTGACAATTGTTTTCCTTGTGGTAGGTGATGGAGGATCCAAAAAGGAGAATGGCAAAGCTTGCACCGGGAACGTTCAAAGCTTGGAAGAGTGTTGCTCAAGATCAAAAAGAAGGAGAAGATACCATCGAAAGCTTCGCATGTGCAACCAAGGTCATCATTAGAGGAGGTCCATTGCACGACACCACTTCATCATCCAGGAACTCACGTCCAGGAATCCAAGAGTCTAGTTTCACATTCAAGCTCTGGAGGCATCCACTTCAATCATGAAGTCTACTCCAACAATTCACATCCAAGGTCTACTTCCTGCACCATTCAGAGATATAATCCTGCACAAGAACATGATGAGAAGAGAAATGAGCATGTACATCAAGCAATCCATCAATTACATGAAGAAATTCTAAGTTTCCCAAGTTTTCAAGTTCAAAAGATGCCAAGTTCCATAGGTGAAAATCCAGAAATTTGGGAAAATATCCTGAGCGGTATGAACGTGTTGAAAATCAAACCAGTTTGCTCGAAGATACTGAGGTGGCATGTGCACATCACCAGTCCAATCACAGTTTGCCACGTCACCCGTTCAAGTTTAACAATGTATTACAAGCAAGAGGCCAAAGAGGACATCCAAGTGGAAGATGCTCCAAAGATTCCATTTCATGCTTACCACATTGGAAAACATGCCTTCATTGCCTCTCTTTTGGGGCGGTTATGCTTTGTTGTCATCATTTGGGCCATTGGTTTGCAAATCAATCCTAGTTGTTCATGTAATTTTGGAGCCTATATAAGGCCCATTTCTCTCATTTGTAAGGTAAGAAGTTATTAGCTCGCGCATGAGTAGGAGTAGGGTAGGAGTGGATTAGAGGAGACTCTTCGAAGTCATTGAAGAGATGTGAAATTTTTGTAAAAGACTTCCAAAATCAATACAAGCTCATTGTTGTCCTCATGGTGATTTGTGTGATTGTGGAATGTTAGCATGGTTTCTAATTCTCGAATATGATGGAGATGTGTTTCCAAGTAGCTTAGTTGATAGATTAGAAGTTCATTGATGTAATGCTAATGTGCTAAGATATTTGATGAATTCCTTCTTGGTTCATACTTTTCGTGGATTGTCGAAGGCAACTCACCTTGTAAAGTTAGCCTGAACCTTCATGTGCTTTAGTTCGATTGTGGATGCTTGTTCAAGCTGCGCCAGTTGTGGGTGTTTGGATGAATGTTTCATAATATGAAAATTCTTGAATTACCTAAGATTGCACTGACTTCGTGTAATTGTTGGTTCTCATGGTGAAGCGGAGTTTGGTTTTGTGAGGATAGATTCTCATGGTGAAGCAGAGTTTGGTTTTGTGAGGAGTTTGTCTATCCTAGCATGTTTCATTATCTCATTGTCCTTAGAATAGCTTTCTCAACCCTTATCCTTTTTTTTATTTTCTTTCATAGCCGGTTGGAAGGAGTTCCATTTCATAAGAAGGAAGTGATATATTTGAGTGGAGTAAGGAGTTAATTCAGCGTAAGTCCCTTTGTGAGTTTTCAGCAAATCACATCAACTACTGAGTCTATCCATTGCAATACATGAATCAGGAACCTTGGAGTTGTCTCACTGGATCACATTGCTTAGCCTTTGAGAGACTTTAATCAAGAGAGGATAGAATACTTAGTATTTTATTCTGAGTTTGCATGTGCATTAAAAACACATCAACATTTTGGAAAACTCCTATCTATTTCTGCAATTGAGAAATCATGATTCTTTGGCATCAACATCGCCCCCAAGTATGTTTGCAGAATATCAAAGGAAAGGACTGCAAATTCCAAGAATTTAGCTGGTTTAATCATGCAAAGTATGAAAGTCTTCATCTATGGCAAATCTTTTCTCATAGCTTAGTCCATTACAAAGCTTATCACACACAATATTCTTTTGGATACAAACACTTAAGAACATTTGAATCCTTTGAAATAAAGAGATTAATAGTATAACACCAAAAGAACACCTTAAAAATTAAAAATAAAATAAAAAACTATTTCAAAATGGAAAGAAACCATGTAAAGCAATATTTATATATCGATAATGGTGTAGATGGATGGTACTAAGAGTATGATCCAATTCCAAATATCCCCAACTCTACTCTATGGACCCATAATGCCAATGTGCTGTAATGGATATATGTACCCATACGAAAATTTTCACCTATGCATCCTTACTGCCAAACAAATGCCTTAATGGTCATTTGCACTTATCACCTTCTTGGTCTACATGTCATTTTTTCACTAACCCTGTAGGTCCAACGAGCAATTAGGCACGCAAGGACGATGTGTCAGGAAAGCGGAGTGCTCGCCTAAGGCAATCAAAATGTGTCATCTAGGATCAAGGTGCGCCACTCAAAGGCTCGTCCTCAAAACAAAACCATGTTTTTGGGGCCTCTACTGCAGTACCGCCTATCCCAACGTGTCTCCAATTCATGAAGGACGCCTAAATACCTTAGAATGGTGCATCAAAACATCTAAAAACGCATTGCAAAGAGGAAAACACGCCATATCAAAGTCAAAGATCACATTTGAAAAAGGCGTTGAGTAGACAATTGAAGTGCGCCTAGTCTGAAACAATACTCCTTGGTAAACCATGCAATCTGACAATCTCCCTAAAAAATAATCTTGCAATGTATGAAGCATCACTTGTTTTCTAGCACGGAATAAAATGTGCCATCTTAGATAGCTTGTCTACAACTACAAACATTGAGTCACTACCGCGCTAGGTTCACGACACTTCCAAAACAAAATCCATGCTAATATTCTCCCATGGCATCTACAATATCAGTAAGGGTTGATACAATCCTATATTTTGACTGCTCCCCTTAGCAAATTAACAAACTTGACATTTTTGCACAAACTTCAGCTTTTCCACTCCCATTCTTGGTTAATAATTTCCTTGACTCAAAAATGTCTTATCCACTCCAGAGTGTCCAGCCATTCTCCCACCATGCTTCTCTTCGATCAAATTATTCCTGACTAAACCTTGTGGCATACATAGTTGTTTTTGAACAACAATCCATCCTAAATAAATTAGTTCGTTTAGAATTTAGAATACTTTCAAAGCTTAATAATTAGTGTACAAAACAAACTCCTTAGACAACAAATAGTGCCTCCACTACTTCAGCACCTCCACAATGGCATAAAATTCCTAATCATACACATAATACTTGCACTTAGCATCATTCAACTTCTCATTGAAGTATGCTACAAGTCTAACTGACTCAACATTGCTCCAATTGTCATATCATTGGTGTCACAATCCACCTAAAATACCTTGTCAAAATCAACCAGCACTAGCATTGATTCCTCAGTTACCTTGCATTTGAGCAATTCGAAACTCCTTGTAGTAGTAGGTGTCTACTTGAACTCCTTCCTATCAACTCTCATGGCATTTATTATTGGCACACAAATACCACTAAAGTTCCTAAGGAACTTTTGATAGAAACTTCTTAATCCATGAAAACTTTGGGCTTCAAACAAACTTTGCAATGTCGTCCACTCAACAATTACCTTCACCTTCTCTAGATCCATCTTCAATCCATCTATAGAAAACGTAAAACCCAATATACCAACTCCTTTGTTAAAATTGCACTTCTTCATGTTGATCAACTTTTCTTCCTTCAACCTTTGTACTACTTGTCACAATTGCTCAATATGTTCTTCCTTAGTCTTATTGAAGATGAGAATATCATCCAAATATACTATCACAAACTTGACGATGAAAGGCTCCAATACTTCATTCATGAGTCTCATGAATGTTCTTAGTGTGTTAGTCAAACCAAATGGCATATCCAACCATTTATGCAATCCCTCCTTGGTCTTAAAGGTTGTTTTCCACTCGTCCCCTTCTTCAAATCTATCTTCGCAAAGTACCGCACTCCACTTAGACAATCCATCAAGTCATCCATCTGTGGCAATGTAAATATGTACTTAATTGTCATCATATTGATGGCTCTAGAATATGTGCACGTCTACCATTTATCTCCCTTCTTTGGTAATAACATTGTCGGTATAGGGTCCTAACTAATATTTCTCTTTTGGATATTTATTTGACATTATATTTTGGTGTGAGATTAGGTAATGGATTTGATTATGTTGAACCATAAAATTAAAATCATTATTATTTTGAATAATGGAATTTATGTATTTAAAAGTTATTTAATTATTTGTTAGAAAATAAACAATAAGTTTAATTATACGATTAATGATTTGTTGAAAAGAGTATTATAATGATAAGTTAGTGATTAAGATGATTTTGATTATTACATATTTTAAATGCATCAATGATTAATTAAGAGGTGTGGAGGTGGGAAATGTATAGTTTTCCTTTTATCATGTTATTTTGGCTTTATTTTCATAAAAGAAATATGAAGAGTCGTGAAGAAAGTTCTTTAAAAAGAAAGGAAAGAGAGTTATTGGGGAGAGGCTCTGGAAAGGAAAAAGAGCTGTGATCTTCTGTAACAGATTCTTGGAAGCATTTTGGGAGATAGAAGAAAAATGGCTGAAAGTTGAGGGGGTGGATTCTAGCCTGGAGAAAGGAGGTATGAAATTTGTTGATAATTCTAATTTTCTAGCCAGATTAATGTTTTGATTCAATGATTGGAAATGTTAAGATCGTTGCTCTGTGTGAGCCATTATTGAAGCTCTGTGTGAGTCATTATCATTGCTCTGTGTGAGCCATTATTGAAGCTCTGTGTGAGCCATTATCATTGCTCTGTGTGAGCCATTATTGAAGCTTTGTGTGAACCATTATCATTGCTCTATGTGAGCCATTATTGAAGCTCTGTGTGAGCCATTATCATTGCGCTGTGTGAGCCATTATTGAAGCTCTGTGTGAGCCATTATTGAAGCTCTGTGTGTGCCATTATTGAAGCTTTGTGTGAGCCATTGGGAGTTGTTGCTCTGTGTGAGCTATTGGTAGTTGTTGTTGCTCTACGTGAGCTATTATGTGGGAGTTGTGGTTGTTACTCTGTGTGAGCTATTATTTTGTTTATTGGGGGCTACAGTGACATAAAGAAGATTCCCCTCTTCTCATTTCTATCAGGAAAGTTCTCTGTGAAATAAAATCTTCTTTCTGTAAATATGCTCGGGGGTGGATTCGACTCTGTCGATCCTAAGGTTGGGTGGAGAGCATTATGATTATCCAAATTTTGTACGGATTATGAAGAAAAGCCTTGTTCTAGGTAGTTCTAATAGTTGTGGTCAAAACTGATTTATTGTCAAGTTTCAATTTTGCACGAGAAAGATAAAGTTCAAAACGGATTCAACAAATACTTCTGTACAAGTAAATATCTCATAAGTTTTATTAGAGGGCATTACAGTTAATATCGCACACAAACTCAAGCTCTCCTTGATCAACCCCTTTCAAAGCACTTAGTGATTCATTTCCTCGGTCTCCTATGGCGTCAATCGATATGCAGCCTTATTTGGTAGAGTTGCTCCAAGTATCAAGTTCATGTGGTGACTAATACTCTTTGCTATGTTAGTTGCTTTGGCATCTTACTTGAGACTATGTCTGCATACTCCACTGGCAGATCCTTCACTTATGGCATTAAGTCCATCATTACTGAGGCTTCCTGTACAAGCTTGGCAACCAATGCATCCCCCACTTCCTCTCTTCAAAGTATTTAGGAACTCTTTTCCTAAGATCAACATCACTCTGAACTCCACTTCCTACTCTTCCTTCTAATCTTTCAAAGGATTCAAAATAAACTCCTCGCCATCCTTGACAAGAGTATAAGTGTCTGCTCTACCATCATGCAAAGTTTTCCTTTCAAACTACCAAGGTCTTCCCATTAGAACATGGCACACATACGTGGGCATGATGTTGCACAACACTTCATTTTTGTATGAACTGTTATTGAAGTTCACAAGACACTATTCCTTCACACCCTCTTGATGTCCCATTTGCAGCCAAAACAACTTGTAAGGAATGGGATGAGCCACTCTCTTCAATCCCACTTTGTCCATTTCTATAGACACAAGATTGTTTATACATTCATTGTCAATGATCACTTTGCAACACTTGCCTTTAGACTTCCATATAGTATAGAACAAGTTTCTAAATTGCAATAGTTCCTAAGTTTCTTAGGGTAGTTTAAAGTTTCAACAACACTCTCCTCATCATAAATGCCTCTTAAAACATGTGCATTTGCATCCTTTTTCCCACAGCCTTCAAATCACTCTGAATGACCTTGTGACTAGGCTGATCACACTTGAAACAAGTACCTTGAAATCCTATCCCATAGCTTTCGAATCCTCCTCGACCTTTACTTGGATGTAGACTGCCATGGTGAAAGCCATACAACTGAGAAGTACTCACCTCCCTTCCTCCTCGACCTTGCTAAGGCCTTCCAACAATGGATCTACCTTTAGCCCTGGTATGGTTTGTTGCCTTTTGATCAACTTCTCCTTGGCTTTCAAGTTGCATCAGTAAGCATCTTTGATGGTGCAAAACCTCAACATACTCATCTCATATTGGATAGTAAGTCACAAGTCATTGATGTACTACATCACCTCTTGATATGGTTCATGGTGTTCGAATCGAACAATGAGTCTGTAGAACTCTTCAATATTGATCCTTCACTAAGCTTGTGTTGTCTTCTTCAAAAGATCCAAATGGTAATCCCTTGGCAGGAATTCTCCTTTCAACTTGGTGACCATTCAATCCCAATGGTTGGTCTTCTCCTTGTCACACCTTGCTCAATCTAATTGCAACTCCTTTCATCTTGATTTGGGCAATCGTCACCCTGTACAAATTTATGAAATCCTCAAACTCAGAATACTCCTCCATTTCAATGATCCAATCAATCAACTCTTTTGGATTCAAAGTTCCAGAAAAACAAAAAACCTTCATTTTTGTGCTTCTTCCAATCCTTGAGATGGCTCGCAACAATCTCTCTTGCTTGCGTCCATGTTTAGGGCTTCAGCGTGCCCTTGATCTTTGTTTTCACCTCTTTCCTTATCTTTTGAGTCAATAAGATCTTCCCTCTAAACAAATCCTTTGTGTCAATCTTCCTCCACCGCATCCAATCTCATTTGCAACATCCAACATCTCTAGTACTTGTCCAATCTCTCAATTATATTGGCAACTCCAACTCTACCTCAACTAACAACTCTTCAGGGTGGCATTGTCAATTACAAGTCAGACAAAAATCTATGGTTGCAACTACAAGTCACACACACAAATCAAGCACTCAAAACCATGGAGATCTCACAAGACTCACTTTGTAGGAGCAAAACTTCACTCCGATACCACTTGATGCAGATCAGGACCTAAGAACCTAACTAAAGGCTATCAAACATAACAACAAACATCACACAAACGCAATTGAGGAAAACATGGGGGTGCAATAGAATAGATAATTGAATTACAAAAATTTGAACATTACAATAAGCATAAGGCCGAATGAATCACATAAAAGACAACTTGCTATCAAACTTTTGCAATACAAATGAGCACATTTTTTTAATTCGTGAATGAGGAATTTAGGGGCCTCTCCCTCTGTATAAACTTTCAAAAATAAACTTTTACATTACAAGTATGTACAAAACCCATTTTTGGAATAGTCTAACAAACAAGTTAGCTTGAAAAATAGATCCCAACTAGAACCAAACTTGACAAACCTTCAAACATTCCAAAAAATCAGACCACGATAACCAAAATAGCAGCCACACTTTTTAACCTAGGATCTAAGAGTCATCTTGCTTTGGCTCTTAATTTGCTTCACAGAGGAAGATTTCTTTATTTTATTAGTAGCATGCTCTTTGGAATCCCCAATGGGAAGTTCATCAAGAGAAAGCCTTCACCAGATCCTCAAAAGGGAACACCTCAACCTTAGAGAAAGAAGACCTAACAAGCCCAAATTGGAGAGAGGAAGAAACCTCCTTAACCTCAAATGGAGAAAACCTATTCTAGAGAACAAAGGCAACTGGAGAAACTTGAGAATCCGAAGAATACTCGAATGAGACTACAAGAGGATGATCAGAAGAAATCACCTAGTGGTGTTGTTGTTCAGCCCCTTTCCACCAAGTAGCCTGCTTAGGCTGATGCACTATATGAGCAGATTTCAAACACTCCCACCATATGGTCCGTCATAAAACAAGACCTACATCTAAAAGCTATTCCTTTAAAGTCGAATTGTTGCATCCAAAACCTATTTCCAACCTTCAAAAAGATCTCTTCAAGTAATTTCTTGAACAATTCCATCCCCACAAGAATTCTTCCGAAAGTGAAATGACACATCATATAAGACAAATTTGGGACAAAAATAAATTTTCCAAGTGAATTGCTAATGGAAAAAAGGTAATTAGCATTCAAAACTATAGTAGAAGATTAGGGAGCCTAACCCAACCCAGAGAAATAGGTAGGGATTCAATGTGGGAATTAAAGTTAGGGTACCAAGGTCTCAAACCTAGAAAAGCCTTATCCCAAAACCACGGGCCCCTTTCAGAAGAGCATCCTTGTCTGAGGGAGCACTACAAATAACCAAAAACCATCCTTTCATGCAAGCAAAAATGGCAATATCCTCTTTCAAAAGGGGCTCCCAGTGAAGTGAAAACCATTCCTACAACTCAGCCAAACTAGGCCAACAATTTTGAAATTTATAAATTAGGGTAACTTGCTTGAGCCAATCTTCAGTTTCGGCCACATCCTGATGAGCACACACTTATACTGAGAGGGGGGCAGGTGAATCAGTATAAGACAAACTTTTACTTTTCCAAACTAACCTGTTACCCGAAAATTTGACCTCGAAAAATTTTAAATTTTCGACGCTTTCGCTTGTATGCCTCAAACTGCCAAATCTAGGAAGATCTTTTTTTTTTTTGAAAATCCGTGATGCTAGTGCAAATTCCTCTTATGGGCCTGATCCTATCCTCATTCCGTACGATATGCCCAGTTTTTAAGCCAAAACACTTCGTCGATTGCAAGCTTTTTAACTTCACTCTTTACCGACCGTGACTCACAAACTGAGTAAAAATTCAACTTTTCAGTTGTTGGGACTTAAAAGATTTCTAGGTTTTGCTCTACTGTGTCCGATTATTATGCTATCCAGATTTCATACAAATCGGAGCTGTTTTGTGGGAGATATGAAAGTTTTCGTCTTTCAGTCATAAAATGGTTTCACGAAAAATGAATAAAGGCATTATTGGAGTGTTGTTTCACGTCATCTGATCAGTTTCAAATAATATTTTAGGGCGTAAATTATTTCCCCTTCATTTGGAGAGTTAGGAGATGTGAATATTGTGTAAAGTCCAAGTGACTTTATTAAATCCATTTTGCTTGAGAAGTTAAATCTTGGTCGTGACATTATAGGGTTAATATTTTCCAAGGCCCAAAGTGTCAAGAAGTTATATTTTTCAAAGTTGAAAAAGTGGCCAAATATATTCATTTTGGGAAAGGAAATTTTTCATGGTGGTAGCTTTATAAAGTCTCATGGTTTTAAAGATAAATAAATTTTGTTGATGTGGCTTTAATATTGGAGGATTTTAAACTTTATGAAAGACTTTACCTAAGGGGGGCCAGCTCTTCATTGTTGCCACTTTTAAAGGTTTTGAAACCTCAAATATACCCGACTCTTCATAGTCGGGGGATTATGAGTTCGAGAACTCCATATATGGCCGACTTTAGGTTCTCAAATTCTAATTTCTTTGACATCCCAACTTCTTTGTTGTCGGGGATTTTAGGGTTTTCAAAACCTAAGTCTCCTCGCACCATTCTCCAAGCCCATGCCAAATTCATGAAGAGTTTGAAACCTACAAGAAGATATCAGTGAAATTCCAGTTTTGAGTGTTTTAAATTCAAACAATGATCGCAGGATATGCATAAAATTGGTGTGTTGAATCGGCCTTGGAATCGAATTTGATCATCTGTTAAAGCATCATTAACAGAAAGAGCTTTATCCAAGCCTTCAAGCAGCGTATGGACATCCATCAAAACATGAGGAACTAACAATTTTCATTAGATACTGTGATTTGAAATCCTCTAGCAGACGTATATGCAGGAGATGGGCATGTTATCGAAACGTAGGAATTCATGCTCAATCTGGTGGCAATGAACATTAGTAAAGGCGAACACAATGACTGAAGAGAAACACAGTTGGTACCTTCCAAATGCCAAAATGCAATTGTAAAGTTGAGTATCTCCCATACTAGCGCCGATAATTGGATCTAATTTGATATATCATAACGAAGTAAAACGAGCCAAGGCATTCTGTTCCGAATAGACCGATGAAGGTCACTAAACCAAATTCCACTGTCTTTATCCAGCATCATCGTGGCTCCTACTAAATTGTAGTTTTGGAATCGGGTGTGGATAGCCTCGAAAGTATAATGATATAGCAGATGGGAACATGTGGAAGGATAGATAAGGCACGCGAACAGTTTGCAGAATGCCTCAACGGAGATGTGGATTGTGTGGTAATGGAATTGGAAGAGGCAGTTAAAGGGAACTAAAAAGTCTCACCGAGAGGAGATTATAAATTTCAATTTTTCTCATTGTAAAGGGGAGGAGGGATCTTTTTCTACTATTTGGGGAACGGAGGAGCGGTTATGGTTTGCTTTTCAAACACAATCTTGTTGTACAGGAAGATGGAGTCTGTGAACTCTCATTTTGGTGTTGAGGAAGTAAAGAAGATTTCTCTTATTTGTGAATCAATTAATGTTTTCTTTTCATTGCAATGAACTTTGGGTATTTGTAATTGTTCTTCAATATTTTACCTGTTATGTCAAACTGTGCAGATGTTTATTTCTGAATCTTTGAATTTGAATTTATCTATTTGTTGGAGGTGCTCTGTTGCTCATTCTTTTCCTGGGTATCATTTGTGGGTGTGAGATAAATGGGCTTTGTATCATTTGTTTGCACTCACTTCATTCTGGATTAGTTTTGCACATCTATTTCATGGTTATGGGTAGATGTTAGTAAGCCTTTTCTGCTTCTGGTTAAAGCACACCCTGTATTTTCATTCATTGCATATCATAAGAGGGAGTGGTACCTCTAAAATTCAAAGGAAGGTTGTCAATTCAATGGCAACTTCTCCAACTGTTAGTGTTGTTATCCTTCTTACTGGGCATTTTGAGTCATTTTCCATAGCTATCTTCAAAGGACAAATTTGTTCACTAACAGATTTTTGGCGACTCTACTGGGGAATTCGAAATTGAAAGATCAGTGCTCTTGTTTCCCAGAAATCTAAAGGTGCCTCCCCGAGGACGGAGGCTGGCGGCTCTGTGAAGTGAAATGTACTCAAAAATATTATGTTCCAGAGAAGACTATTGCTAGTGAAGACTATTGCTGATTTAATTTTCAGATTTGCACTATGGCCTTGATTTCTTCCCAGCCATGGGGAAATCACTTTGGGCCTCTTTCTTTGCCTGTATATTCACCATTGCTTGAAGGATCACGAAAACATTTTCGCAAGTTCAATGGGGAAGGCTCTCAAGATGCTGAAGAACACATTCTGGCGTTCACGGTTGCATATGGCATTTTGGGGGTAAGTGAAGAAGATGTTTTTGTCAGATTATTTATTGAATCTCTTACTGGGCCCACAACAGATTGGTTTTGTTATTTAGAAGAGAAGTGCATAACTGATTGGGATTCATTGAAGAAGAAGTTCTTGGCAAGGTATAAAAATCCTGTTGATGAGGCCGCTTTGCTGAGTCAATTTTTCAACATCCAAAAGCGAAATGGTGAATCCATCAGAGATTTTGTGGACAGATTCAACAGGTTGCTCTGAAAAATTCCTGCACCCATTCAGCCAAGTAAGCAACTTCAGCTTTGCATTTTTATTTCCTCTTTGCATCCAGATGTTCAATTTGAATTGAAAAGGAGTAAAGTAAATGATATAAAGGTTGCTCAGCAAGAAGCTATAAAAATAGAAGATGACTTGATATTGAGTGGTCTATGGAAAGTGAACCAGGTTGTAGATAATCTGATTTGTGAACTTATGGTGAAGCCTATTATGCACAAACAAAATTTTTGGCCCCCATAATACTCAACCTCCTTTTGTTGAATGCTCTAATCTCACTGTTTTTTATTCCAAACACTTTGTTAGAGATAAGGCAAGCAATGTAGAAGTGAAACCTCATATGGATAGGAGAGTTGAAGTTTATTATTTGCATTATGAGGAAGACAATGATAGATCTGTAAATTTCCCATGCAATGTGGAAGATGAACAACCTTTCCATAGTACAAATGATAAAGAGGGTAGTGCAAATGATGTTGTTTTAGCTTCTTTATATGCTGCAGAAATAAACTCATTCACTTTCACAAATGATGAAGAACAGCTTAAGAGTACACAACATAAAAATGAAATCTTGAATGTCTTCTCTCCTGATTGCACACAAGTTGAATACAATGCCTTCACTTTTTCTAAGCAAGATGATATGAAGGTATGGCTGCAAGAGGTCAGGAATGATTGTACTCTTGAATCCTTTAATTTTGAAAATGTGGATGCCCAAATTTTTAAACAAACATTGGAAGATGGTGTGATAAGTAGTCGTAGTCATGATAGCTTTAATGAGAAAACTGAACCTCACATTGTGTATATTCTAAACTGGTGCCTCAATGCAAGTGAAGATGAATTTTTGTGTGGAGAAGAGGATGTCATGTCTAATCTACAGGTTATAGACAGAGATGATGAAGTACAGCATGAAACTGTTGAGTCAAATCTTACAGAGAAAGAGGAGATTATCCCAGCTGGGGGTGATTTTTGCAATACAGATTTTCAGCTTGGCACATTTCCAATTTTGTATAATACAAATAGGGCTGATGATTGGTCTTCTAGTGATTCAAATAATTATTTTCAGCCATGGAATATCGGTTTGTCTGTCGCAGTGCACGAGGTAACAACCGGAATAATGCAAATCTTTTGAGGAGATTTCAAAAGTCTATGATGCAAAGTGGTTGTTTGGCTCTGACATATCACTCAAGCGATTCATTTGCCATATGAATTTCAGATTTATGCTTATAATCAGCAGATGGCTTCTGAGCTTACAAATGCTTCACGGGTACACTTTTCTTTTCCACTCCGGTATTTATTTCTCCCAGCCTGTTAATGGATTCGCATGACCGTCTTGGAGTTACTTGAGGTAGGTTCTTCCTACCATATACATATTAAGAGTTTTTGTTGTGTTGGTAGTCTAGTTTCCTTTCCTGTTTGCCTTGTTTTTGGTTTGCTCTGGCTCCTTTTGTTCCTCTGTGCTCCTTGACTCTATTGCCCCAATGGATTTATGCACTGGTCCACGCTTAAGATTTTGGGTCCCTTGCTTCGTCCTTTGCAGTCCTCATCTCCAATTAGAGCCTGTTGCTACCCGAAAATTTGACCTCGAAAAATTTTAAATTTTCGACGCTTTCCCTTGTATGCCTCGAACTGCCAAATCCCGGAAGATAATGATATTTTTTGAAAATCTGTGATGCTGGTGCAAATTCCTCTTATGGGCCTGATCCTATCCTCATTTCGTACAATATGCCTAGTTTTTAAGCCAAAACACTCGCCGGTTGCAAGATTTTTAAATTCACTCTTTACCAACCGTGACTCACAAACCGAGTAAAAATTCGACTTTTCAGTTGCTGGGACTTAAAAGATTTCTGGGTTTTGCTCTACTGTGTCGGATTATTATGTTGTCTAGATTTCATACAAATCGGAGCTGTTTTGTGGGAGATATGAAAGTTTTCGTCTTTCAGTCATAAAATGGTTCCACGAAAAATGGATAAAGGCATTATTGGAGTGTTGTTTCACGTCATCTAATCAGTTTCATATAATATTTCAGGGCGTAAATTATTTCCCCTTCATTTGGAGAGTTAGGAGATGTGAATATTGCGTAAAGTCCAAGTGACTTTATTAAATCCATTTTGCTTGAGAAGTTAAATCTTGGCCGTGACATTATAGGGTTAATATTTTCCAAGGCCCAAAGTGCCAAGAAGTTATATTTTTCAAAGTTGAAAAGTGGCCAAATATATTCATTTTGGGAAATGAAATTTTTCATGGTGACGGCTTTATAAAGTCTCATGGTTTTAAAGATAAATAAATTTTGTTGCTGTGGCTTTAATATTGGAGGATTTTAAACTTTATGAAAGACTTTACCTAAGGGGGCCCAACTCTTCATTGTCGGCACTTTTAAAGGTTTTGAAACCTCAAATATACCTGACTCTTCATAGTTGGGGGATTTATGAGTTCGAGAACTCCATATATGGTCGACTTCAGGTTCTCAAATTCTAATTTTCTCCGACATCCCGACTTCTTTGTTGTCAGGTATTTTAGGGTTTTCAAAACCTAAGTCTCCCTGCACCATTCTCCAAGCCCGTGCCAAATTCATGAAGAGTTTGAAACCTACAAGAAGATATCAGTGAAATTCCAATTTTGAGTGTTTCAAATTCAAACAATGATCGTAGGATATGCATAAAATTGGTGTGTTGAATCGGCCTTGGAATCGAACTTGATCATCCATTAAAGCATCATTAACAGAAAGGGCATTATCCAAGCCTTTGAGCAGCATATGGACATCCATCAAAACATGAGGAAATAACAATTTTCATCAGATACTGTGATTTGAAATCCTCTAGCAGACGTATGCAGGAGATGGGCATGTTATCGAAACGGAGGAATTCATGCTCAATCTGGTGGCAATGAATAGTTAGTAAAGGCGGATACAATGACTGAAGAGAAACACAGTCGGTACCTTCCAAATGCCGAAATGCAATTATGCAGTTGGGTATCTCCCATACCAGCGCCAATAATTGGATCTAATTTGATATATCATAAAGAAGTAAAACAAGCCAGGGCACTCTATTCCGAATAGGCCAATGAAGGTCACTAAACCAAATTCCACTATCTTTATCCAGCATCATCGTGGCTCGTACTAAATTGGAGTTTTGGAATCGGGTGTGGACAGCCTCGAAAGCATAATGATATAGTAGATGGTAAGATGTGGAAGGGCAGATAAGGCACGTGAACAACTTGCAGAATGCCTCAAAGGAGATGTGGATTGTGTGGTAACGGAATTGGAAGAGGCATTAAAGGGAACTGAAAAGTCTCACCGAGAGGAGATTATAAATTTCAATTTTTCTCATTGTAAAGGGGGAGGATCTTTTTCTTCTATTTGGGGAACGGAGGAGCGATTATGGTTTGCTTTTCAAACACACTCTTGTTGTACAAGAAGATGGAGTCTGTGAACTCTCATTTTGGTGTTGAGGAAGTAAAGAAGATTTCTCTGATCTGTGAATCAGTTAATGTTTTCTTTTCATTGCAATGAACTTTGGGTCTTTGTAATTGTTCTTCAATGTTTTACCTGTTATGTCAGACTGTGCAAATGTTTATTTCTGAATCTTTGAATTTGAATTAATCTATCTGTTGGAGATGCTCTGCTGCTCATTCTTTTCCTGAGTATCATTTGTGGGCGTGAGACAAATGGGCTTTGTATCATTTGTTTGCATTCACTTCATTCTGGATTAGTTTTGCACATCTATTTCATGGTTATGGGTAGATGTTAGTAAGCCTTTTCTGCTTTCTAGTTAAAAGCACACCCTATATTTTCATTCATTGCATATCATAAGAGGGAGTTGTACCTCTAAAATTGAGAGGAAGGTTGTCAATTCAATGGCAACTTCTCCAATTGTTAATATTGTTAGTCCTTCTTACTAGGCATTTTGAGTCATTTTCCATAGCTATCTTTGAAGGACAAATCTGTTCACTAACACAACCACAATAACATCAATTGCACAATATCATTCACTTAAGATCAACACAAGAACACAAGAACACAAGATTTACGTGGGAAACCTTGCGGGAGAAAACTACGGCAAAATATTGCTTATATATATAATTCTCTTACAAGCTTTGTAGGCACCAACCTACAGGAGACTCCAATCCCCTCTTGTACAATATGTGAGCACCAACCCACTAGAAACCAATCCCTATTTGTAGAATTCATGAGCACCATCCCACTAGAGACACCAATCCCCGCAACTGAGCACCGACCTAGCAAGGCACCAACCTACGAATTCTTCAATGGATGATATGTCTTCACAAGGTCTGAATGTTGATACACTTCCTCTCACAAATCTGATCACAACCCACACAATATCCTTCTTTCACAAATCTGATCAGTACTCAAACAATATCCTTTCTTCACACATCTAATCCAAATCATGCACAAACTCTTTTCACAAAACTGACCATAATCATGCACAAACTCTTTTCACATAACTGATCATAATCATGGCACTATCTTCTCATAAATTTCTGCCTTGAGATCTGCCCAAACTCGTCCTTTATCTCTGCAAGATCTTCTTCTTTATCTCAACACAATCTTCTTCTTTACAGCAGCATAGATCTCCTTCTATATTTCTGCCTCTAACTCTTTTATATCTGCATAACCTTCTTCAATATTTCTGCCTCTATCCTTCCTATGCAGATCTGAGTGTGTCTTCTTTATTATCTCTATTACACACATCCTCCTTCACATTCCAAAACTCTATTTATACCTTCATATCTCTATGAAGAGATGTATCCTTTTCTAAAGATGATGTCCTTTCAAAAGGACATGACTCTTCTTAGATCCCAATCGCTGCCTTTTGAAACTCATTGCTACACTTGTTAATTATATTTGCTGCCTTAATGAATCGCTATACATCTTTATTAATCTTTAATCGCTCCTCCTCTCATTACATATTTCTCATACCAAATCGCACTTCTCCTCATATTTAAATCACACCTTTTTCATTACATGTATCTCCTTTCTAATCGCACCTCATACTAACTGATTTAAATAAGACACTTTGTCTTATATGGAGAGCGCTCTTTAGAGAGGTCGGCCCAAATTTATTTATCTTTTAAAACTTTAACTTTGGCACTAAAGAGAGTCGGCCTTTTTCTGGACAGAAGTTCATTATATAAATATCAACTTTGCATGGAGTCGGCCATTTTGTAAGAACGTTTTTATGGCCTTTGGCCTATGTCGATTTCATCCATATTAATCTCAAACTGATCTCATGTATCCATATCTCTTTTGAATAAACAAACTACCTTCTCATAGATGATTCCATGTAAATGTCTTCGTCTTCATAAAGCCAGCCCATAAATAACCAATGTTTAAATCTTTAATTTAAACATTCTCTTAGCACTATCTTCACGAGTAGACGGCCATGATAGAGATCGGCCCAATATAGAAACTCCAATGTGATCCTCCAAACAATTTTTCCAACTTGTCTTAGATATGTCACTGAATGATGATGACGATTACCTTGCATACAATGATATTGCTACTTGACATCAATGACAACATGTCCATGCACCTTTGACATCTATGACTACGATCTTGCCAATAGTCTCGTCGATACACTCTTGACATCAATCACAATATTTCCAACACATCCTCCCCAAACTCCATGGTCTTAATATGCTTGGGATTAACCTTTCTTTCAAAATCCATTTTTGCCCTAGGGGAGTGACAAGATAGAACATCTTTGACATGGGAAGAAACAAAGAAATCTAAAGGAGCCCGTTTGCAAAACCCAGGGAGAGTCCTAACAATACCATAGCCTTGTTGTAGACGAGAAGGAAAGGAAGCCATCCACAATCCCCCGTTCAAAGAGAACAAGCAAGGAAATTAAAACCTCTTCCACTAAGGGCATATTCAGACGCTAAAATCTAAACTTAACACTCGGCATTTGCAAAGCCAAGATTGCCACTATGGTTGCAGAGAGGTTGGTTCCATGCCCCAACTCGTGAGCAAAGCTGCAAACCTTTCTTTGAAACATCAGAGCAAGCAAACCTGCACAACATGAAAGGAGACTTGAAGGAGCATAAACGCACTACAAAGCAGAGGCGAAAGTCGTCCCAAAGTTTTCCAAATGAGCGCATATTTATACACAGGGTTTCTAACAAAAACGCATTACAATCTCCCATGAATTGTGATGCCCCTCCAAACATGGCACTTTGTTTTAAGTCCAACTTGTTTGTTCAATGTGAATGAGTACTCCAGCTGGAATCTTCGGGAGACGTTACCACACGCCACATTTCATATCAAGTTATACATTTTCCTTTGGCATCACTTTCAATATGTGCTCTAATTGAGCCTACTAGGTGTTGATGATGTTTTTGTGACACCACAACAATAGAATAAAATACTGAGTATTCTATCCTCTCTTGAATAAAGCTTCTCAGACGCTGAACTACGTGATCGAATGAGACTGCTCCAAGGTTCCTTTTATGTCAAGTCTTGACGTGCATAGGGATAGACTCAGTAGAATGATGTGATTTGCTAGTAATCACAAGGGGGACTTACGTATCAGACTTAGTGTTTCAATGCTCAAGGAAGAAAGTCAGAGGGGTTTCGGTGGATTCTAGAGTACTGGACGTGGATTCCTCTTCTCATAGACTGGATTTTCAGCTTGTGGCAGAAAAGATCTAAGTTCGGCCAGACTAACCTAAGTGGGCAACGAATGATTTTACAGTTTGGCTCTTTTATAATCTACTCCTAAGGAAAACTCAAAGAAAGTGGAAAAGATAGGGATGGTGGAAAAGAGTTCAGGAATCTAAATGACAGGAAGAACTACTGCTGAAGATTGATGCTGGAACCACACTTCTGCTTCGTCATGCGACAACAGCTAGGCAGAGATGGTGCGATCTTCTGGGATAACGGCAAGGATTTTCACACTGTCCTGACATGGAACATGGGATTTGATCACTCAGGAACAGTCGAAGTTAAGCTTGGAATCAGTTCAGACTAACCATACAAAGTGACTTGCAAGGCACAAATCACGAATGGTATGAACAAATCAGCACTCGATCATTCAGCAATAACATTTTCCATCATACTAACTAACAAAGATTGAAATAAAGGAAATAACATGAATAACTTTCAGATTTGCTTCAAGGAATCAATAAAACCGTGTCAAACATCCAAAGAATCATATGAACACCAATATTCAATGCTTATATCTTTGCTTCAGAAGTCTGTATTACAACAATCCAACTGATCCTTGGAGTTTCAGCTCAGAAAAAAACAATGCAGAAATAAAAGCTAGCTACTAGGGTGCTCTAGGAGCATCAGAATGATAGAAATGAGAAAAAGAGAGAGAGGGAGAGCTATAATGAGGCATCCCCCAACCTTTATATAGGCTATCAAAAATACATTAGGGCAAAAGGAAATCAGATTTCCTTGAAACATGTGCCATGGGTCAGAAACCCTAGAAAAGTGGGTGGGGTCATCAAATTGCTCATGCAGGAGACTGCCACCTGTCCTGGATGTCAGAGGGTGAAAGGAAATCCTCCAGCTATCCAGGGTGTCCCAGTTGACTAGGACTCCCGGATAGGACTGTCCTGCCTGTCTGGAACTTCTTCCTGCTCTTTGGTCTCTGCCTCCAGGAACCTGGTCTAGACGACTTCCAACTCCTCCATAGGAATACTGGGCATGTTTTCAATCCAAAACTCCATGACGGACGCGGTGGTGTTACAGGCGACAAAGATATTTTCCCAATCCGCCCTCAACTCCTAGATACTGTTAATGAGGATCAAGAATGAGGAAGCATCCTCAAGATGGGACTCCTGGGTAGGATAAGCTGCTTTGAAGTATATGCTCCACATCTTGCCTTTCAACTCCTCCAAGTCAATGCCTCCATCCGGTGCTACATCCAGATCAAACCAGGTCTCCAATGATACAAGGATTTTGTCCTGGATCTCTTTCAACATGGCGTGGGCCTGGGAAGTGTCACCTTCAATCTTCTCCAGGTTATCTCTCTTCATGAGCAATGCGGAATACCAGCTAAGGAAATCATATACTGAATTCGCATGTATTACCTTGTTCCTGACCAAGTCTGGCTTTGGAGTGTTCATCAGTGCCTTTAGTCTAGGGATAGTTTCCTCCCGGACGACCATGAATTGCTGACATGTATCCAGAATTGCTTGAATTCTATCCATGAGTGTTGTAACTCTACCGTTCACCTGGACGAGGTCTTCTATGAATTTATGGGCTCTATCCGAGACTTTCTCTATCCAAGCTTTTGTTGTGTGGCCAGCTGTCCTCAAAACTTCAACCTCAACTAATGAATCCTTAGTTATGCTTAGAGGTTGGGACGTTGCTCCTTGGGCGGACTGCAATGGGCCCATGAGCTACTCGATGTGCCACCGCAGTTCCTCATTCTCTTGGTTCAACTAGTTCTTTTCTTCTTCCTTCCTTGACCTTTCTCGGATGGCGGCAACAGAATCCTCCAGCTCCTCCATTTCTTGATCCTTCGTGGTTGGTCCAAGGTCAACCTTCAAGATGTCAAAGTCATCCGGACTGATGTCCTCCTTCGCTTCGGTTACCCTGGGAATTGCCACCTCTACTCGGCGGGATCTAGATTCATCCCTTGTAATCCTGGAAAACTTCTTCGCCTTCTTTGGATCTGCGGATTTCCCTATCCTGGCCAATAAATCACCAAGTACGGTGGAAGGATCATTCTTCCTGATTGTCTTCTTCCGCAACTTGTCCTGTAACCAACTGGGTTTTGTGGACGGAATGACTTCCTTCTGTGGTTCCTGAGGACCTTGACCAACTTGTGGCGTGGATGTCGGTACTTCTCCGGAATTGAACTCCTCGTCGAGGAATTCCAAATCAGGGTGACGGAAGCATGTCCTCAAGATGGACCTCCCCTAGACTCCATGGTGGAGGGTTAGGCTGATTCCCCACCATCAGGCTAGGTGTCCGTTCCCAGGTGGAATCCATGGACTCATTATCTTCCTGATCATCTTGCTCATTTGGGACCATTTCCTCCTCCATGGGTCCCTTACCTTTAACTGTTTGCAGATCTTCAAACAAATCCACCTCCCAGACGGAAGAAGTGCTGGCAAAATGAGGCCTGGATGCATTCTGCTCCTCCTGGTCGTGCCTGGTGATAGGTTCCTTCCGGGGCTTTACTCTCTTTGCTGGTGGATCTTCCGTCGTCCTGTCCTTCACTTCCTGTGTTCCTGTCCCTTGTTCTTTCACAGGAGTGTCCTCGATCATATCCTCTTCGGAAGACTGAGAATCCAAGTCTCCCATCAGGTCATAAGTCGGACGAATACCTCTTTTGTGCAATTTCTCTGTCTGCTGGCCTATCCATTTCTGTGTTACCGTTAGCACGAGTGCCATTAGATCGTCCAAGTGGGTGACCTCTGGATCGGACCAAATCAAGGGTGGAAGAGGTTTATCCTTTTCCTGTTCGAAGAATGGCTGGACTTGCCTTCCATCCTCCTTGACTTGATCCGGGACTACAAAGATCCTGGTGGCCCTCATCATGTCGAGTGAAAGTCGAGAACATGTCCTCCTGCGCACCTCAAAGTCATCCTCAGCGTTTGCCCAATGGTCCTCCAGGTGTACCTTATGTCTATGCCTCCTTCCACATGCTACCCGGGTGGTATTGAACGGGTCAAAGTTCTCCCGCAAATAATGAGTCACCAGGTTATAGAACTGCAGCTCCTCCTCGGATCTTTCGGCGGCTTGGAGAGATGGGCATGCTTCCACCGCACCTTCCGTCTCGACTGGATAGGTTACTCCGGCCTCCTTCTTCTTCTTCTGAACTTTGTCATATGCCGAGAGTTGCCTTGTCAATTCCAACGGGACCATTTTGTCCGACGGATATCTTGGCAGTCTGTATGGGTAGCCAGAGAATCCCTGCACCCTGATGTATGTGAACTTCAGGAATTGGATGAACCAGGAGCCATAAGTCCTGATCAGCTGCTTGGCCTCAGGTGATAACCTTTGGTGAATGCCTCCTTGGAGGGTCCTTGTAATGTGCATGGCGAATGCGTCATTGAACCTCCAGAAATGGTTTATGTTCTGGAGATGGAGCTGGGTGTAGCAATTGTAGACCTTGACCTGCCCTTCTTGATTGCCGATACGTCCCTTCCATGACAGTCCTCGATATTTGTTGTTTCTTGCCAGCATATAGATCACATAGGAACTCAGGTAAAAGGCCTTCGATTCCTCCAAGTTTTGGAATTGTGCATCAATACTGTCTGTTGTGACCAAATCACACATCGCCCCATTGCAAATGGGGACCCCCTGTTTTTTTTAAACTCCAGTGCTTTGCTGAGTCTTGTATGATGTCTTAGAGCTATTTCATGATGAAGTCAGTGGTGTTTGAGTCCTATAGTCCCTTGATGACCTAATCCTGATGTTTGAGATCCTGAAAATGACTAAGTCTGGTATCCTAATCCTGAAGATCCTGAAAATTGGCTAAGTCTGAAATCTGGTGAATCCTCAAAAATCTGGAATCTGCATGTTAAATCCAGTGGATCTGAGACCTGTCTCAAACATCCTGAAAGGTATATTGAAAAATATTTAAAGTATAAGAAATTCAATATACCTAAATACTTAAATATATTTTTCAATATACCTTACCTTGGCGACTTGCATTTTTGGGCGCGAATTTCCTCTAGTACTTAGGCGCGTTTTCCCACCTCTGCCAACTCACATCAGCCCCTGGAGGAGATCAACTTTCAAACACTCTGGAGGATGGCACCTTGACTAGAATTGGCATTAGAGACCTTAAACATCAAAAATTTTGACAAAGGAATGATTCCAGAGTTTAGGCGCCCATTGCATGTTCAAAGGATCATAAGAATTGCGCCTTAGGTTAAAGTCATGAGTTTAGGCGCCATTTAGTGTTGCTTTTGCCATTTGGGTGCCTTGGCAATAGTGTGGATGAACAACCTCAAGCTAAGCGCCTAAGGATGAGGTGGTCTCACAGGGGTATAATCAAGTGTTGGAGAGCCTAAAAAAATGTCAAGAATGAGCAAATAAGTCTAGGCGCACTTCATGCATCAGACTACTTCATTTTGGCGCCTTAGCATGAAGAGCATGATATGTTTAAACTAACTCCAATCCTGATGTATGTTTGAGATCCTGAAAATGACTAAGTCTGATAGCCTGATATCCTGAAACACTGAAAAT
Source organism: Cunninghamia lanceolata (assembly GCA_027924645.1). Taxonomy (NCBI): domain Eukaryota; kingdom Viridiplantae; phylum Streptophyta; class Pinopsida; order Cupressales; family Cupressaceae; genus Cunninghamia; species Cunninghamia lanceolata. The sequence goes on from BSBN01001255.1 coordinate 3,186,346, forward strand.
TTGACTAAGTCTGAAATCTGGTGGATCCTCCAAATTCTATAATCTGCATGTTAAATCCGGTGGATCTGAGACCTATCTCAAACATCCTGAAAGGTATATTGAAAAATATTTAAAGTATAAGAAATATATTTTTCAATATATCTTACTTGGACTTCCAAATTTAGGCGTGAATTCACTCAAAGAAGCTTAGGCGCATTTTCCCATTTGCAGAGATCCAAATTGGCGCCTTAGGTGGAGGACAAGTTTCAAACACCTCATTCAATTGCGCCTTGATGGATAAGTTGACAAAATACCTTAAGGATTGGAAATTTGATGAAATAACCAACATTGTGACTTAGGCGCCCTTTCTATGTTCAAATGATCATCCACTTGCGCCTTGAATTGAAGTAGGCGCACTTTCTTGTTATTAACAACCACCTTTGAGCGCCCTACACCCGGAAGATTGGAGAGATGATATTATGGCGCCTTGGACTGCATGGTGTGGAGAAACCTATTTTGGCGCCCTAAGACTTTGAGAGCATCAACAAGGAGCGCCTAAGGAACAATTGACATCATAAAATAGGCGTTTAGATGGTGGAAGATTTCTAATTGACTTAGATCAACAAAATAACCCCAATTTGCGCCTAACACCCAAGGGAGTTCTAATCACCAAGGAGCGCCTAGAAAACAAAGGATAACTTTAAGATGTGTTTTGATCATTCTAAGTCTTTAAAATTGCAAGAAGAACACAATGAAACCTAGGCGCCCTTGCACCTTCCTACTATCTCAATTGGCGCCCTGGGGTGAATCACATCAATTACCTTTTTGAAGTGGGTGCCTTAAAGGAAAATACATGAGTGACCTTTTGGTGATGAATCCCTAGATGATAGAAGTCCCTCTAACTCATCTCCAAGTGTTAAGAAGTATGAAACATGTTGAATCAAGTCATGAAGTCTAGGCGCTCTTTCCATTAATATAAACCCATTCTGGCGCCTAAGGAGGAGTTTGCATTGAAAGATGTTTTTTGAGTGAATCCTATAAGAGGGATTAACTTCTTTAAACCTTTGCAATTGTTAGAAATCATTTTAAGTGATAAATGTGGGACTAAATGATGTTAGGCGCTCTTTTGTTCTCCCTTTTACCTATATGTGCGCCTAAACTTGATGACTAGTTGTTTATATATTTAAAGTGATTCTTATCTTACAAAGTGATTAATATTGTTTATCTTGTCTTGTAGGAACGTCAATGGACTTAAGGAGCAAGCGCCTAGGATCACTTTCAAAGAAGATCGTCATGTTAAAACACCTCATCATCATCTACTCTTCAAGATCATTATCAACTTGCATCATTGAAAGAAGGAGTGTTGGTGAAGCCAAGAAATCATCTTAAGGGATCACTTCAAGTCTTCTACATCAATGGCATCATGTTCTTACAATCTTCAAGTCTCCCCAAGAGGTCATTCAAAGAAGGTGTCATCATGCTATTCACACTTGGAAGAATTTCAAAGATCATCTTGAAGAACTACTTCATCTTCATTATATCATCAAGCAAAGGCAATACATTCACCATTCAACTTCAAGTCCTTTCACCTTCAAGTCCAAGAGAGACTTCTACTCCGATTCATGAAGCAAGCTTCATCATCTACTCTTACATAAAGGAAGTATATATCATCATCATCTACTCTATTACTCACTCTACATCAAGAGCATCATCAAAGAAGATTCACATCAACCTGCCTACAAGAAGAAGAAAGAATCATGAAGTTAATCAAGTGAAGCATCAAGTATCATACATCCAGTCTACAAGAAGAATGAACAAAGCAAGATCTACAAGATGTATTCCTAAACATACAAGTTCAAGTAATCACATTAAATACATCACACAAAGATGATACAATTTTCAAAGTATGCTGAAGTGGCATCTATGTGGCAAGTACACATCATTTTAAACGCATTAAATGTATCATTTAATAAAAGAAGTCAAAGGGATTCCTATGTGGAAGATATTTTAAATGATTTCGCCTTACCTTATCACATTGGAAAACGTGCCTTCATTGCCTCCCTCTTTTGTACTAAAAATAGCAAATTGTTGTAACTACCTCTGAGGTGGCACGATCTAGACCCTTGGCTATCGAATTAATCTAAGCCATTCATTGTAATCCTGGACACTATATAAAGGCCTTGTTGCCTCATTTGTAATTCAGTAGTAGACTAGAGATTAGATTTTAGGAGTAGAATAGGAGACTCTCGAAACTCTCTGAGAGAACTTGAAATTGTTGTAAATATTGCTCAAGATTAATGCAAAAACATTGGAGTTCATTATTTGGTGTTAAGTGTTATCTTGTGGAATCACATGGTTTCTTGTACTTTGATGAAGTGGAGAGGTGTTTCAAATTAGCAATAAAGTAGATTAGAAGCTCTTTGATGTAATGTATGTTGTATTGAATATTTGATCAACTCCTAGCTCATGCTTTTAACATTCATCACTGGTGAATTGTTGTGTAAAGCTAGTCTGAGCCATATTTGTATAAGTTCGATTGTGAATGCTTGTTTGAGCTGCGCCGTCTTATGGGTGCTCATATGAACCTTCATGATTTGAAAACCATTCGCGTAACCTTAGGAGATTGCACCAACTTCATGTAGTTGTAGGCATCCTTGGCGAAGTGAAGTTAGGTTTACTTAGGAGTTTGTCTATTCAAGCCTCATCATTACTTCATTGGCCTTAGATTAGCTTTCTGAACCTTTACCCTTGTTTATTTTTCTTCATTATTGAGATCTTGTATATACTTTATCCACACCGAAGGAGGAACAAGCTAATGAAAGAAGAAAAGTCTGCGTAAGTCCCTTTGTGATTATCAGCAAGATCACATGAAATCACTGAGTTAACCCTTCAGGAATCATAAAAAGGAACCTTGGAGTTACTTCACTGGATCACATAGTTCAGCCTTTGAAGAGCTTTATTCAAGAGAGAGTGGGATACTCTAGTGTTTTACTCTATTGTTGACTTGTCCAAAAACAAACATCAACACTGTCACTGAGGAGTCGAGCCCAATCAATCATCTTTGTCCCAGCGATGACTTCCTCGATGTAGTAGAACATCCATGGCTCGAAGGTAGAACATTGCGGACTTCCCATGATCCTGTTCAGCATGACGACGAGGTCTCCATGCTCTTGCTTGAAGTCGGATTTAAGGAGTGTCCTTGGCAACTTGCATCGGTGAGGCCTTTTCTTCTGCATCCATGTCTTGTTGATGATCCCGAAGCAGGTTGCCGAATCGGCCTGGAACATGTCAGCTGATTCCTCCTGGCTTGTGTACTCGATGGGACTATAGACAGGTATGTCGAAAGCTTCCGCAATCTTTTCCTTGGTGAAATAGGGCACCACTATGTTGTTGCGATCGACGACCATCCTTCGTTCCGAATCATAGTGCATGAAACATTCCACGATCAGCTCGGGACAAGGAATGGCGGGTGGGAAGCATGCGGCGGCGGCAACTCCATTCCGGACGATCTTGGCTGCAAGCTGGGATGGAGGATGTCCATCCACTCCATACATTCGCTTCCCAATTTCTTCCATGACTGAAGGATGGATGTTGGTGTCTCCGACGTTTGCCCACTTCGAGGTGATTCTAGACTGCGGGAGTGTCCCTTTGAAGGCACCCTTCATCTGAGTTTGTCTCGAGGAGCCCGCCTTGGCACTTGCCATTCACCTGTGGAGTCAAGGAAAGAAAAGGCAGAGTATGAGTTTTTCAAAGAGGTAAGGATAGAGGTGAGACGGGGGGGTTTTTATTCCCACACATGGGACGTTAGTACAACAGTTTTATGTATGTGGGACTAAAATCATGATTTTTCAAGTACATAGGAAGGAAAAAATATCAATATTCTAAGTAAGAAGAATCCTCCTATGCATTCACATACCTCTCCTTGCACAAGGAACTTTTGAATCTTTAATGGAATCTCTGATTTTTTTGATGGATTTCTGACCTTCTACAGGATTTTCTGATTTTTATGCAGGAATTTCTGAGTTTTAATGGGTCTTCCAACAAGAAATCTGCCCTAGGAATATTCAGAAATATGAGTCTTGGTGAAGAACTTACCTTGGAATGGAGAAGTCTTGGCTTGGAGGACAAATTTCTGCCCTTGGAAGATGAATTTCTGCCCTTGGAAGGTTCAGAAATCTGCTTTAAACCTACAGAAATATCAGCCCTAATGAAGAATTTGGCCTTGGAAATGGTGAAATCTGCAACCTCCTTGGATAAATTTGTCCTTCACTTGATGAAATCTGCCCTTGGAATGTAATTTCTGCTCTTGAAAGGTAGCTTTCTGCTCTCCTTGCTTTGGAATTGAATTTGAATGATTGGAAATGACTTGGGCACCCTCCTTTTATAGGCAAGTTGTCCTCCTTTGCCACTTGGCCGACCTAGGTTAGCAGGAAAAACCTAGCCGCCACACTCTTTTGTCTTTTAGCCGACTTAGCCTTTTGTCCTTTTCTCCTGAGTCGGTGGTCGAGGATTTCAGTAAGTCGGGGAATTTCAGATGTCGGGGATTTTCCAATGTCGGGGATTTTCTAATGTCGGGGATTTTTCAATGTCGGGGATTTCCTGATGTCCTGGATTTTTGAATGTCAGGGATTTTCCAATGTCGGGGATTTCCCAATGTCCTAGATTTTTGAATGTCGAGGATTCCTTCCAAATTCTCTTGTCTAGATTTTGCTAAGTTTTGGAGATCTTTTCCTTGGTGAATTTCATGAACGTTATTGTCTCATTTTGGACAGGAATCACCCGTGGAGGGAACTGGAATCCACCCGGCACATCTTCTTGCCAGTCCCGGAGTTCAGTTTGTTCAGTTGCATCCATGACTGGGTCAGAAGAGTCCTCCTGTTGGCCAGTTGTCCAGAAGCGCAATTTCCACAAGGTCAAGGAATTTGCGACCTGGAACAATTTTCTCCTAGAGCGCACATTCCCTGAGGAACAGGATTTTGCGCCTTGGACAAAAAAGTCCAAGGGCGCACATTCCCTAAGGAACAGGATTTTGCGCCTTGGACAAAAAATTGTCCAAGGGCACACATTCCCTGAGGAACAGGATTTTGCACCTTGGACAAAAACTTCCAAGGGCGCATAATTCCACAGGAACAGGATTTTGGTTAAGGACTTATCCTTTTCTCCAGTTTAATCTTGGCAAAGGGTGAATTTTAGTTTGTTTCGTCAGAGGTTTGATCATTGACACAAGATTCGGGGTATGGAGTTTTCGTTTCTTCCATCCCCAAGGAATCTCCCTTTTCGCGGTGAAATACGGAGTTTTTCGTTTCTTCCATCCCTCTCAAGGAATCTCCCATTTTCATGGTGAAATACGGAGTTTTTCGTTTCTTCCATCTTTCGTTTCTTCCATCCTCTCAAGGAATCTCCCATTTTCATGGTGAAATACGGAGTTTTTCGTTTCTTCCATCTTTCGTTTCTTCCATCCTCTCAAGGAATCTCCCATTTTCATGGTGAAATTTGCAGAAGGTAAACTCTAGCTGCCTTAGGAAGGTTCAATGGCGACACGGGATCCGGAATACAGAGTTTCTGTTTCTTCCATCCCTCTCAAGGAATCTCCCATTTTCATGGTGAAATACGGAGTTTTCAAGCCAGACTGTGAACTCCTTGATTCAAGCATCTGCAGAGGAGTCAGAGAATGATTTTCAAGCCAACTGCATTAACTGGACAGGTCAGGACGCTGAATTGGACACCTCCAGTCCTAGGGCACAAAATCCAGCAGGTACTGGATTTTGCGACCAGGACAAAAAATTGTCTTGGGCGCATAATCCAGTACCTATTGGATTATGCGACCAGGGATAAGTTTCTTCCCTGGGCGCATATTCCAACAGGTACTGGAATATGCGACCAGGAATATTCTTGTTACACTTCCAACCTTCTGGAGGGGTACTTAAATACTGATTGCTTTTTGAAATTTGCTCTAAGTTCTTGAAAACTTCATCGATTCAAGAATCCTCCGAGTTCTGAAATGAGGTTGAGTGCCGAACTGGGATCAGAAGGATATCCCCTGGATTGAACTTCCGGACTAGAGCTGTCGGGCCAGGAACTGAGTTCCATGCCTCAGATGAACATGCCAAGAAATGACAGTCTTAGTTGAGTTCCAGGTCTGGTCGGGATATGAATCTGGAACAGGACTCCGGGCAGGAAATCCTTGAACAAGACTCCGGGATAGGCACTTCCGAATAGGACTCCGGTTTGGACCTTTGGGCTGCATTCCTGGACTAGAGTCCGGGAATGGTTTCCTGAGTGGGATATGGAGTCTTGTAACCAGACTAGAACTGAGTTCCATGCCGAGGATGGAATGGGTTCACTTCCTAAGGATGGAAAAACAAAACCCTTCCCTAAGAACAGTTTAGAACGGGCAGTTAGGGTTCCAAGCCTATGCAGGAGGAAACCTATGTGTTCACTTCTTCTATCATCGGTGAGCCAGCTTAAGCCATTGACATCATCTGAGTTCCGAAATCATCCCGGAGAGTATGGGATTAAAGCAAGGATCCGGACTAAGTAAAAAAGGGGGGACCCAATTAGCAATTGGGGTCGATGTTGTAAAGTGGTCACAACACTAGGCTTGCACAAATTCTAGAACCTTAACATGTGCCATCAATGCAAGAATCTAGCTATCCAATGGCTCCATGACACATGTCCCTATAGTGCAAATCCAACATACAACAAAATCTGAAATTTTGAATTCAAGAGTAGGCGGATGAAAGTGTTCCTTTTTTGATGAAAACAAAAGATACACAAGGAATCCCTATTCAATCTGATCTGAAATAACTATCATGAAGATCCAAGCCTAGAGAAGTGACAGACAAATCTCGACAGAAAATATGCTCAAATTGTTACTGCCCAACTCAAATTGTTCAGCAATAGTAGAAAGCATAGTTGGAAAACTCGGACTCACCGCAGAATTGGCAGCCCAAAATAGGACTCGGACTCGGGACTCGGCAAAAAACTCAGCTAGGACTCGGCAAAGAAGAAAACCGTAGTTTTACAAAAAAAAAATTAATGCATTTAGAGAACATAAGAGCCATAATTCAAACATTACACATGTCATATGATCTTCAAACACTCAATATTTGAAATTTCATCATTCATGAACCATAATCATACGATTCATACTCATAGTTTCAAACTTTCAAATGTATAACAAGTAACAACATCATAAGTTTATAAATGTTTACATATAATGATGTCAAAATGAGAAAAACAACCAAATAAAATCTACATCTTCCTCTTTCCTCTCCTAATGTAACTCAATTTTTGAGGCCTCAAACTAGGTGCTACAGTTGTTTCTTGTTCTTCAAAATCAAAATTGTCTTCGTCATCCTCCATTTCATCCAATTCTGCTGCTTCTGCTTCTACTACTGCTCCTCTCTCCAATTCTGCAAGATCTTCTTCAGTAAGGAGGACATCATCATCATTTTGTTCATTGGTAGTCCATTCACCATATGAATCAATATCATCTAAGTCGATGGACTCATGTGAAATGCCCTCCACCTTTCTAGTTCGAAGGCGAAGGTTGTACCGGACAAAGACAAGATCATTGAGCCGCTGTTGGGTCAACCTATTTCTCTTCTTCGTGTGAATGTTCTCAAATAAACTCCAATTGCGTTCACACCAAGAAGCACTACATGGTTGGGACAAAATACAAACGGCTATCTTTTGAAGATGAGGCGTGGTAGCACCATAATTCTCCCACCATAAATCTACAAAAAATATTTAGAAATATAAGAATTAAGCAAAGAAATATAAGAGTCAATTTTCTATTTTTTTCTTGTAGCATTGAACTAAAATTTTTACCTGGTTGTTGTTTTCCTCTCCTATCAATTGCTTGAGATGAAGAAAAAAGTCTCCCCTCTGCTCCCTTATAGACCTTGAAAGGATAAAAAATAAAATTAAATCAAACATAGAAAATTAGTTACTATGTATGTAAAATGCATGTTTCTAGATAGTCAATGACTCAACATTGCCAAATTCATAAATAAGATATAGCAAATCTCATCTCCAACTCATCAAGAACCTTGTCTCTCAACTCAGGTTCAGGTGCCATCTTATCAATGCATGTAATAACACCTGCCATGACCTCCTCATCAACCTTAAGTGAATCAGAGAAGTAGAATTTTGGATTCAAGAAGTAGGCCAAGGCATGTATTGGCTAGTGGAGTTGGTTTGTCCATCTACGATCAATGATGCGCCAAATGATTGCATATTTCTTCTTGTTTCCGCCGTAGAAATGTGAAATGGCCTCTTTGGCCCTATCCATGGCCTCATAAATGAAACCCATTGGCATGCCCTCTCCATCCACCATACGAAGAACCCTTACCAAAGGTTTTGTCATCTAAAAAAATGAAAACAAATTATAAATCATTACAAAATTAACCTAAAAAAAAACAGCAAATAGACTCTAGAGTATCTTGTATAAACTTATAAAGTTTAAGTTTGTGTTTGTTACTTACCCTAACCAACTCCTCTGCATTTTTCTTGAATGACTCATCAAAAACAATTTTTACAATCTTCTTAGCTTCAGGTTTTTTGTAAAATGGAGACTGCATCCAAGTATCAGACACAAACATCTGTATGAGATGAGGAATGGCACCAAGAATGCTTTGCAATGTGAGGAAGTGACTAGCAAATTGTGTCACCCCTGGTTGCACAAGATCCTTGCCATTTGTGTGTTGTCTCATCAAAGAAAGGACCCAAGTATGGTTGTAGAGGAATTTGGTGACATTTTTAGCATCTTCAACCACACTTTTCACCCATCCAATCTTCCCAATGTCCTCTAACAACAAGTCCAAGCAATGTGCAGCACAAGGACTCCATGAAATTGTAGGATGCCTCTCCATAAGCAATCTACCTGCAACTACGTATGCAGCTGCGTTGTCCGTGATAATTTGGACAACATTCTCAACACCAACCTCCTGGACCACCCCATCTAATAAATTGCACAAAGTCGCAGCATTTTTGACTTCATAGGAGGCATCTACAGACTTCAGGAACACCAATCCACCATTAGAAGCCACTAAGAAGTTCAGGAGAGTTCTATTTCGTCCATCTGTCCATCCATCTGATAAAATGCTGCATCCTTTTCTCCTCCAAAAAATTTTTTGTTCCTCAACCACAAGCCGTGTATTTTTTACTGCATCCTCTAGCAATGGCCCACTCAAGTCGTGTGCTGTTGGGGTCTTAAACCCCTTGCCTGCAACTGTCAATGCATTCACCAAACCTTCCCAAGATGGGCTGCTCGCCACATTGAAAGGTAAATTATTGTAGTACTAAAAATTTGCTGCTGGCATCCTAGCTTCCTAATGTTTTTCTTTATTCCAACCAGTACCTTCAAGTGAAGGTTGTGCTCCTGGAACATTGCGTGGAATAAAGTAATTCGGTCCTGATGGAGGCATCTGACTAGCAGTAGAAAAAGAACCACCAAGAGTCTCACCAAAAGATGAATGTGCTTGACGAATGGTTTGACTTGGATCCGATTGCATAGAAGTGTGAGACGGAAACATCACTACTGCTATTGCTTCCTTTGTTTTTTGCCTTTCTTCTTTTCTCGTCTGAAAACTAGAAAGAAGGGCCTTCATCTCTCTAACCATCTCTGGAGTTGAATTAGTGCATATCTCCACATTTTGTCAAGGTATTTTGGCAAGGTGGTATTTTAATCTATTGATTCCTCCTGTCATCGATTTACCACATTCAGTACAAGTGACATCGCCCTTTTTATTTCCCTGTACTCCATACTTCCATGCTGGGTCTTGTTGTGACCAAATCACACATCGCCCCATTGCAAATGGGGACCCCCCTTTTTTTTGAATTCCAGTGCTTTGCTAAGTCCAGGATGATGTCCTTTGCATGATGAAGTCAGTGGTGTTTGAGTCTTAGAGCCCCTTGATGACCTGATCTTGATGTTTGAGACCCTGAAAATGACTAAGTCTGGTATCCTGATCCTGAAGATCCTGAAAATTGGCTAAGTCTGAAATCTGGTGGATCCTCAAAAATCTAGAATCTGCATGTTAAATCCAGTGGATCTGAGACCTATCTCAAACATCCTGAAAGGTATATTGAAAAATATTTAAAGTATAAGAAATTCATTTCTTATACTTAAATATATTTTTCAATATACCTTACCTCGAGCACTGTCAATTCTGGGCGCGAAATTGCTCCAGGTTCACCTCAAAACTCCGCCTAGAAATTAGGGCGCCTTTCATCATCTAGACAACTTCAAGATTGCGCCTTGGGCAAGGAAAACTTCAAATCAAAGCGCCTTGATTGAAATTGATGTTGCGAAGCTTGAAACACTACAAATTTGACAAGGAAGAGACATTTAGATCTAGGCGCCCATTGCATGTTCAGAGGATCTCAAGAATTGCGCCTTAGGTTGAAGTAGATGAGTTTAGGCGCCATTTAGCGTTGCTTTTGCCATTTAGGCGCCTTGGCAATAGTGTGGTTGAACAAACTCCAAGTTGCGCCTAAGGATGATCCAGTCTCCCAAGGGTGTAAACAACTTCAAATAAGCAAGCAAGTGCTAGGCGCCCTTCATGCATTGGACTACCTCATTTTGGCGCCTTAGCATGAAAGAGCAAGAGATGTTCAAACTAACTTCAAGTTGCGCCTTAGCATGAAAGAGCATGATGTGTTTAAACTAACTCCTATCATGATGTTTGAGATCCTGAAAATGACTAAGTCTGGTAGCCTGAAATCCTGAAACACTGAAAAATTGACTAAGTCTGAAATCTGGTGGATCCTCCAAATTCTATAATCTACATGTTAAATCCAGTGGATCTGAGACCTATCTCAAACATCCTAAAAGGTATATTGAAAAATATTTAAAGTATAAGAAATTCAATCTCTCAACTTATACTTAAATATATTTTTCAATATACCTTACCTTGGCGACTTACATTTCTAGGTGCGAATTTGCTCTACTACTTAGGCGCATTTTCCCACTTGCAGAGACCCCAAAAGTGCGCCTTGAGGTATAGACTTCAATGTGCGCCTAGAGGAAAGTACACTTTCAACCAACCTCAAGATAGGCGCCTTGATTGAAAAGTTGTCAAGAGGTGAAAATTGGTCAAGTTAAACACATTTTTTGACTTAGGCGCCCTTTTAGGTTTAAGTGATCATCAAATTAGCGCCTTAGGTTGAAGATAAAGAGTTTAGGCGCCTTGAGTTAGGACATCATCTTTCGTTGCCTAGACTAACAGATCTTTAGGTTGAGCGCTCAAGTGGAAGTTAAATTTCATCTATGCAACCCTTAGATTGCGCCTTGAGACAGGATGATACATGTTGTAAAAGGAAATGGCGCCTTGGATAATTGAACCCAAATGTGCGCCCAACCTGGAGGAGATATTTATCTAGGCGCCAATTTGCTATCAAGACAACTTCCATGACCGCCTAAGGGAGAAGCATCTAGTCTTGGCGCCTTGATGGAAATAACTCAAATCTATGCTTAAAAGTGGGCGCTAGAAAGATAGAGGTCATTCAGGACATGTTTCATCATTTAGAATTGTAAAATTGTAAGTATCAAGTCATCAAGAACCTTAGGCGCTCATTCCTACTTGCACAAACTTTCATTAGCGCCTAGAGATAAGAATGAAGTCACTTGATCAAGGCGCCATCAAGTAGGCGCCTTGTAAGGAGAGAGTTTGAGGACATCAAATAGGCCAACTTGTGTTAGGCACTTTTGCTAGTATTTTTCTACCTTGAACGCCTTGGAGAGGTTACATCTAAGGGCATCATTGAGTGAGCGCCTAGCTTGGTGAAGGTAAAAATCAAGTCTCAAGTACTTCACCTCATCAAAAGGGAGAGTCAATCACCAATTAAAACCTTATGAGCTAGGGCGCCCTGGAAAGAATCACTTCAATTGACCTTTGAGATAGGCGCCTTGAAGAAATTTGCATAAGATGACCTTTTAAGGGTTGGCGCTTGATAGATAAAGTTATTCCAAAACATGATTGATCACTTAGAAGTGTTAAAATGCCAAATATGAAGTCATTTGTGCTAGGCGCCCATTCCTACCTCTGCCACCTCATTCTGGCACCTAAGGAAGAAATTGTGTTGAGAGATATCTTTTGAATGAATCTTTTAAGTGGATTGACTTCTTTAAACCTTTACAATTGCTAGAAATCATTTGAAATAATGAATGTGGGACTAATTTGTGTTAGGCGCACTTTGTTCTTATTTTTACCTATATTTGCGCCTAAGTTTGAAATGGCGTTATTACATGTTTAAAGTTGTTTTTATCTTAGGAAGTTATTGATATATCGTTTACCTTGACTTGTAGGATCATCAATAATGCTAAGGAGTTATCCAAGGAATCACCTTCAAGCAAGGAGTAAGGAGCATCATGCTAACCGCCTTTGAAGATCATCAAGTTGCATCATTGAGAGAAGGAGTGTTGATGAAGTCAAGGAATCATCAAAAGCAAGTACTTGAGTCACCTTCAAGTTGCAAAGGGAACACCACTCTAAAAGATCACACCTCAAGTCTCTTACATCAATAACATCATGTTGGATCATATCAAGTTCAAGTGTACTTCATCAAGAGCATTCATTTATCCAAGCTTCAAGTTAAGATCTCTCAATCTTCAAAGATTCATCCGAGCTTCAAGTCAAGATTCATCAAGTTTCAAGTTCTTCCAATGCCTTCAAGTCTCCTTGGGAGGTCATCTACTACACTCCGAAGGGTCACTTCGAAGATCATCGTTCAAGATCACTTCATCAACTTCTACATCATGTCAAAGACACTTCATCTATCATACTTCAAGTTCTATTCAACCTTCAAGTCCAAGAGTCTTCTACTCCGATTAATGAAGCAAGCTTCATCATCTATTCTTATATGAAGGAAGATCATCATCATATCTCTACTATTCTACATCAAGAGCATCATCAAAGAAGATTCACATCAACCTGCTTACAAGAAGAAGAAAAAATCATGAAGTTAGACAAATGAGCTACAAGTATCATACATCCAGTTGCAAGAAGATGTACAAGGCGAGATCTACAAGATGTATTCCTAAACATACAAGTTCAAGCAATTACATTGAATACATCACACAAAGATGATACAATTTTCAAAGTATGCTGAAGTGGCATCTATGTGGCGAGTACACATCATTCAATTTTGATTAGCCGCATTATTAAATGTATTCAATGTATCATTTAATGAAAGAAGCCAAAGGGATTCCTATGTGGAGGAATAGTTTAAATACTTTCGCCTTACCTTATCACATTGGAAAACGTGCCTTCATTGCCTCTCTTTTATGCTAAAAATAGCAATTTGTTGTAACTACCTGTGAGGTGGCATGATCTAAGCCCTTAGCTATCAAATTAATCTCAGCCATTCATTGTATTCTGGGCACTATATAAAGGCCTTGTTGCCTCATTTGTAAGATATAGAAATTAGATTGTAGGCAAGTAGGAGTAGAATAGAAGACTCTCAAAATTCTCTAAGAGGACTTGAAATTGTTGTAAATATTTCTCAAGGTTAATGCAAAGACATTGGAAGTTTATTTGGTGTTCGAGTGTTGTCTTGTGGAATCGCATGGTTTCTTGTACTTAATGAAATGGAGAGATGTTTCAAATAGATTAAAATAGATTAAAGCTCATTGATGTAATGTATGTTGTACCGAATATTTGATCAACTCCTAGCTCATGCTTTTAACATTCATCGCCGGTGAAGTGTTGTGTAAAGCTAGTCTGAGCCTTATAATTTGCATACGTTCGATTGTGGATGCTTGTTTGAGTTGCGCCATTCGATAGGTGCTTATTTAAGCCTTCATGATTTGAAAACCATTTGCGTAACATTAGGAGATTGCACCAACTCCATGTAGTTGTAGGCATCCTTGGCGAAGTGGAGTTAGGTTGATTAGGAGTTTGTCTGTTTAATACATCATCATTACCTCATTGACCTTAGATTAGTTTTCTAAACCCTCACCCTTTTTCTATTTCTTTGTTATTGAGACCTTGTATACATATCATCCACACTGAAGGAGAGATAAGCTGAATGAAAGAAGAAAGATCTAATGTAAGTCCCTTTGTGTTTAACAGCAAAATCATACTTAGTCACTGAGCTGTCTCTTACGAAACCATCAGAAGGAACCTTGGAGTCATCTTGTTTGATCACATAGTTCAGCATTCGAGAGGCTTTGCTCAAGAGGGAGTCAAATACTCTGTATTTCACTCTAATTGTTGACTTGTCGAAAAACAATCATCAACAGGTCTCTTCTTGATGGCCTTGAAGTTGACATTGCTGTTTTAACATGAAAAAAAAAATCAGTAGGGTTTTCAATTTTGTGAAAAACCAGCAAAAAAATGATAATCAATCATTTGAAAAAAAATAGAATTCAAAAACAAGTTAAAACTACTAAGAAATACGTTATGAAGGGAAATGAAAAAAAAATTGCCAGTATTTCCCCTTGTTTTTGAAGATTTTTCGATTTTCAATCAATCAAAACAAAAAAAAGAGAATTAAAATCACTTACCTGGCTCTATTTCGATCTCCTTAGCTCGTAATCTCCTCTTCTCCAGCTTCTAATCCACTATGCAAACCTGTTGTGTGCCTCAAAGAGTGTTAAAATGAAGAAAAAAACAAAAAAAAAAGAGTTTTAAGTGTTTCTGGGCGTTCAATTGACAGACCGAGAGTCCAGGGTCAGGACTCGGGAGTCCTACCCTAGGACTCGCGCGAGTCCATGGCAAGTCGACTCGGCCAGCCTTAGGACTCGCGCGTGCGCCGAGTTTTGGCGAGTCCTAGCAGAGTTTTTGAACTATGGTAGAAAGCATGCTTAGACCAACTATGTATTTGTGTGCCAAAAAAGCAACTACCATCTCAAGAGCTCTAAAAACATACTACCAAAACCACATACTCTAACTCTAAATACAAACTAAGAAAATGCAACACAAAGCCTGAAAATAAAAACTCTTTTTGTTCGATATAAGATTGCTTATTGACCAGGGATGCTTTTGCATCAATTATATAATAGGTGCTACACCGGTTTTGACAAGTTATTGTGATGCAAATTATGTTTGTGATCAAAATATTAACATATGACTATATTTTTCTCTTATTTCAGGACCAATATACTTGAAAACTAAGAAACAATTTTCGATCTCTTTATCCCTGTGGAAGCAAAGTACTACAATGGAAAGGAAATTGGGTGTCAACTTACGAGTTACGTCGTATAAAATTCGCCTTGCTCAACTGGGATTCCCTCAAAATGGGCTCAACATTATTCATATTGACAGCGAGTGCCACCCAAATGGTTTAAAATCCAGTTCACCATCAGTGAAGCAAGCATATTGAGATCCACATGCACTACATCAAGTAATTGTTTCAAGAGAAAAACCTTGAGCTCAAAGCTATACCGTCTAGGTCTCAACTAGGAGGTATCTTCACCAAATCTCTTCCAAATGACACCTCATTAGTCTCTACTACAAGTGAATTTTCTTCTACAAACGGGCTTAATTTTAAGGGAGGATATTCACGCGTGTAATAAGGACTACTTTTCCTAAGGGAAACTTTATTGTTATTAAATAAACTATCCTTCATATATTGGGTTGTCAACCTCTTCACTTCTACTAACTCAGATGTGTATATATACACATCCCAATCTGATTGTTTATAGTTTATTTTTCATCTGCTATTTTACTATAATGTATTCTATAAAAGGACACTTCTCCAAATATCTCCATTGTCTCTTGTTCTTGCACATTGATGATCTGTTTTGAGCTTATTTCACTTTATTCCTAGGCCGATCTGGTTGTTTATCTTTTCATAAATAAAGAATAAGGTAGCCTATTTGCCCTCCCTAGTCTAATCACAGTTAGGTTGACAATATGCTCTCATGGCTGTAAGGCAATTGTGGACTTTAAAAAGACCTTTACTTCTTGACGTTAAAAGGACCTTTCATTATAGAAGTCAAAAAAAAAATTCTAAGTTTTCTTTTCCTTTTGGAGTTAATTTGATTTAATTCAAATTATGGCTCTTAGGGTTTAATTACCATGGGTCTAAAAATTTGCAGCTAATATAGAAGCGAAATTCAACAAGTTAAAAGGAAAATGAAAAGAGAAGCATGCCTGGAAGTAGCACGAACACGTTTTGTGGTCGATTGCATGGCCTTGAGATCTCTCATTATAATTTCTAACAGTCCTTGCGTTGAGTAGAGCCGGGGTTCGAATCTCGCCAAAGGATGAAATGCAATGCTGGAGCGCTTCCATCTGAAATCCACGGGCCTGCAATTAGCGGGCACAGAAAATGAAAGCGTGAGTGAAGAAGAAGACATGGCTACGAAATGAGAGAGACTCCGCCGAACAGGGAAATGAGAAAGAGAAATAGCAGGAGATGACGAATGGAGGAAAATGGACGGTCTATTCATCAGACGAGAGGCCATGTCAAATGTGCATAAAACTTTTCCGGTCGTTGAATGGACCAAAGTAAAGCCCTCATCTCATCTCTAATATCCTTAAACCGTAACCCCCATTGTCCTAAAAGGCTTTAGAATATATATACTAGCAGTAGTTCTAACTCTATAGGATGAAACATAAATTGTTTTTTTATAATAGGATTAAGAGGAGGAATTTTTTTATTTTTAATTATACATTTATTTATAAAAATTGTAAGGTAAAATGTAAGGATTTACAATAGTGTAGGCATTTGAGTTGTCATCCATATAAACGATGGAAAACTAAAACAAATTAGTATAGATATCTTAAATACATCTACCTAAAAGACACAAAGAGATATCTTTAAATTATTTACTCCATATTTTAAGTACATAACTATATCAATACAAATTATTTAAATAGTTTTATATGTTATTTTATTTCTTAAAATCCACAACTTTTCCAATTATTTTATTTTTATAGCTATTTTTTCTATAGTTTAAAAAAAACTTAAATGAAAACAAAATAAATTATTTACTTCATTTGTTTAGCTATTTTTTAAATAAAATATTTATTAATTTAATCTACTACAAATATACAAATATACAAATAGATAACTAAATAGATAGCTATTTTATTTTACTTATTTCCTGAGACCTTTTTTTTAAAATACTTGTAAAATCATTATAGAAAACATTATATTTCAATTTAAACTAATTTAATTATATTAACATTTTTTTAAAAAAAGAAAGGGGATAAAAATTTATTCCAAACAAAGCAGAGTACAAAGCAAAGGCCCAAGGCCTAACCAAGGACAACGCCCAACCACCACCCAAAAGTTATGAAGAGAACCCCGCAAAAAGAACAGCTACATACCCTTGTCCTCCATAATTAACTTCTCTAGAGTCGCCGAGTGCTATGCGAGCAAGAGCCCCCAGTCATCCATGTCCCACCCTTCCAGGTTCTTAGAAGCCCATTTAGCTAGACAGTCTGCCACTCTATTCCACTCACGAGGAATATGACAGAAAGAAATATACTCCAAAGAGGAACACATATTCAGGATCTGCTTAACCACCAAGGCTAAGTGCCAATTAGCTCCTTCCAATTTTCGCTCATTCAACATATCCACCACAATCTGTGAATCAAATTCATAGATGATCCACTTCCAGCCAAGCGAACACCCTCTCTCCATTGCCTGAAAAATAGCTAGGGCCTCCATAAAGTTATTAGAATGCTGCCCCTTATAAATAGAGAAAAGAAAAACAACACCTCCATCACTACCTCGACCAATGCCCCCAATTCCTGCATGCCCAGGATTCCCCCTAGAAGAGCCATCACTATTGATTTTCAAAATTCTCATAGGAGGAAGCCAACGCCCCTCCCTATGGATCTTCCACTTGGTCTACCTCAATCTTCTTCCAGCAGAGACCCCCAACCCACTGTCCATCAAACTCAAATTCCTAACAGTTGTCCGATCACTTGGATCAATTCTCTCTGAAAGGTCACATTTTGTTGAAATAGTCTCTTGAAGCCTACTGACAATCTTTTGCCACAAGTGAACACCCTCCATTTTAGACTCTTGAAAGATCATGTGATTCCTTTCTAGCCAAAGGTTCCAAATAAGGAAAGTGGGTCCCAGATACCAAGCAACTTGCAGAAAAAGAGGTCTTAGTTGGAGGCTGACCCAGACTGTCCTAGAACTCCACTAAAGAAATGGCATGGATGTAAGCGTGGTTCCACGCCCCCCACCAAAGGTGTCATATCTCCCTCAAATAAGAACATTGAAAGAAGAGATGCAAAGTACATTCTTCACTCTTTTTACAGAGAACACAGATAGAAGGGCCCTGGAAGCCTCTCTTTCACAAATTCTCCTAGGTAAGGCACTTATTTTGGGCCACCAACCAAAGGAAGATATTGCACTTAGGCCAAGAGAAACTATTCCACACCTGCTTCCACCAAAGAACACTACCCTAGCCATGTAGCTGTCTATCCAACTCCATATATCCTGATGTGTAACATACACCCTTGGTATATGTCGGCTCTGTATGTGTTGTTGTGCTTGTCTGATGGTTTTGGGTTTAGGTTTTCACTGTGTGTTTTTGCATGTGTGATTTTTGCAACAATGACATAGAAAATGAATCATATATGGAAAACCTAGAAAAAACTAAAAGAGATATCAACAAAATAGCAATGACCCAGCTTGTATTTAGCCAAGATATGAATTATAAGTACATACCCAAATGGAGTTTTACAACTTCGTACAAATGTTGACGGAGGGTCAGCCATACAAGACATAGGAAATCACTCACAACTTCCAGGAATGCAACAGTTTGCTTCTGCAATGAAGGGTAACTCAAACCCTTGCCCAAGTCACCCACTTTGGTGAATAGAAATGTCACAAGAGGTAGCTCTTTAATTTACTTGAAAACCCATGAAATGTTTCAGTTGGTACGGCCTATGTAGTAGCATATAACAGCAAATAGCCAACTAAAATCTTCCTTAAATACTTCTGTATTATATCAGAAAGATATTTCCTCTAATGGCAACCGCATTCTCACTCAAATCAAGTCCAAACAAGCATCAAAATCATCACTTTGGAAGGGTACAACCTCCTACACAATACGACCTACAGAAATGAGGGTGCAGCCTGCTATAACAGTGAAAGGCAGCCACAAAATAGCACTAAAACCTCTTGATTCTACTGTTGTTCTGAGTATCCTTAGCTGCTCATGAAATCTCGGTCAAATATGATCATCTTCTCCTCAAATCTTCATCAAACTACTGCCGGTGAATGCACAAATGAAGCCTCTGTGTGAAGCCTCCTCAAATCCTCTGTTGATACGATCTCTCACGCATGAGGAAAGGGACCAATGCCAGGTTTTTTGTCCCAACACAGCCAACTAAAACCCTAGAGCCAAGCTCCGAAATGCCAAAGCACAATAATCTCCAAAGAGAGCGAAATCCAATATTCTTCGCATAACCAAATGAATCACTTTTTGGTCCTTTTGTTGCCTCTCTTCCCGAATGCCCAAGAAGGTTAATTTTTTATTATTTTAAATTATATCCTCAACCCCTTATCACTCCATGAGGGGCGCCCATCCCTAGGAGATTAACTTTAAGTTACAACATCACTTTATAAAAATACTTTACTTTATAACTTAAAGTCACTGAAGTCTCATAAAGTAATATAAGTTAAATATTTAATTTGATTTATATTATAGCGATTTGAGCTCTAATCACATCGAGACCATGAATATTGTGCAAAGGACCTCCATAACTGCCCTGCTCAAAATGGCAAAAGCCTGGCACCTAACTTACTATAAATAGTAAGTCCACTGAAATGACCCCCTAAACATCTCCATTAGCCTACGGGAGTCTGGTCATAGGCTAATCCCTGTCCACTGATACAATGGGCTAGATGGGGGACATTACAGTATGCCCTTCCCAAGATTGCTTGTCCTCAAGCAACCTCAACTCAGGATGCTGCAATATCTGTTCACTCTCCCAAGTGGCATCCTCAACTGGTAAATTCTTCCACTTAACCAGGTATTCTCTAATGACCCTTTTTCTCAAATTCCTCTCTCGGATGTCAATGATAACCTCTGGTACTAGAATTAACTTCCCCTCATCCAACGATGGAAGCTCTACTAAAGGAATCACATTGTGGCCAAGAGCTTTCTTCAACCTAGAAACATGAAACACGTTATGCACTTTGCTATCTGCTGGCAATTTGAGTTCATATGCCACTTCACCCACCTTTCTGATAATCCTAAATGGGCCATAAAACCTAGGTTTTAATTTTTCTGCTCCACTCTTCTTGAAAGTGGACTATCTATAGGGTTGGAGCCTCAAATACACCATATCTCCAACCTCAAAACTCCTCTCCACTCGATGTTGATCAGCATAAAGCTTCTGTTGATTCTGTGCCTGTTGTATATTCTCCTTGAGCTCCTTCACTATGTCCTGGCTCTCCTGCAAAAGATCCTTTGCCTTAGGCACCGACTGTCACCAAGTAAGAGATTTGTGAAACATGGGGCATTATAACCATATAGTGCTCTAAAAGGACTCATCTAGATAGACATGTGATATGTGGTGTTATAACAATACTCTCCCAAGTGCAACCATCTAATCCATGCCTTCTGCTGCCCTGAAACATAATTACGGAGATACCCCTCCAACCACTTGTTCACCGCCTCTGTTTAGCCATCTGTCTACAGGTGGTAACTAGTACCAGGAGTCAACTCAGTACCACAAAGTCTGAATAGCTCCTACCAAAATAAACTCAGGAACTTGTTGTCCCTGTCACTAACTATGCTCTTGGGTATCCCGTGTAACCTGAATATCTCCCTGAAGAATAAATCAGCCACCTGAGTAGCTATAAAGGTTGCTCAAATAGTGAAGAAGTGTGCAAATTTGGTGAGCCTATCGACCACCACATAAATACAGTCCTTCCCCTACACCTTCGGCAACCTTGTAATGAAGTCCATGGAGATACATTCCCATTTTTTATTGGGAATAGGCAATGGCTGCAATAAACCTATTGGGTAAGTATGCTCATGCTTATTTTGTTGGCAAATAGGACACTCACGAACATACTTCAGCACTTCCTCCTTAAGCCCTTTCCATATGAACCTCTCTCGAATATGTCTGTAAGTTTTGTAGAATCCAAGATGGTCAGCCATTGGAGTGTCATGGAAAGTTCTTATCACCTTATGCTTAAATTGAGAATTGGGCACCAAAAATATCCTGTCTTTGTATATGATCAAATCATTCACCATAGAATAGTTGTCATCCCTGATAGTGACCTCAATGACTCATGTTGCCCAAGAGTCTTTGGCATACTCTGCTACAGTCAACTCCCTCCAATCAGTAGATATCTCTCCAACTAAGCACAAGTGAGGTCTCCTCGACAATGCATACTACATTCCTCTTCCCCTTGACATACTCGATGTTAAAGTCATAAACCTAGAGCCGACTGACCCACTTCTGTTGTCTATCATTCAAATCCTTCCGGTTCATGAAATATTTTATGCTGTTATGATTTGTCTTGATGATGAACTTCCCTCCTACCAGATAAGGTCTGAATTTGGCCAATGCATACATTATGGCCAACATCTCTCGGTCATACATCGAGTAACTCCTCTCAACACCCTGAAGTTCCCTGCTTTCAAATGCTATTGGGTGTTTCTCCTACATGAGCACTGCCCCTATCCCCTCTCTTGATGCATCACACTCTAGCTCAAAAGGCTTAGAGAAGTCAGGGATTGCCAACACAGGGCAAGTAGACATCAAGTGCTTGAAGTGATCAAAGCACTGTTGAGCTCTATCATTCCACTCAAAGGCTCCCTTCTTTGTCAAGTCTATCAATGGTGCAGCTGTCTAAGAGAAGTCTTTTACAAACCTCTATAAAACCCGCAAAGTCCAAAGAAGCCCTTAAGTTGTGTGAGGTTTGTGGGTGGGGACCAATCAACAATTGCCTTAATCTTCTCTAGATCTACTCTAACACCATCAGCACTGATAATGTGGCCGAGATAAAGTAACTCTGTCATGCCAAAGTCACATTTTGACTCTTTGGCATAAAGGAACTCACTCTCCAGTATGCTCAATACCTCCTCCAGATGTCTCATATGATCCTCCCAAGTCCTGCTGAAAATTAGGATATCATCGAAGAATATCAGTACAAACTTCTTAAGTTGTTGTCTGAATATCTGATTCATGCAACTTTGGAAAGTAGTAGGGGCATTGGTTAGTCCAAACGGCATCACAAGAAACTCAGAGTGGCCATTGTTAGTGGAAAATGTGAACAATAGTATTAAACAACTAAACATCTAATAACTCAATGGAAATTGATGTAAATACAAGTAAATAAAGATTATACCTTCGAAGACCATTTTACCTCTATGCTTCCATTGTTCGCCTATCTCCTCTTGATCTTGATGGTAATGGAGCTCTCAGAAGTGTGTACTTCCTTGCTGTTGAAGATGACAAGAGTAGAACAGATGTAGGTGGACAATGCAATGGAGATCAAGCACTATGCAATACTAATGGAGATGGATTGATGGAGACATGATTGGATGATGATTATGATGATGAGGTTGTGTAAATACAAATGGAGATAACTTTGCCAAAGGCACACTGGTATGATTCCTGTAGAGTAAGATTATGAATGCTTGGATGGATATGAAATGGGTGTGAAGACCTTGCTTATATAGGCTGAGGGAAGACCAAATCCAAGTGTCAATAGATCAATGACTGGAGGAATTACCTGTGAGATGTACAATTGAGGAAGCTTGAGGGAATGTGTGCGAATCAGGAGAGGACAAGTGTCTAAGCCTTCTTCATGAGTTATGGGAGTTAACAGAATAGATTGAAGAGTTAACTGAGATGATTGATCAGCTAACTGGGTTGATTGGGGAGTTGAGTGAATAGATTGATCAGTGAACTCAATTGACTAATTAGTTAACTAATTTGACTGGAGGAGAAATAGGACATGTTAGCGAGGGAATATTAGCTAATTAAATATTAAAATATTTAATTGTGTGCAACAGGGGGAGGTGGAAAGGTGGCACGAATAAGGTGATGTGGATTGGTGATGTGGAATTTATGGAATTAGGACTTTGGGATAGAGGAAATTGGGATTAATTAAATAATTTAAGATTATTTAATTATATGAGACATTAGAAGAATTGGGGGAATTGGGGAATTTAATTAAATAAAACTAATTTTATTTAATTTTGGGATAATGAACCAATCAAATAAATTAGAATATTTATTTAAGTGATAGAAGAATAAGAATTAAAATAAATATTAAAATATTTACTTAATTCGGCACAAGCCATTTTTAGCTGTATACATTTTGCCCCTCTTTGATGCAATGTGGTTTAACGCGTTGCTTCAAACAAATAATTTTTTTCTGTAATAGATACATGCCCTAGTTTGCCCTAGTACAGGTTATGACGTTAGGATGCCCCTTCAGGAGAGTGGACGGGAAGAAACTAACAGGATGACGGATAATCTCACGATGAGATAGGTTGAACAATAGGTTGACTAGACAGACGGGTGAAGAAATTGGTTGACCTAGAAGATAGACTACGTGAAAATCATGCCCCAGCATGGACAAGGTCAATCACCTCCCATTAGGGTTCCATGTGCTATATATAGGAGTTTGGGTTCACAGTTCACTCATTTGCACACTTGCCTCTGAGAGAGATCCTAGTGGAGAGCAGAGCCATTTGAGCACAGAGCAGTCAATGAAGATGCAGAAGTTTCCTCTTGAGCTTCATTGATTCGAGTGGATCCGACGGTTCAATCATCCAACAAACTACGGGCCGCCAGTAAGTACTACTTTGTTTCTAGCCTAGGGTCATTAATGATAGCAATAAATGTAGGCCAAAGCTATAGATTTTATATGCACCAAAAGGCAGAACTGTGCATATGATGTGCGATACCGCGCATATGACGTCAAAATCGGCGCATATGTAATTTTTTCTCAATTGACACGCATTTCTGCGCAAATGAAATCCTGTTGCGCATTCGAAGAGGGATGTTGCGCTTTTAATGTTTTATTGTGCATTTGAAATGTTACTGCGCATGTAAGATTTAGCTGCGCATATGAAGAATGGTCATGCGCATGTGAAATAAAGCTGCGCATATGATTTGAAACTGCGCACGTGAGTTAAACCTGTGCATACAAGGTAAAGCTGCGCATTTAACTGGTAGAACTGCGCAACTAGTTTTGCTTATCAAAACACTAAGAAATTTGATAAAGTTTATTGTGTGATTGATGCTGGTCAACTGATAGGTCATCTCTGAGATTGATTGAATCTCTAGAGAGATGATAGGAATGTGTTCCTGTTAGAATTGCTAAGTTTTGATGTTGGATAGATAGATTTGTAGTGTAGTTGATTTGATGGACTAATGCGCGCTTGCTTGATTGTAGGAGGAGCTAGACGATGTTCTCATGTTGAGAGAGCGTTATCTAGTTACACAGTTGTTGAGGCCCCAGCTTACGGAGGCTAATCTTCTTATTCTTGGATTGGCTGGATTGTCTTTCGTTTGCTTCATGCTCGAGATTCGTGCGAATCTCGGTATGCTGACTGCCCTGTCGAAGCTTTTCTACAGTGAGAACGGGACCTTTCATCTCCCCACTGGGGAGATTACAATTACTTTGGAGGATGTTCATAGGATCCTTCACATACCCATTGATGGAGAGCTTGTGGAGTACGAGCCACATACTGGGGTAGGTTTGGATGAGTACAGATGAGTTTTTGATGATGATAGCATCGAGGGTACTGAGATCAGCTGGGTTGACATGCTGACGTAGTATGAGCCACTTCCTTCCATTGTGGCAGGGTTGATTGGAGGTATTGTGTTACATCCCCTTTTTGGATTCAATATTACTATTTACTTTTTCTTAACTAGTACAGTTATGTGGATATGTTTTAACATCATAGGAACTGATGATATGAATAGAAAAGGTTAATTTTATGAAATTATGGAATCTACTTGATTATGATCAATTTGAAGTTATGAATTAGAATGTCTTTTCGATATGAAAATGAAATGATTTGATATAAATGTGTTTTGAGTAGAATATTGGTGCTTTGACCACAAAATTGTATGTGAGATTGTCAATGACAGGAATAGATGGAACATGTTCGCCAGGAAGAAAGAAGAAGAGAAAGTATCTTTGAGAAAGAGAGAATAGACTCTGGAATAACCCATGGGTGCTTGCCACTAAAAATGAATATCAGGTAGATAAACCTAGATGCCTTGAGTTAAGCTTTGATTTCAGGCTAAGTTAATTTTAGTCGAGATATCGACGTTTGTTAGAATAGGTCTTTCTCCTTTCGTAAGTTGTCGTATAGAGTATGGGAAATCAACATCAGTGTCATAATACTCTGAATCATGTCGTCAAATATGAACAATTGATATATTGTTTATATGTAAATATATGTATATACTTATGGTCGAGTTGTAAGTCATGTCTTGTTTTTGGTTCGACGCAAAAGTCGAAAGTTGTGCGTAAGTCGATCCCAAGTCTGGTTCTGTGCTTGCGCTCAATTCGTCGTTATCGTCGTAAAGCGCTACGAGAGTATGACGTAAACGTCTCCTTGCAGAATTCGACAGATGTTGAATTGTTCTTTATTGGGCTATTATCGAATATTAAAGGGTTTAAATAATGTTTTAAATCTAGAGACCGTGGTGTGCAGTACCCTTGGTCGTTTAGTATTGGAACACGTAATATTATTGTTAGTTATATTTTAAATGTCGTTTTGAGATAAATTCCTTTATTCTTTAGTGATGTCGATAATCAGGTAGAAGCTCGAGAGGGACACACTTAAGCTCTTTCTAAGATGTCTTTAATTTTGAATAGTATTTTTGCCTTCAAGTTTTAGACCTCATGGTGGTTGTCGGTCTAGCTTTTATTTCATAGTCCATGCATATGATTTTACTCATAAGTGGATATGAGAAGTAAGACAGTTTGTTAAAACTACCAACCGCCACCTCGCCTAATGTGGAGCTCCATCTTGGAGAATGATGGCGAATTGTGTGGAAGGGCCAAACCATTTTCTGGTTGAGGTTGCGTAAGGTGGAAAATGTTTTTGCATGCCGAGTAGTTACCCTTATCTATAGGCATGGTCTTGTAAGTGGAGGAAAAAGGGTTATCTTTCGTAGTTAGATGGAATGGAGGGCAATAAGAGTTAGTTTTTGAGGAGAGAACTCTGAGGAGAAGCAAAAACAAGACTGAGCAAGGAGCAACAAGGAGAACGGCGAAAGGAAGATCAAACACCTTGGACCGGTCTGTGAGCAGACACTGGAGAATAACTTCAGGTTCTCTTCACCTTATCTCTGCGCAGTAGTGGTTTTTTGTTATGTTGTAATAAGTAATGTCTTTTCTTGCATTTCGAAAGAACTTAGTTTTGCTTAAAGGTGCAATGTGTGAGTTGATACCACCTGTAACCAGTGTGTTTTATCATTGTCTAAACAGAATCAATGAATTATCTCCTGCATTACACCGCACCACAGTCGCACTTCTGAAATCATTGTAATGTTTTCCTTAGGAGTTTATTTGGTTTGATGTTAGGTGCATTAGAGACTAGTGTATGGACATAGAACATCTCACAGCTAATACAAGCTGCAGAGGCAAAACCCTTGTCAACAAAGAATAAGATCTCTTTTGGACAGTCCAATACCATTGCTTGGCTTTGTCAAGTTAAAGGTCAGCTAGTATTAGAGTAAAAGGTTTGTTTGTGACAACCATCGACAGAGGAATATCATTAGTGGGAAGTGTAAGTCATAACATGCAAGACTTCTCGGCCGTTCCCTTTTTCTGAGTTAAAAACTGGTCGGTCGATCATGGTGAAATTATTATAAATATTTCTTTTGTTATTGAAGTATTTAAACCATTGTGTTTCTGAGAGGAGACCTACAGTCAAACAATTAATATTATGAAGTTTTACAAACAATGTAATGAGTCTTTTGTCAAGTCTCAAGCTTAGACTTGCATGCAATCTTATTGCTAGTAGAAACTATATGATAGGGTTTTCTAATGTTTAGATTGACAAAGTTTTAAGCTATGTCGAAGTAGAATCTTTGAGTGTTAAATTTTATTGTGGGGTCTTCGAACCTTGTATACTTTATGTGGCTTTTAGTGAAACCCTTCTGAAAACAACAAAGATGAGTTTAGTGACCACTCTTGAGAGGATAAATTAAGTAGTGGGCTATATTAAGATCAATGAAAAAGCTTATTGCATTATCCAAATAATCGATAAGCTAGGAAACCATTCTTTTATCATGTAGACGGAAATGTTTCCATGAGCTAAGTTGATTGAGAGTAAACCTCATTGCCATGCGTTAATGCATGATGAATTTCAAACACCTCAAGGTTATCAAGGTCGTTGGATTGAATTTATTTATAGGAATATGTAGGATTGCGATCAATTTGAGTTGAGTTGGGGTGGGTGAACATATTACTTGCGTTGGTACAATGCTAATTAAATTCAAATCCTTTGGCCAAGGTAATGCATGAGCCTCAAGTGCATTGATAGTTCACTGTGACTGGATGGCATAGCTTGTGGAGTGGTCATGCTTGACTAGAGGGTATCTAGGGGATTGCATGATAACAAGTTACGTAGGTCACAACACCAGTACTCAGATGGCAAACACCATTGGTTATCCTAAGTCTATCCTCTTGAGTAGGGTAGGCCCACTTCTGGTTAGGAAGGAGTGCGGGAGACCGACGGTCTGTGGTTGGAGGTTAAGCTCCTTGAAGATACTTTCTCTTCTTTATTCTTGAGGAATGCTGAGACTTGAATTTGGATGGTCGACAATCGAGATGCAGTGACATTGGTAAGTTCCTATTTTGGAATTGTTCTAAGTAACTTTTGACAACATATTGTTTAATGTTGTAGATGATTATATCCTTTTGTATGAGCTATAATTTCATGAATATTGTTATTCGATGGAGGAATTACTTGTTTATAGTAATTAGAAAACAAGTTACTTTTATGTTTTATACCTTCAATATATATATAACCTTTGGTTAAAACTTAGTTTTTAGGGTAAAAACAAAACTGGATGTTACATATTGTGTGTTCTGACAGAAGCTCTCATGGATTTGCAGTTGGATGGGGTCAAGTGTTAGAGCGGATTGTGACTGAGGGTACTAGATATGCCTGGGGAGTTTGCATCCTTGCACATTTGTATCATGATTTACACCAGTTCGTATATGATGGTTCCTCTAGCTTGGCTTGTGGAGTTTCACTGCTACAGATATGGGCATGGACTCACATAGCAATTACTCATCCTATTGGCATTAGTACTTGGGGTAGGGATCATCCCTACTCTTATATGTTTCAGGATAGTCTTTCCCAGCCCAAGCTGGGAAAGCTAGAGTACTAGAGGCATGCTTTTGATAATGTTGACCCAGTTGTTTGGTGACCATACCTGGATTGCGAGGTATGGGACGAGGATGCACATGAGCTACGCTTCTGCTTTCAGACGAGATGGTTTATAGGGAGGACACCCTATATTTCAGAGAGACACATTGTTTCACGTGTGTATAGGCTGTTTGGCAGAATCTAGGGGATGCCCGTGGGTAATGCCATATTTGCCCATACGCACAAGGAGCGAGGACGACCCAGCCCATCCTATGAGATAGGTCGTGATGAGTTTCTACATATTCCATATCAGCCTTGGCCAATGCATAGGGTAGTGGCAAACCCGAGTACGACACATGACTACTTTGACTGGTTTGCAACACATCCCTTTCCTTGCTACTCTAATCTAGGAGAGCAAGCCCTGATTCTGGATGATCGGGAGGAGGACGATGAGGGGCTATGGAGGCGATGCAAGAGATGAGGATGGCGAGGTGGCAGAGGAGGAGGAGGGCATGATGATGGTGGAGGAGGAGGAGGAGGTGGTGGTAGTCATGATGGTGGTGTCGGTGGAGGAGGAGGTCATGATGGTGGACATGATGGGGATGATGGTGGAGGTAGAGATGGGAGGAGGGTTCAGCGGAGGATTGACCCTACTCAGCAGGCTCAGTTAGTTGTATCAGGACAGGTTTAGCCTCCAGTACCGCCACAGGGACAGGGGCTAGATGATGGAGAGACGGCAAGATTACGAGCCCAGATGGCTCAAATGCAGTCTATGTTGGGACAACAACAGGGACAAATAGGGCAGATGTAGGTCCAGATTATACAGCTATAGAGTGACCTACAGACCGCTTGTTTAGAGTGAGATACAACCATTCAGAGGTATACCATGGCAAAGGCACTCTTAGAGCAGGTACAACTGACTGTGGGACAGGGTCCTACCGGCCAAACAATGACAGAGATGGTGAGGTTAGGCTAGGAGATCTTCTACTGGAGAGGGTTATATGAGCAGGTGGTGCCACCAGAGCATAGGGCAGGTAGTTACCGCCCCAATTACCATAGCAAATCACAGAGGGCACTTATAGAGAGCAGCGGGGTGATGGGACCTACAAGGCCACCTCCCAGACCACCAGGAGGGGGTGCACCAGGGACAGGGACATCAGGTGGGGAGGCGGAGGAGGTATCCCACCGCCATAGCCAACACCATCAGGGGGGAGCCATTCCTAGCTGTTTTGAGACATGTATCAGTTTTAGTGCCTTTATTTGGACATGTATACACCACTTTGATTTGGACACTTTTATTCTTTTTGATGATGATTATATGATATTATGATTCGACTGACTATGATTATGATCTATTGTGATGGATATGACTTACATTATGATGTTATGATATGCTATGCTTATAGATGACCTATGTGGTTTATGACTCTGATGCATATGTTTATGTTTATGTGATGGACATGATGATCTATGTGATAACCTTACATGATTATGGTTGTACGTGATGCGTCTAACATGTTTATTAGATTCTATGATGCACTTTATGTTTATGCGACATGATGTTTCTATGAGCTATATGATGGATATGATGACCTATATGCATGTTTATGATCCTATATGTTCACATTCTATGATGATCTAATGCAGACATTGTGATAACTTAGATGTTTACTTATGTCATTTTCCATTGTTTTATTTATGGATGATGATCTAATATGCAAATGCGATGATAGCTATGTTTTTGTGAGATTTTTGGTTAATGCAATGTTATGGTGACTCATGCATCTAAATGACAACATTATACGCAAAACATGATCTAAATGTTTATTACCATTAATGCATTGTATGTGATGATACTATATGATGACACACCTATTCATGACATGCAAATGAATTGTTTTTGTTGTTCCAGGTATACTCAATCTTAATAATAATACACCTGAGACGAATGGACTTTAATAACTAGGATAAATGGATAATGTAGAAGAAAGGACTTGGATAACTGAGATCAATAGACACTTGGATTTGTTGACAAAAAAGCTTATAATGAAATGCAATGTGATATGTATGGATTTTTCGATTGTCATCTTCGAATATGCAAGTATTTGAAGTACTTTGTTTCATCATTGAGCTTTTAAAATGTTGTAATAAAATACAAGCATCTAGGTATAATTAAACCGAGATGACCTGAGTATCTCCTACATGGATTTTGATTTAGCAAGTTAATACAAGCATCTAGTCAAAATTGAAGCTAGATGACCTAAGTATGCCTTGCATGTGTCAACAAACAAGGATTGCCCTGTTTCATGTTTAGACCTAGAACATCCTCAATGATTGTTTCTCGATCATGTCATTAGACAAAGCCGTCACATTACTAAAGATTGATCCACAAACAACAAAAAAATAAGATAATTATGCCCCCATCATATCTCCTCTATTTTTTGACATTCTTGAGTAGCATAAAAAGACATAATAACAAAAATCAAGACTCATTGACTTAAACCTTTTTTTATAAGCACGAATTTTCTTACCATAGTTATGTTTTCTTGCAATGAAAAACATATACAATCATCATGGTGGTTGAGGCTCATTGTGTCTTGGCATAGGTCTAGTTTTTGTGTCAAGCGTTTTGTTTGAAAAAGTTTGTTGGCTATTGTTGCCTGCTGACTGGTGATAGTATTGCGATCCTTATTGTTATCCTCTGAGGTGCGTAACATTCAAGAATCCAATTCTCCAACTAGGTCAGGAAGTTGCCCCCAGTCAAGCAAAGGATTGATTTATTGTGGATGAATTGACAATAGACATGAAGAAACGAGCCCTAAGGGACTGACCTAGTGCCTTGGGGGCTCATTGATAAATGGCCTTGCCTACGTGACGACACAGATGCAACGTAGTTCGGGGGGTGGACTATGTGGACCTAGGACCTAGGCGATGGGAAATGGTGTGGATTCGGATGGACCAAAGGATAGGTGACACAGGATGGAATGGATGAGAAAGGAGCCTCAGGGGCACATCAATGATGGCCTTGCCTACGTGATAGCTCAAAGGCGACGTAGTTCGACAATGGTTCAATGGATTGGTTGAGGATGGATGACAAGATGGATGCAAGTTTGGATTGGCCGCTTGGTGGAAAAAGGCGATAAGGATGAGCGAACAACAAGCCATGGTAGGTATCTCGATGTGATTGGGTGGATGCGGTTAGGAGGGATGGATGAGGAACAAGGTCCGAAAAGATGGAGGAGGCAGTTTATCACAAGTAGCACCTGTTTACCAAGTTTTCGCCACTTGCTTTTATTTGCACGATAGTCAAAATACACATGATGCCTGTTTGCCAGGTTTTCATCATGGTATCTATCCAAGGCACCTGTTTACCAGGTTTTCACTAGAGGACAATTTTTTTGTTGCTTTTCCTTTTCTTCTTTTTTTTTGCTATTTTTCCATTTTTTTGATTTTTTTTGCTATTTTTGACTCCCTTGCATTGGGGTTTGGGTGTAGAACTTGTGAAGATGCATGTTGTTGGTGGGATCATCAAACAGTTCACCTTCTGATGTAGCCAATTGATAAGCACCCGATCCATAGACAACAATGACGACATAAGGACCCAGCCAGTTGGATTCAAACTTACCTTTCTTCTCTCTATCTTGTTGATTCCTGGGATTCTCTCTAAGGACTAGGTCACCAACTTGAAATACCTGAGGTTTGACTCTGTGATTGTAACTTCTGGACATCCTTTGTTGATAAGCCTTGAGATGGTTAAAGGCATGTTGTCTTCTTTCTTCAAGCAACTCTAACTCTTGAAGTCTGGAAACTCTGTATTCTTCATCATATATGAGGCCTTTTAATGATACATGCAAGGATGGAATCTTGACTTCAATGGGCAAGATGGATTCAGAGCCATAAACTAGGGAGTATGGTGTTGCACCCGTGGGTGTGTAGATACTTGTGCGGTAGGCCGACAATGTAGGATTCAATTGGATGTACCAATCGCGACCGTCATCATTGATAGTCTTTTTTAGGATTTTTAAGATAGTTTTATTTGATGCCTCTACCTGGCCATTCCCTTGGGGGTAATATGGGGTGGAAAAGTGGTGTTGGACGTGGAATTTGTCACATAGCTCTTTGACATCTTGGTTTTTAAATCATCTTCCATTATCAGTGATAATGGATACAGGGATGCCATAGCGGCAAATGATGTAATTCAGGATGAAAGAAGCAATTTGTTTGCCTGTGACATTGGAGAGGGGTACGGCTTCAATCCACTTTATAAAATACTCAGTTGCAGTCATTATGAATTTATGGCCGCTGCATGATGGAGGGTGTATCTTGCCCACTAAGTTGAGTCCCCATTGACAGAAAGGCCAAGGAGTCATTAAAGGCTGCAACTCCTGTGCTGGTACATGTATTAGGTTTCCGTGGATTTGTCATTTTTTGCACCTCTTTACAAAATGATAGGAGTCTTTTTCCATAGTTGGCCAGTAGTATCCCATATGTATGAGTTTCTTAGCCAAGATAGGACCACTAAAGTGGGTCCCGTATATACGATCGTGAACTTCACTTAGGGTCGTTTGATATTCCTCACTGTCAAGACACCTCAGGAGAGTACCATCGAGTCCTCGTCGATACAGGGTGTTAGCGATTATGGTAAAATGAGAGGCTTGACAAATAAAGGTTCTCTTTTGGTTACTTGATAGATCAGGAGGTAGGGTGTTCTCTTTCAGATAAGTATACACTTTGTTGTATAAGGGAGAATCGGATCCTATGATATGACAAATGATGTGGGACTCAGGGGTGTCGTACGTAGGATGGGACACTAGCTCTACCAAGAACTCATAACGTGATTAGTTTTCAGGGATATCGAGGAGAGATGCAATCGTTGCCATGGCGTCTACTGCTTTGTTCTCCAACCTTGGTATCTATTCAAAAGAGATCACAACAAAGTATTCTTTAAAGTCGTCGACCATGCGTTTGTATGGTATTAACTTCTTATCCTTTGTTTGATAGTCATCGTTCACTTGGTTGATGACAAGTTGCGAGTCGTCGTACACATGAAGTTTTGTGATTTTCCATTCTACTACCAACTTGATACCAATGACTAGGGCTTCGTACTCCGCCACATTGTTAGTGCATGGAAAGAGTAGTCTGTATGACTTGGGAATGGTGTCTCCATTAGGTGTGATCAACAAGATACCTGCCCCGGACCCATGCTAAGTATATGATCCATCGAAGTAGAGTTTCCAGGTTGTTGTTATGTGAAAGATAGACTCATCTGGAAATTTAAAGCTTAATGGGTTGTCATCTATTAAAGGTGCATCTGCCAGCTGATCTGCAATCACTTGCCCCTTTATTGCTTGTCTATCTACATACTCGATGTCGAATTCACTGAGTGTCATGACCCATTTTGATATTCTACCTGTTAGGGTAGCTTTGTTGAGTAAGTATTTCAATGGATCGATCTTCGTGTTAGGGTTAGCCGGCAGAAGATATCAATTAAATGCAAATAAAGATTAAACAGAGAAATGGAAATACACAGAATTAATAACAGCGAGAGACAAGTTTTAACGTGGTTCACCCAAACTCGGGCTACATCCACCAAACAGAGAGTCCAATATTATTATCCATTAAATCAAACCGATTACAATCAGCAATCCCTGCAACTCAATACCGCTACAAAATGCTACAATATAATATGTCAAAACCCTAACCCTTAGCCGCTTTTATCAAGCTTTTTGTCAGTTACAAAAATAGGGTTTTCTTATGTTGGTCAATGAAAAATAACTCCCTGTGCCTTTATAAAATAATAAAAAACCATGTGAGGTTTCGGGCGCCAGGGGCGCTGCCCCCAAACCCCTGCAACGGGCGCTGCCCCTTGACCCCGTAGGAATTTGGGGGGAAACCGCGCCGATAAAAGTGGGGAAAATGTAACCTCCGAGTCTGATTAGGCTCCATATAACAACACTTCGCCACTATCTTGATGGAATGTGATAGAATGTAATGTCTCTATTTTTGTGAAGCAAAGACCACAACGAGGCATGCTCTTTCAATTGGTGTATATTGTAGCTCGTAATCTACCATTCCTTCGTGATTCTATTGTGCTAGCAAAGCTCCCAGAGTAGTTGGTGTGGCTGAAATGTAGAGTAGCAATGGCTTGCCCTGAATTGGCGGCATTAAGACAGGTGGATTCATCAAATACTCCTTTAGATGTTGAAATGCTTGATCACACATGTCATCCCATTTGAAAGGAATGTTTTTGTGTAGGAGATGCGTGAATGGGTGACACTTATCTGCCTATTGAGAGATGAACCTTCTGATGGACTGCAACTTTCCTTGTAGAGACCGTAATTGACACAGATTCTTAGGTGGCGGCATTTCCATGATTGCTTTTACCTTGGTCGAGTCCACCTCTATTCCATTAGCTAATACGATATATCCCACGAGTTTACTGGATGTGACTCCAAAAACACACTTTTTTGGATTTAACCATACATTAAATTGCTCTAGTCTTGTGAAGATCTTGTCTAGGACTTGTAGATGCCATTCTCTAGTTTTGGATTTGGCTAGAATGTCATCTACATAATCTTCCATGATGGTATGCATCATGTCATGAAAGATTGTTCTCATTGCCCGCTGATATGTTGCTCCTACATTCTTTAGGCCGAATGGCATGACGCACCAACAATAGGTACCCCATGGACATGTGAATGTTGTTTTATGCTGATCCTCTGGTGCTATCTTGATTTGGTTATAGCCGGACAATCCATCCATTAAAGACAACATGGTGTGCCCTATTGTTAGATCTACAATGATGTAGATGTTACGCAGAGGGAAGTCATCTTTGGGACAAGCCTTGTTCAGATCCCTAAAGTCATTACACAGTCAAACTCTTCCATCAGGTTTGGTGACAAGCACTATATTTGAAATCCACTCTGGATAGTCTATTGGTCTGATAAACTCAGCATCTAGCAGCTTCTTGAGTTCTTCTTTTACCATGAGTGTGATATGCGGGTGCATCTTCCTTAGTTTTTGTTTAACTGGCTTAGCTCCTAGAGCTAGCAATAAGTGATGCATTATAAGGTTTGGATCTAGACCTGGCATATTCGCGTATGACAAAGCAAAGTTGATTTGTTTCTTTTTGAATAATTCAGTGAACTCTGGCTTCTCTTGTGCAGTTAAAGATTGTGCCATATGGATCATCTTTGGATTTTCACATGTGCCGATGTTGATATGTTCTGCTAGTTCCATCAAGATTGAGGATCTCTTCTGATGTGTTATATTGGGAAGAGGGTCAAGCCTTTCATCCTTCGGTGCCTCAGAGAGCTTTTCACCATTAGATCTATCTTTCATTTTTATATTTTTGAGACTAAAAGGCTTGGTACTCTCTCCAAAATAAGCCCTGTCATTGAGTTCTATGGCATAGCCAACTTTGTGATCCCCTACGGGTATATGGTCTCTAAGTTCTAGATAATCGATGATGGCTTCATCATTCTAAAAGGTATCTAGCTCAGGGGTAGAGTCTTGCAAATCCCAATCCATGAGTTCTGGATGCAATAATGGTAACGGGTCATCGGATTGGTCTGGTTCGAGGCTAGTGATGGTCAATACAAAGGAGTTAGTGTGGTTATTGTAAGCATCGACAATGCTTGCGATGGTACTCTCCACAAGTTGATCTGTCAAGCGTGGCATCATTCTTTCCTCGTGAAACTCTCTATCATTATTATGTGGATCAGACTCTAGAGGTCTAGACCTTGAACTTTGTCGCTCATGAGTTGCATGGATAGGGACATATTCAAGGACTACATCAACATTTTTTTCATCACAAGATAGTTCAGAGAGACTATCCCATTCATACTCATTGGAGTCTTTCTCACTCCATCCTTGTACTCGGTGAATCTCCTCTACTAGGTTAGTAGCAAATGTTTCTAGTTGTTTGCCTTTATGCTTGTCTTTTCCCTTGGTCTTTGCTTTGCTTGTGTAACCTAGCCCTGTAGTGTCTCAAGCTATTAATGAAGGAGGTTGGATAGGTTCAGTGATACCTTCTTTCCTCAATTCTATGGGGCCATGTCCTTCATATCCCATTCTTTGTAGTATTGAGAATCCTTGACCATATTGTTTGGTTTGCAATGTGGATTGATGGTCTTGTGATTTGGATAGACTATCTTCATCCTTATATAACCATTGTAGGATGTCTTTCTCATCGCTCTCATCTTCGAGGATTCCCCATTTTACAAACGAACCTTTAGGAGTTTCTAATGCCTTGGGTTTGCTCATGGATGGCTTTCCATAGGATCTGGGGGATATAGGTAGTTGCGCTAAGCAAAAGGATTGTGCAATTGTATATTCACCAACACCCTTCTCTTTGAGCTTAAGGTTGATTTAGGGTGCCTTGGATGTGGAAGGAAGTGAAGTTGGGTCAACACGAGATGAGGATGAAGCAGAGGCACGATTATTGGGAATTACAACGTCAGGTTTAGATTGTATGGAGTTGCAATATTGAAATGGATTGGGATCACCTTGGATGGTGACCTCTTGGCCATCGCGGGGGAATTTGATACATTGGTGATAGGTGGATGGCACCGCCTTCATTGTGTGTATCCAAGGTCTTCTAAGGAGAATATTATATACAAGTTCCATGTCAAGCACTTGACAAAACACATACTTTACTACAGGTCCCACTCTGATTGGCAAAACAATGGTTCCCTTTGAAGTTCTTTCCTCTTCATCGTAAGCTTTGATGGTGATTTTCTTTTTAGGATCGATAGCATTCTCCAAAAACCCCAATGCAAGGATTAGCTTTAAGGT
Organism: Cunninghamia lanceolata; assembly: GCA_027924645.1. Classification (NCBI taxonomy): domain Eukaryota; kingdom Viridiplantae; phylum Streptophyta; class Pinopsida; order Cupressales; family Cupressaceae; genus Cunninghamia; species Cunninghamia lanceolata. Next base: position 3,223,412 of record BSBN01001255.1, read on the forward strand.
GCAAATATTTAAAGCCGCTCCTCCATTGATTAGAACCCTTTTTATTTTATGCTTGTGGATGAAGGTTTCGATGTGGAGAGACGCATTGTGTGGTTGGGTGATTGACATGTCATCCTTTTCAGTGAATGATAGGAAATGAGGTGTGGTAAGATGACCTACCATGGTCTAAAATTGCTCTTTGGCGAGGTTGGTTGGGACAATGGTTTCTGAAAGAGCTTGTTTGAGTATGGCTTTGTAGGATAAGGATAGACGCAAAAGTTCCAAAATGGAAATGTGTGCGGATGTCTTGTGAAGTTGATCCAGGACGTTGTACTGGTTGGATGTAGAGGATGGTTTGGACGGAGCTCCTTTAAGAGTAACCTTTGTACCGTGAGTGGTTACATTACAATCAGGGGTTTTATTTATAGTGATCACATTGATATGTGAATCACTTCCAGAAATGTGGTTTACAACGTAGTCATATGACACATTCGTATGGTTGGAATTGTTAGCCCCACTTTTGTTTTGATTTGAAGGACCTCCCTTCTCATAGTTGGGGAGTGGATTCTTGAATGCTATATGATCATCATTAGAGGCATGCCCATCAAGTGATATCCATTTTTGATCCAACAAGTCTTGAATGGTGTGCTTTAATTTTTGGCAGTCATTTATCTTGTGGCCTTTGCTTCCATGGTATTTGCAAAAGTCTGTGTCTTTCCACCAAGGAGGTTTAACTTTCGGTTCATATTCCCTCGCCATTGGAAGTGTTATAAGATTGTTTGATATTAGCTTCCATAGGGTGGATTCTAGTGTTTCCCCTAGAGGTGTGAACTTTCTTCGAGGAGGAAAGTTTGTAGACCGTGATTCAGTGTTTTGTGGTTTGTTTGGTTGGGGGTTGTTTTGTGGGTTTGATAAGTTAAAAATTGGTTGCTTTGGCATCACAGTTTTAGCATCAACCACCCCATCATTGACAATGTTCTTATTTTTGGTCCAAAATCGTGGCTTATCTGTGTTAACATTTGCACTAGGGGTGTCCTTGTAAAGTTTTATTTGCCCCTTTGCAATCCAAGCTTTTTCAATGAGTAAACCCATCTCAATGACCTTACTAAAAGAAGTAGGACATTGGATTGATATTTGATAGCTTAGATCAACGTTTAGGTTGTGTATAAACATTTCAAGCATTTGTTTTTCTGGCATATGATATGGACATTTGTTGGCTAGTTGTCTCCGTCTTTGTAAGAAAGAGGTGAAGGATTCTCCACCCTTTTGTTTAGTGTTACAAAGATCTAACATTAAGATTTCGTGCTCAATGTTATAAGAGAAATGAGTGACAAACTTATCCACTAGTTCATTAAAAGTTTAGATACTGGGAGGTAGGCAAGAGAACCATTCCATAGCTTGTCTTCCCAAGCTCCTTGGGAATAGTCGCATGAGATACATTTCATTGTGTGCAACTTTGAGACATGCTGCACTAAATTCTCTGATATGATCCCTCAGATCACCTTTCCCTCGATACTTGTCAAATTTCGACACCTCAAATTTTGAGGGGAAAGGTATCATAATCAAGGTCTTGTCAAAAGGATATGATGAAATATCCTCGAGAGAGTAGTGTTTCATGGATGCTCCAGTTTTAATGTCTGAGAGTTGTTGCTACAAGACTTGGATTTGTTGCGTCAATAAGTCTAGAGGGTTTGTGGTATCCTTTGTCTTGTCTATTTTGGGAACCTCTTGTGTGATCTTGGGAGTTTCCATGTCGTTCGTAGAGGTGGTGTCTTTTAAGGTGGAGGTGTCAAAATCTGACGGAAGTTTGGTTCCTTGCTGTGCTAGCATAAGGAAATACGTTTGAGGGTCCATGTTTAGGACCTTGTCCATCATCTTTTGAAATTTTGAGTCTTGTAAAGCACCAATTACTTCCTCATACAGGATTTCTTCCTCTCCATCACTGTGAGATGGAGATGGTATGTATTTATTCAAAGGATCCATATCTTGCTTTTCTTTGGATTTTGATCTAGTTGCAACCATAAAAACCATTTGATGGGGGTGAATGTTGGATGAAAATGCTTGTGAATGGATGTTTTTGGTGTGGTTGAGATGACAAGATTTTTCCTAAGGTTTGAATTTTGATCTACTGTTTGCTCAAACAAATGTGCTCTTGAGGTAAAAGATAGTCAAACTAGGGAGAGTTGATCACTGCTATTAATATGGACTACTTTATCAATATTACACTAGTGTAGTTCCGAGATGAAGGATGGTATATCCTGTTATGAAACCAACTAGATTTTTGTTTTGAGTTTTGGAAGATTTTAATGACACCTTAGTAGGAAACTTGGTTTGTTTTGTTTGATGTTTTTGCTTTGGATGATATGGTAAATGGAAATGTTTTTGAAAAAAAGGATGCAAAACGGATTTGTATGGTTTCCCTGAGATCATAAATAAGGTATATGCAATAATGGGTACCCCGAACTAGTTTAATTTTTTCTCAAAAGTGTACGGAATAGCTCTTTGTTTTGCATGTGCGGCTTTAGATGCGTAGGAAAAATGGTCAAATGCGCAGTTATGTAGGTCAAATGTGTAGGTTTGGTTGAAATGCTCTGATTTTTTAATGCATAGTACTGTGGTTTACATGCGCCGCTCTGTGCGTCAAATGCGCAGAAGTATTGTATGCATAGCAAAATGTCTCAAATGTGCAACATAATGGGCCAATTGCGCAACATGATTAAATACGCAACAAAACTTTGCATATGCGCAACAGAATGGTTTAAATGCACAAAACTGCAGGTAGTGTTGTCTTTTTGTTTCATTTTTTTTTTTTTTATCTTGGCTTGTTTTCACAATGTTTCTTGTAGCAAGTCTAGTATTTTTGTTGATGATTTGTATCAATTAGTTGCAAGAAAACACGTCAAACAAGAAAATTCCATGTTTTTACAAATTTGTGACCAAAAGCAAGCACAATCCTAAGGTTGGCAAAGACAATATTTGATGAGTTCCAACTTGGGTTTTACCCCAGCCACATACATAAAGGCATGACAGATAGTAACTTGGTAGCACCGGATCCCCTCCACGACACTCACTTCTCACGCATACCAAGTTACAGTTCCTCCGAAGAGTTAAACTTTTTTATCTCCACACTAAATGAGTGTCTGACGTTGGACGACTCTAGAGGTTCCTCCTCCTCTGTCATCAAATAGGGGTTTTTAGCATTCTAAAAACAATGGATTTTTAGTATGGACATCCATTCGGGTGGTTACATGTGCGGCAATTCACTCCAATAAAGAGACTTCCCAGACTGCAGATATTACACTCTACAGGGTTTTGGGGGAAACATTTGTCGGTGTAACACAACAGCACACGTTGTTTACAATTTTCATCACAAACCCAATTTATTTATTGTGACTTGGAAGTGGCTTGGCTTTAGCCCATTATCACTTAAGGTCGTCCCACTTGGAAGGAAGGAATTCCAAGGGCAGACCCTCTAAAGGTTACACATGTAAAATGATAAGTTTGGCATTCTGGTCACCCAAGAAAGGGGAGAGCATAGGCCTATTATCATTTCCAAGCACAGAGAACAGTGGTTCTTTATCTTCTTAGTTAAAACAAAAATAACTAAATGTGTTAAATCTACCAAGCACATAAATTTATAACAAGATAGCAATAACTTGGAAAAGATTGTTTATCTTAACCTTCTAACAAATCTAGGTGTAGATTGTTGCTTGAAGAAATAAAGAAGTGTTACTTTCCCCTATTAAGGTATGTGATGGATTGTCGTGTAAGATAGTAAAAACATAAAGAAATTGTTCATTTTTAACCCCTAGGTTGGGACTAGATGCAAATTGTGATGCAACAAAATGATTTACTTTCCTCCTAGTAATATCTATGTGATGATTTACATGAACATATTAAGTTACTCTCTCCTAATTAGTTCTAAGTGGCTTAATAATGCGGCTAAAATGACTAAATCCAACTCCTAACACCTACAAATGAGAGTATGGAAGATCTGATGAAAACATTAGAACTTTCTATGACAAATCATATGCGCAGATCTGTAGGTCATATGCGCAACATTGTAATTCATATGTGCAGATTTACAAAAGCGCAGCAAAAGATATCAAATGCACAGGGCTGTGCTTTATATGCACAGAAATATCAAAGTGCAGCAAGACGCATCAGATGTGCAATAGAATGGATTGGATGCGCAGAAAGGTGTATGTAGTGTAGAAAGTGTTGAATGCCTCGAACTGGAAGTTGTATGTGCAGGAATGACTTGTCGTGACAGAACCTTCACAAAACACTCAAATCAAAGTTAAAAATGGGGCAAGGCCCCATGGTGGGCGCCAGAAATGTTAGTGGAAAATGTGAACAATAGTATTAAGCAACTAATCATCCAATAACTCAATGGAAATTGATGTAAATGTTATCACTCAGTTTTGCACCCTTGCATACAGTTGTGAAACCTCTGCAAACTGGAATAACATGGGAAAGATCTCTAAGTGTGGGACTTTGCTAAATGAGACCAAACCTTCAGAGAAGGGCGGCTTCCTTGTCTAGTTATCACCTAAAACTACTGAATTTTGAGGGGAAAAGGGAGAGAGAAAGCTTGTAATGGAAATGAAATAAAAGCTTGAAAACAAGGGTGATGCACCGGACAGATTTAAAGAAATTTCCACAACACTGAGAAGATGCATAATGTAATCAAATACAGCAAGTAGGTATACACAGATTAGATGACTCTAGCAGAGGTGAGAAGCAATAAGATTGAGTGGAAAGAAACATTCACAGACAACCGTACACAGATTCACACAGAACTAGAAAAATCAGTAAAGAGGTAAAATTAACTTGCATATATTCAATAGAAAGGCACGGTTACAGCATATGAAAACCCTGTTTGGAAATAGAAAAGCCTTAATGCCAAAAATTTCCAACCCTATTTACATTGTTTGAATGCATATATATAGCATTTGAAATCATTCTAAGTTGGCTACAAATATTCGCTCAAAGAGCTGTCATTGAAAATATCTCCCTGAAATGACTGTCCAGCTGCATCAGTTATCGCGTTGAAATCTGGAATTGGGCAAATGAGGAGATATTTTCTAGTCTTTAATGCAGCAGCTTACTCATCGTGCATCTGGAGATGAAATAGTGGAAAGATATTCTTTGTCATCAATGCGAGCTGCTTGTTCTGTTTGCTGCAATGAATGCCCAAAAAATATCTTTCCTTTGCCAAAAGTCATCTCCGAAATATTCATCGTTCAAAACATGCATTTCTAGATCTGAAATTTGAAAAGTGACAAAACTCCTAAAAACCCTGCCAAATAAAAGAGGGGACCAAAATATGCAAATTTGCCTCTTGGAGCATGCCGAAATTCACCAAAATGAAGGAGATACAGGCGGTCAAACTTTCAGTCAACTGCCTGTATATATCGCTTTTGCATCTCTGTGTATATCGCTACATCTTGGCGCCTGAATCGGCATTCAAAAACTCATCCTGCATCTCCTTCTGCACAAACATGGCACTTTGCATATCGACCCCTGCACATCTCTTTGTATTTCGAAAATTGCATATACATACAATTTCCCCTTGTATATTCGGGCCCTACCACTTGTATGTTAGCTTGTATCTTGACCTTGTATATCGCAATATACAAGCAAACATACAACCAAAAAAAATATGCACAAGTGCTTGTACCTTGGTGGACCCCACCATTTGTATATCTCCTTCTGCATATGCAATCATACTAGCTACAGATCCCAAATGACCTTTAGCTGCTTCTTTATGTTCTGCCAAATCCAGCTTGTATATTTTGGGCTTGTATATTTCCATGTATATGCAAGATATACAAACGCCTATTTATACAAGGCGGACTCTAAACTCTTATGTGCCGAACCTGATCCTTGATTCAAATCCGCCTTGTATATTGCAATGCATCTTTGACTTGTATATCGCAATATACAAGCGCCATATACATACAAGTCGGACCCCAAATGACCTTTAAGTATAATTGATTACCTGTCGGGTCTGGCTTGCATCTCCTACTCTTTGTATTTTTTCTTGTATATCGTAATATACAAATGGCCTCATACATACAAGTCGGACTCGGAGCCTGAATGAGGCAGAAACGATATCCATTTGAAATCCGGCTTGCATATCGGCTTGTATATTTGCTTGTATATGCATGATATACAAGCCACTATTCACGAGATCCTTTGTATGTCGAAACATACAAGCCTCCTTGTATATGCGCGGGCCCACCTCTTGTATGTCTTGTCGGCACTATAGCAAATGTACATTTGCACGCCTGTATATGCAAATATACAAACTCAAATATACAAACTCCCTTACATACAAACAGGGAATCTTTATGGAATATGCCCGCAATGTATCTTTCAGTTTGTATGTTTCCTTGCATGTGCGAAATATACAAACACCTATATATACAAGGCGGACCTGAAAGCTTTATAGAACCAATTGAAACCTATATTCAGGTCCGGATTGTATATCAGTTTTGTATATTGGTTTGTATGTGCGAACATACAAGCCGATACACAAAGCACTATTCATGTGATCCTTTGTATCTCCACTCTTGTACTATATCAAATGTATATGTTGGCCTTGTACATTTCGGCGAATGTACATCACTGTAGCATATGTATGTCCATCGGCCTTGTATATTGCATTGCACATTTCTTTGTATCTCCATTTGTATATCTGAATATACAAGCCCCTATATACATGCAGACCCGATATACATTTAGCGAATATTCTGAGAATATGCGGAAGATTCCCTAAATGTATATGCATCTCCTTTGCCTGATATACATTCAGAAAATGTATATAACTCAAAAATTTTCATATTTCCTAAGGCCGATATAGATTTGCAAGCCCGCCAAAATGCGCATTTGAAATGTATGTTTGACCAAAACTTTGACCATGGATAACTTCTTTATTTGGTTGAATTTCAGGGTGGTGTAAAAAGCAAACCTGCCTATTTTTTCAAGCTCTTTCCAATGGTAAGGTTTTTTTTAGGCAATTTGGCACTTTTCATTTTTAGGCAACATTTTCCAAAGGATTTTCAAGGAAATACTAGGTTAACCATTTGACTCTAGAAAGAGAAAAATGGGATAACATTCTTGGCGACCTCTATGGGGTGTTTGCCTGCTAAACAAAAAAAATAGTAGCCTTAAGCATCCATTGGGCATGGGGTCAAGTCTAAAACCTACTGGAAAACTGGAACCTGCCTCCAAAATACAAAAAGGGAAAAAGGCTTGCATTCTCCTAATGACAATGTAGCATGTGCAGAAGCACTTATGGAAAGGGAAAACTAGAACAGAAATGAAACCTACTCTAATTCTAAACTAACCAATCAGACATGACTTTAAACAAAGCCATTAACTGGTTCTTGAAAATAACTGCCCTTCCTTAACAATTTACAATGTTTCCCACTCATGTGAGTAGTTAAAAAGAGGGGAGGGGGGAATGGGCATATAACAAATTGATAAAACACCCCCTTCAAAGTGGAGATAAACTCACCTATCCACCTGGACTGATTGCTAATGTTGCTAACTTGTGGTGAATAAATGGGCTGATCCCACTCATTTTGATGCTCAACTTCATGCTTAGAGGTAAGCATGACAAGTGGTGACTCCTCTTGATATGTCTCCAGCTGAGCTAGATGCCTGATTGGGCATCCCCTTGAAATGACATGCACATCATGTTGGATCTCATGTCTCTGTTCTGATTCCTCCTCTTTTTTCTCTTCAATTGGTATGATGGTGCCCTCCATTTGACTCTCATGTTGCTGTTGCGTGTGAAACAGATGACTTGGGACCTCATGGTTTTCTCCCTCTTCCCTCAAAGAACCCAAGAGTATTGATATAATATCATCATGGCTGCATTCCTCTTCTTGCTGATCTGAATACTCTGGCTCCTGTGATTCTACTACAAATATGGCTACCTGTACCTTATGAACAAGATGTTCATGATTTTCTAATTTAGGCTCAAAAAATGAGCCGTGCACATGTTCAAAAGAGAAAACTTCCCCACCAAGAAGTTGATATCCCTGCTGGATAATAAAGAACACATCTTCAACTTGCTCTCGTCCATGTTTAGTCTCCTCATTATTTTCAATAAAGCATGGGAGCTGCTCAAGCATATCAGCATAATCGGCCTTTGGATAATCTAGCATAGAGCAACATGCCTGATCTGCTTTATGGTTTGGAACCTCACTGTCATGCTCAGCCTCAAACTGCAGCAATTTGTCATGATTTTCTGTGTTCTCTTGTTGCAGCATATCCACAACCAACTGCACACTTTCTTCATCTTCAACATAGTCAGGTAGCTTGTGAAGTAGGGTAGCACCATCCCTTGCCAAAGTGACTTTAATAATACTCACAGGTGCAATAGATTCAAACAATTCTTTCTCTGCGAGTGTAGGAACAGATTGCTCCTGTAAAGGGATAAAGGCTTTGAAGCCTAGAAACTTATGGAGCCTAGGTTCCTCTTGGTCAAATATAGGTTCCTTCAGTAGACGAGACCCTCTAAAACTTGGGATATCCAATTTAGGACATTTAGGAGGCTCCCCCTGCTTAAAGCTTGGTATTCTGACCTTGGAACTCTCCTCACTAAAAAATGGATGTGGAGAAGGAAAAAGCTGACTTAGTTTCCAACTTTTGAGATGGAGCCAATGAAAGCCTCTTTTGTTCTTCTTCTGCTAGCTGGATACTAGAGCATGCTTCCGTTTGTGTGTTTGGTAGAGGGTCGGCACAGGGTGAAAAAGATGGCCCCTTCCAACTTGGAATCTTAAAGGCAGAAGGCTGCCTGAAACTTGGAATTATGATAGGCCTGGATTCTACAACTGTTTCCTCTGCCTGATTTTGAATTGGTATAAGAGGACTGGCCTTCACAATGTTTGGAATTTTGCAACCAGGATGCTTGATCCAAGAAGGCTAACATGGTAGAGAAGTTTGAGCCACCTTCTTAAATTCACCTTGGCTTGAAGGACGAACTTGTCTGAAGCTGGGAATAGGAGAGAATTTTTTTACTTTGAGCTCTTGTTTTTGAGCAAGCAACTGTTTCATTTGTTTCTCCTTAACTGCAAGTTGCATTTTCAAGCATTCCTCCTCGTACACTCTTCTATTTTATGCTTCCTACTCTGACAAATAAGCTTGATATGCAAGCTCCTCTTGCTGCTTGTTATACTGTGCTTCCTTATCTATCTCAGAAATTTGCCTTTGGAAATCCATTAACAAACTCTTAATGCTACCCAAATCAGTATCATTTTGGGACTGACTAAGGAGGCTACACGTTTGATTTAGACTAGATTGGGTTTCACAAGGCTAACTATAGGTATGAATGGGCTGCAAACAAGGATAAGCAGGATTGGCTTGAAAATGCTCCTGTCGGTAATGCTGGTTGTAATGACGCAAAGAACTGTTTGGAGGGCAAAAGTTTGAATCTTCATGGAATGGAGGAGAATAACCATTGTGGTGTTGATAACTAGACATTGCAAGGGTAAATCATGAACATAGGCAAGTTTAGATAATAAATTAGGAATGAATATAGACCACAAGGTCTTGCACACTAAGATGTGAGTTGGAACACCAAATGGAGTCACCAGGTGGTACGAAAACTATCAAATGATAGTAAAACTAACAAGTAGCACCAACCTCATTAGCTGCTTGGAAACTGGACTGCTGTAACCAGCTGATTCGCCACTAGAGTCACCATGGTGTTGTGTGTACTGCCTCCAAAGGCTGATAATACTGGGAGAAACACCAAATCTCTCAGTATTTTGATGATAAGTTCATCATACTAGTCCCACCAGGCGTGCCAAAGTTGTTATCACCCAGTTTTGCATCTTTGCATACAGTTGTGAAACCTCTGCAAACTAGAATAACATGGGAATGATCTCTAAGTGTGGAACTTTGCTAAATGAAACCAAACCTCTAGAGAAGGTCAGCTTCCTTGTCTAGTTATCACCTAAAACTACTGAATTTTGAGGGGAAAAGGGAGAGAGAAAGCTTGTAATGGAAATGAAATAAAAGCTTGAAAATAAGGGTGATGCACCAGACAGATTTAAAGAAATTTCCACAACACTGAGAAGATGCACAATGTAATCAAATACAACAAGTAGGTATACACAGATTAGATGACTCTAGCAGAGGTGAGAAGCAATAAGATTGAGAGGAATGAAACATTCATAGACAGCTGTACACAGATTCACACAGAACTAGAAAAATCAGTAAAGAGGTAAAATTAACTTGCATATATTCAATGGAAAAACACGGTTACAGCATATGAAAACCCTGTTTGGAAACAGAAAAGCCTTAATGCCAAAAATTTCCAACCCTATTTACATTGTTCGAATGCATATATATAGCATTCGAAATCATTCTAAGTTGGTTACAAAAATCCGCTCAACGAGTTGTCATTGAAAATATCTCCCTGAAATGACTGTCCAGCTGCATCAGTTATGGCATTGAAATTTGGAACTGGGCAGATGAGGAGATATTTTCTAGTCTTTAATGCAGCAGCTTACTCATCGTGCATCTGGAGATGAAACAGTGGAAAGATATTCTTTGTCGTCAATGCGAGCTGCTTGTTCTGTCTACTGCAATGAATGCCCAAAAAATATCTTTCCTCTGCCAAAAGTTGTCTCCGAAATATTCATCGTTTAAAACATGCATTTCCAGATCTAAAATTTGAAAAGTGACAAAACTCCTAAAAACCTTGCCAAATGAAAGAGGGGACCAAAATATGCAACTTTGCCTCTTGGAGCATGCCGAAATTCGCCAAAATGAAGGAGATACAGGCGGTCAAACTTTTGGTCAACTGCCTGTATATATCGCTTTTGCATCTCTGTGTATATCGCTACATCTTGGCGCCTGAATCGGCATTCAAAAACTCATCCTGCATCTCCTTCTACACATACATGGCACTTTGCATATCGGCACCTGTACATCTCTTTGTATTTTGAAAATTGCATATACATACAATTTCCCCTTGTATATGTGGGCCCTACCACTTGTATGTTAGCTTGTATCTTGACCTTGTATATCGCAATATACAAGCAAACATACAGTCAAAAAAAATATGCACAAGTGCTTGTACCTTGGTGGACCCCACCATTTATATATCTCCTTCTGCATATGCAATCATACTAGCTACGAACCCCAAATGACCTTTAGCTGCTTCTTTATGTTCTGCCAGATCCAGCTTGTATATTTTGGTCTTGTATATTTCCATGTATATGCAAGATATACAAACACCTATTTATACAAGGCGGACTCCAAACTCTTATGTGCCGAACCTGATCCTTGATTCAAATTCGCCTTGTATATCACAATGCATCTTTGACTTGTATATCGCAATATACAAGCGCCATATACATACAAGTCAGACCCCAAATGACCTTTAAGTATATTTGATTACCTGTCGGGTCTGGATTGCATCTCCTACTCTTTGTATTTTTTCTTGTATATCATAATATACAAATGGCCTCATACATACAAGTCGGACCCGGAGCCTGAATGAGGGAGAAATGATATCCATTTGAAATCCGGCTTGCATATCGGCTTGTATATTTGCTTGTATATGCACGATATACAAGCCACTATTCACGAGATCCTTTGTATGTCGAAACATACAAGCCTCCTTGTATATGCGCGGGCCCACCTCTTATATGTCCTGCCAGCACTGTAGCAAATGTACATTTGCACGCCTGTATATGCAAATATACAAACTCAAATATACAAACTCCCTTACATACAAACAGGGAATCTTTATGGAATATGCCCGCAATGTATCTTTCAGTTTGTATGTTTCCTTGCATGTGCGAAATATACAAACACCTATATATACAAGGCGGACCTGAAAGCTTTATAGAACCAATTGAAACCTATATTCAGGTCCGGATTGTATATCGGCTTTGTATATTGGTTTGTATGTGCGAACATACAAGCCGATATACAAAGCACTATTCATGTGATCCTTTGTATCTCTACTCTTGTACTGTATCAAATGTATATGTTAGCTTTGTACATTTCGGCGAATGTACATCACTGTAGCATATGTATGTCCGTCGGCCTTGTATATTGCATTGCACATTTCTTTGTATCTCCATTTATATATCTGAATATACAAGCCCCTATATACATGCAGACCCGATGTACATTTAGCGAATATTCTGAGAATCTGCGGAAGATTCCCTAAATGTATATGCATCTCCTTCGCCCGATATACATTCAGAAAATGTATATAACTCAAATTTTTTCATATTTTTTAAGGTCGATATAGATTTGCAAGCCCGCCAAAATGCACATTTGAAATGTACGTTTGACCAAAACTTTGACCATGGATAACTTCTTTATTTGGCCGAATTTCAGGGTGGTGTAAAAAGCAAACCTGCCTATTTTTTCAAGCTCTTTCCAATGGTAAGGTTTTTTTAGGTAATTTGGCACTTTTCATTTTTAGGCAACATTTTCCAAAGGATTTTTAAGGAAATACTAGGTTAACCATTTGACTCTGGACAGAGAAAAATGGGATAACAGTAAATACAAGTAAACAAAGATTATACCTTCGAAGGTCATTTTACCTCTATGCTTCCATTGTTCGCCTATCTCCTCTTGATCTTGATGATAATGGAGCTCTCAGAAGTGTGTACTTCCTTGTTGTTGAAGATGACAAGAGTAGAACGGCCGTAGGTGGACAATGCAATTGAGATCAAGCTACTATGCAATACTAATGGAGATGAATTTATGGAGACATGATTGGATGATGATTATGATGATGAGGTTGTGTAAATGCAAATGGTGATAACTTTTCCAAAGGCACACTAGTATGATTCCTGCAGAGTAAGATTACAAATGCTTGGATGGATATGAAATTGGTGTGAAGACCTTGCTTATATACGCTGAGGGAAGACCAAATCCAAGTGTCAATAGATCCATGACCGGAGGAATTTCCTGTGAGGTGTATGGTTGAGGAAGTTTGAGGGAATGTGCGCAAATCAGGAGAGGACAAGTGTCCAAGCCTTCTTCACGAGTTATGGGAGTTAACAGAATAGATTGAAGAGTTAACTGAGATGATTGATCAGTTAACTGGGTTGATTGGGGAGTTGACTGAATAGATTGATCAGTGAACTCAATTGACTAATTAGTTAACAGATTTGATTAGTGAGTTAACTAATTTGACTGGAGGAGAAATAGGACACGTGGGTGAGGGAATATTAGCTAATTAAATATTAAAATATTTAATTATGTGTCCAAAAGGGTGAGGTGGAAAGGTGACATGGATAAGGTGATGTGGATTTTATGGAATTAGGACTTTGGGATAGAGGAAATTGGGATTAATTAAATAATTTAAGATTATTTAATTATATGAGACATTAGAAGAATTAGGGAATTTAATTAAATATTTATGACATGTTTCTTAAAAAACCCTTTGACCTTCATGGTCTGGGGCCATCCAATTCATGTATAGATATTTTATGAGTATCATTGATTGTTGAATCTGTTGGTTTTTTTTTTTTGAATCAGCATTAGGGTTTGCCAGTTCTAATGCATAGGCAGATTCAGCCAATTGAATACAGGAGGTTGCGTGAGCTCCTCCCCTTCACTTCTAGTTCTGCCGCACCAAGGGGGTGTCCCTATAACTCAAGATATAACCTTGACTAGCTCAAAGATAGAAAGATCTACCTTGACAACAACAGGCAGAATACTCTCATGTATGGACCAAGATCTGTATGATAGATCACAAGGTGGGCAACGTTCTTAGACATATATGTCTAGTCAGGTATGAGAGCATGCAGGGATTTTCCTACTCCTAATCCTACAACTAACAGATGGAAGGATGAGATGGTTTGATTTGAATTTCGGATGCAAAGCTGGACATGGTGTATAACCTCAACACAGAGCCAGATTGGTGCCTATCCAGGGCTTGGAGTCGGTAGACATACACCTGTGAATGATCAGCATGAATAGCTAAAGCTAGATTTCAGGGGGATACACATGATATCTGCCTTACAGATATCTCCCAATACAGAGTGTTAAGCTGTCTATACTTATGGCATCCCTATTGCAGTAAGAAAAATACATGCAAAACTGGAGACAGAATCAGCATAACACATGCAAACATAGCATTATTCATATAAGATTAACCATGAAATCAGTGGATTCATGCCAAATTGTACAACAGGAGATACATAAACTCACAAGTTTAGCTGTACAGAGCAACCAGATCAGCTTGTTTTGAATTACAGAGCCAAAAATCTTCAACTTTCAACAACCTCAAAATGAGTAACACTTCCTGCTTATAACAGCCAGAAAGTGTACTACAGCAATTAATTACATGGTTATTACAAAAAATCTGCCAGATACAGTCCTCAGAAGGAATGGCGCTCAGAAAATAGTAATGTAGCAGACAAAGGGGAGCCTCGAGCCATGTGCCACTATCTGAAAGTCTTTATCCACGATCAGGCAGCTTCACCGTTTGTAGTCATCGCCCATACCCCTGCACGACCGTCATTGATGGCTCAACCACCCGCATTTCACTTGGAGACTGTCGTTGTAGTCAAAATGAGGCTTCCCGCCAAAACGCCTCCTTCGCAGGTTCAAAAATAATGCAAGGGGAAAAATCCCACATGCATGGTGTGGAGACAACTTTAGTATTTTAAAAAGCATAACCGCATACATACCAAGTGTCGAGCGCTTTTGCCGTGCTCGACACACATGCCTTCGTCAAAACCCATCGCCGAGACATATGCCATCGGCCTAACCAAAAACTCACCTGCCGATATCACCCGTCTCACCGACGAAGCCTCCGCACTACCATATCCGCCAGACAAATACAATCAGAGTGACAAAAAACTCCACCGCCGACCACACAACTCACGCCGACGACACTTCTACCTACCGCCTCCGTCAGTGTGACCAACACCATCGGAGCAACACTTCAAACCTACGCCGACTCCAAAAGTCACGCCGACGCACATAGGCTAACTACCACCTATCGGCCAGACCCACGCCATCGGCTCAATCAAAAACTCCTTCGCCGACATCACTTGTTACGCCGATAACCATACCATCGGCCAGAGTACCCCTGTCGGCCCAACTCTCCACACTTCGTCCGATAGCCAAAGTCTTGGCGATAGCATTCCAAAACCCTCGTCGGCGAGACCTAGTCCGTCGGCAAGCCACAAAACACCTACGCCGATAGGTAAAGTCTTAGCGATAGAGGATAATACGCCATTGGTACCAATCATGATCGCCAAGACACACTCCAAACTTGTGCCGATGGACAAAACATGAAGACCCCCTCTTCAAGAAAGATGATGTGGATGTTACAAAACACTGAAAGGGTGCCAAAACTGGAGAATTTTTTGGATTTTATGGGATGGTGCCTGCATAAAAATTGCTCAAGAACTGACAGTCAATTCAGGCACCAACAGTGGCTCTGTCTGAGGATGCATGCCTCTTGTAGGCATGGCAAGAACCACAGAACTCTGGGATGCAGACCAGTGCCTTATCCATTGGGCATAGAGTCAAACTTGCACCAATCTACATCATCAAACACGTTATTTCAAAATAAACATGGTGGCCCAGGGCCACCAAAAAGGGAAAACCAGACTTTTCCTTTGTCAAACACCTGATTTTCTTTTGATTTCTTCAAATGAAGCCTAAAAGCATTTAACTGTCTGCAGCAAGCCCCTTGGCAATTATTTGTGCTGCTGCTCATTTCTTTTTCTTCAACAAATCTACAACTAGCTTCATCAGCATATATAATTATCAGTTGTAGAATGTCATCATCATATGAGTCACTGATGTTGCTTGGAAAAATGACAGACTCACATGAAACAAATGAATCCACACTAGAATTTTGCCCTTCCTAAAAAAAAAGAGCTCCTCTGTATCAAACATGCAATATTCAGGCACAAGCAACATCTCATAATCAAATTTATCTTGATGAACATATAGATATCCATCATCATCATGCACGGCAGTTTTGTCATTAATGTCCACCTGAAATGTCTCAAGAGAAGGCAGAAATAACTCATAATGTAGCCCTACACTAAAAGCTTCATAGTCACCCCTGCAAACAACACTATCCCCAACTGTATGAGCACGCACATCTGCAATTTTCCCATCCTCCTCTGAATAGTGACCTTGTTTTTTATCTTCACCAGTGCCCTGATAATCAAAAGCAAAGTTTTCAACCTCTGCATTATGAAGGTGGCCAAAATCTTCAAGGAAAAATTCATAATCAGCATCCAAATATATTTCATCATCTGAAAGGCTCACATATGCATCTGAATGCTGACAATCACTAGCATATTCACTGCCATCCCTTGAATCAATGTTTTCTATATTCAGAGTGAAGCTCTGCATATCCACTTCATATAAATAATCAGGCATAACTGGGATATGCACACTGCTGCAAGACACAACTTCATGTATGTCTCTCATTTGATCAATTGGAGGGCACCTTGTGTCTGCAGGCTTGTCTTCTAAAGGCTGATAACAATCTTTGTTTTCATTATTACAAGATGTGCTTACATTTTTTACAACATTTTCTTCATGCATCACATCATGGCTGCACACATTATTCTGAAATATATTTCCCTCTATACAATCATCTCTCAATGCACATACTGGGAGAGCTGAAATATATTCATTTTGATAACTGCTTTGACAACTTGCAGCCATGAAACCTACTGGCATTCCATATTTCTCATTGTTTTCTATGTCCATAGCAAATTGGAAAGCCTGGTGAAGTGTGACTGGTTCTTTATCTCTCAACAGATAACTCATTTCTTCATCAAATGCAGCCAAATAAATTGTCAAGCACAATGCATTATTAGGTCTCATATATTCAGGGATCTGCCTGAGCAATTTAATAAACCTAAGATTAAAGGCTGGGACCAGTTCCTCATCTTCCCTTTGGATATTCATAAAATGTATGATCAATGAGGCCACATCAAACCTTTCACCAAACTGCCCTAGGAATGCAACTTCTAAATCCGTCCATGAAGAAACTGAACAAACAGGCAGGTCTGAAAACCATATCCTAGCATCATCTTCCAATGACTGAACAAAGAGTCTCATTACTACATCTTCATCCTCTACCCCATAATCTTCTATTAAATTACAAAATCTTTGCAGATGTTTGTTTGCCGATTCAGAATCTGATCCACTATATTTTGGCAAACATCTTCTAATTTTATTGGGAATAATATTTGGGTAACCATATATCCCTGTGAAATTTAGGGCTTTATATCTTTCAATAAAGAATGGTCTTCTTTGAGAGCACGACCAGGCTTGCTGTTCTAAACTCAACATTTTGGAATCAAAGATGAATACCTGGATATATGTTGCAGCACTGATAGGTTCTTTCAATAGAGTCGCCACCTCTCAGAGAGAGGACAGAATGTCATCAAGGCACTTTTGTTTTCTGGATTCATCACCCCAGCAGAGCACCACATGGTTCCCTTTTGCTGCAACAACTTCACTGGAAACTAGATTTTCCAGCCCTCAGGTTACTTGACTCTCTCTCTCCCCAGTGGAGTCGCCATTTTGTTGGTTTTTTTTTTTTGAATCAGCATTAGGGTTTGCCAGTTCTAATGCACAGGCAGATTCAGCCAACTGAATACAGGAGGTTGCGTGAGCTCCTCCCCTTCACTTCTAGTTCTGCCGCACCAAGGGGGGTGTCCCTATAACTCAAGATATAACCTTGACTAGCTCAAAGATAGAAAGATCTATCTTGACAACAACAGGCAGAATACTCTCATGTATGGACCAAGATCTGTATGATAGATCACAAGGTGGGCAACGTTCTTGGACATATATGTCTGGTCGGGTATGAGAGCATGCAGGGATTTTCCTACTCCTAATCCTACAACTAACAGATGGAAGGATGAGATGGTTTGATTTGAATTTCGGATGCAAAGCTGGACATGGTGTATAACCTCAACACAGAGCCAGATTGGTGCCTATCCAGGGCTTGGAGTCGGTAGACATACACCTGTGAATGATCAGCATGAATAGCTAAAGCTGGATTTTAGGGGATACACATGATATCTGCCTTACAGATATCTCCCAATACAGAGTGTTAAGCTGTCTATACTTATGGCATCCCTATTGCAGTAAGAAAGATACATGCAAAACTGGAGACAGAATCAGCATAACACATGCAAACATAGCATTATTCATATAAGATTAACCATGAAATTAGTGGATTCATGCCAAATCGTACAACAGGAGATACATAAACTCACAAGTTTAGCTGTACAGAGCAACCAGATCAGCTTGTTTTGAATTACAGAGCCAAAAATCTTCAACTTTCAACAACCTCAAAATGAGTAACACTTCCTGCTTATAACAGCCAAAAAGTGTACTACAGCAATTAATTACATGGTTATTACAAAAAATCTGCCAGATACAGTCCTCAGAAGGAATGGCGCTCAGAAAATAGTAATGTAGCAGACAAAGGGGAGCCTCCAGCCATGTGCCACTATCTGAAAGTCTTTATCCACGATCAGGCAGCTTCACCGTTTGTAGTCATCGCCCATACCCCTGCACGACCGTCATTGATGGCTCAACCACCCGCATTTCACTTGGAGACTGTCGCTGTAGTCAAAATGAGGCTTCCCGCCAAAACGCCTCCTTCGTAGGTTCAAAAATAATGCAAGGGGAAAAATCCCACATGCATGGTGTGGAGACAACTTTAGTATTTTAAAAAGCATAACCGCATACATACCAAGTGTCGAGTGCTTTTGCCGTGCTCGACACACATGCCTTCGTCAAAACCCATCGCCGAGACATATGCCATCGGCCTAACCAAAAACTCACCTGCCGATATCACCCGTCTCACCGACGAAGCCTCCGCACTACCATATCGGCCAGACAAATACAATCGGAGCGACAGAAAACTCCACCGCCGACCACACAACTCACGCCTACGACACTTCCACCTACTGCCTCCGTCGGTGTGACCAACACCATCGGAGCAACACTTCAAACCTACGCCAACTCCAAAAGTCACGCCGACGCACATAGGCTAACTACCACCTATCGGCCAGACCCACGCCATCGGCTCAATCAAAAACTCCTTCGCCGACATCACTTGTTACGCCGATAACCATACCATCGGCCAGAGTACCCCTGTCGGCCCAACTCTCCACACTTCGTCCGATAGCCAAAGTCTTGGCGATAGCATTCCAAAACCCTCGTCGGCGAGACCTAGTCCGTCGGCAAGCCACAAAACACCTACGCCGATAGGTAAAGTCTTAGCGATAGAGGATAATACGCCATTGGTACCAATCATGATCGCCAAGACACACTCCAAACTCGTGCCGATGGACAAAACATGAAGACCCCCTCTTCAAGAAAGATGATGTGGATGTTACAAAACACTGAAAGGGTGCCAAAACTGGAGAATTTTTTGGATTTTATGGGATGGTGCCTGCATAAAAATTGCTCAAGAACTGACAGTCAATTCAGGCACCAACAGTGACTCTGTCTGAGGATGCATGCCTCTTGTAGGCATGGCAAGAACCACAGAACTCTGGGATGCAGACCAGTGCCTTATCCATTGGGCATAGAGTCAAACTTGCACCAATCTACATCATCAAACACGTTATTTCAAAATAAACATGGTGGCCCAGGGCCACCAAAAAGGGAAAACCAGACTTTTCCTTTGTCAAACACCTGATTTTCTTTTGATTTCTTCAAATGAAGCCTAAAAGCATTTAACTGTCTGCAGCAAGCCCCTTGGCAATTATTTGTGCTGCTGCTCATTTCTTTTTCTTCAACAAATCTACAACTAGCTTCATCAGCATATATAATTATCAGTTGTAGAATGTCATCATCATATGAGTCACTGATGTTGCTTGGAAAAATGACAGACTCACATGAAACAAATGAATCCACACTAGAATTTTGCCCTTCCTAAAAAAAAAAGAGCTCCTCTGTATCAAACATGCAATATTCAGGCACAAGCAACATCTCATAATCAAATTTATCTTGATGAACATATAGATATCCATCATCATCATGCACGGCAGTTTTGTCATTAATGTCCACCTGAAATGTCTCAAGAGAAGGCAGAAATAACTCATAATGTAGCCCTACACTAAAAGCTTCATAGTCACCCCTGCAATCAACACTATCCCCAACTGTATGAGCACACACATCTGCAATTTTCCCATCCTCCTCTGAATAGTGACCTTGTTTTTTATCTTCACCAGTGCCCTGATAATCAAAAGCAAAGTTTTCAACCTCTGCATTATGAAGGTGGCCAAAATCTTCAAGGAAACATTCATAATCAGCATCCAAATATATTTCATCATCTGAAAGGCTCACATATGCATCTGAATGCTGACAATCACTAGCATATTCACTGCCATCCCTTGAATCAATGTTTTCTATATTCAGAGTGAAGCTCTGCATATCCACTTCATATAAATAATCAGGCATAACTGGGATATGCACACTGCTGCAAGACACAACTTCATGTATGTCTCTCATTTGATCAATTGGAGGGCACCTTGTGTCTGCAGGCTTGTCTTCTAAAGGCTGATAACAATCTTTGTTTTCATTATTACAAGATGTGCTTACATTTTTTACAACATTTTCTTCATGCATCACATCATGGCTGCACACATTATTCTGAAATATATTTCCCTCTATACAATCATCTCTCAATGCACATACTGGGAGAGCTGAAATATATTCATTTTGATAACTGCTTTGACAACTTGCAGCCATGAAACCTACTGGCATTCCATATTTCTCATTGTTTTCTATGTCCATAGCAAATTGGAAAGCCTGGTGAAGTGTGACTGGTTCTTTATCTCTCAACAGATAACTCATTTCTTCATCAAATGCAGCCAAATAAATTGTCAAGCACAATGCATTATTAGGTCTCATATATTCAGGGATCTGCCTGAGCAATTTAATAAACCTAAGATTAAAGGCTGGGACCAGTTCCTCATCTTCCCTTTGGATATTCATAAAATGTATGATCAATGAGGCCACATCAAACCTTTCACCAAACTGCCCTAGGAATGCAACTTCTAAATCCGTCCATGAAGAAACTGAACAAACAGGCAGGTCTGAAAACCATATCCTAGCATCATCTTCCAATGACTGAACAAAGAGTCTCATTACTACATCTTCATCCTCTACCTCATAATCTTCTATTAAATTACAAAATCTTTGCAGATGTTTGTTTGCCGATTCAGAATCTGATCCACTATATTTTGGCAAACATCTTCTAATTTTATTGGGAATAATATTTGGGTAACCATATATCCCTGTGAAATTTAGGGCTTTATATCTTTCAATAAAGAATGGTCTTCTTTGAGAGCACGACCAGGCTTGCCGTTCTAAACTCAACATTTTGGAATCAAAGATGAATACCTGGATATATGTTGCAGCACTGATAGGTTCTTTCAATAGAGTCGCCACCTCTCAGAGAGAGGACAGAATGTCATCAAGGCACTTTTGTTTTCTAGATTCATCACCCCAGCAGAGCACCACATGGTTCCCTTTTGCTGCAACAACTTCACTGGGAACTAGATTTTCCAGCCCTCAGGTTACTTGACTCTCTCTCTCCCCAGCGGAGTCGCCATTTTGTTGGTTTTTTTTTTTTGAATCAGCATTAGGGTTTGCCAGTTCTAATGCACAGGCAGATTCAGCCAACTGAATACAGGAGGTTGCGTGAGCTCCTCCCCTTCACTTCTAGTTCTGCCGCACCAAGGGGGGTGTCCCTATAACTCAAGATATAACCTTGACTAGCTCAAAGATAGAAAGATCTATCTTGACAACAACAGGCAGAATACTCTCATGTATGGACCAAGATCTGTATGATAGATCACAAGGTGGGCAACGTTCTTGGACATATATGTCTGGTCGGGTATGAGAGCATGCAGGGATTTTCCTACTCCTAATCCTACAACTAACAGATGGAAGGATGAGATGGTTTGATTTGAATTTCGGATGCAAAGCTGGACATGGTGTATAACCTCAACACAGAGCCAGATTGGTGCCTATCCAGGGCTTGGAGTCGGTAGACATACACCTGTGAATGATCAGCATGAATAGCTAAAGCTGGATTTCAGGGGGATACACATGATATCTGCCTTACAGATATCTCCCAATACAGAGTGTTAAGCTGTCTATACTTATGGCATCCCTATTGCAGTAAGAAAGATACATGCAAAACTGGAGACAGAATCAGCATAACACATGCAAACATAGCATTATTCATATAAGATTAACCATGAAATCAGTGGATTCATGCCAAATCGTACAACAGGAGATACATAAACTCACAAGTTTAGCTGTACAGAGCAACCAGATCAGCTTGTTTTGAATTACAGAGCGAAAAATCTTCAACTTTCAACAACCTCAAAATGAGTAACACTTCCTGCTTATAACAGCCAAAAAGTGTACTACAGCAATTAATTACATGGTTATTACAAAAAATCCGCCAGGTACAGTCCTCAGAAGGAATGGCGCTCAGAAAATAGTAATGTAGCAGACAAAGGGGAGCCTCGAGCCATGTGCCACTATCTGAAAGTCTTTATCCACGATCAGGCAGCTTCACCGTTTGTAGTCATCGCCCATACCCCTGCACGACCGTCATTGATGGCTCAACCACCCGCATTTCACTTGGAGACTGTCGCTGTAGTCAAAATGAGGCTTCCCGCCAAAACGCCTCCTTCGCAGGTTCAAAAATAATGCAAGGGGAAAAATCCCACATGCATGGTGTGGAGACAACTTTAGTATTTTAAAAAGCATAACCGCATACATACCAAGTGTCGAGTGCTTTTGCCGTGCTCGACACACATGCCTTCGTCAAAACCCATCGCCGAGACATATGCCATCGGCCTAACCAAAAACTCACCTGCCGATATCACCTGTCTCACCGACGAAGCCTCCGCACTACCATATCAGCCAGACAAATACAATCAGAGGGACAGAAAACTCCACCGCCGACCACACAACTCACGCCTACGACACTTCCACCTACTGCCTCCGTCGGTGTGACCAACACCATCGGAGCAACACTTCAAACCTACGCCGACTCCAAAAGTCACGCCGACGCACATAGGCTAACTACCACCTATCGGCCAGACCCACGCCATCGGCTCAATCAAAAACTCCTTCGCCGACATCACTTGTTACGCCGATAACCATACCATCGGCCAGAGTACCCCTGTCGGCCCAACTCTCCACACTTCGTCCGATAGCCAAAGTCTTGGCGATAGCATTCCAAAACCCTCGTCGGCGAGACCTAGTCCGTCGGTAAGCCACAAAACACCTACGCCGATAGGTAAAGTCTTAGCGATAGAGGATAATACGCCATTGGTACCAATCATGATCGCCAAGACACACTCCAAACTCGTGCCGATGGACAAAACATGAAGACCCCCTCTTCAAGAAAGATGATGTGGATGTTACAAAACACTGAAAGGGTGCCAAAACTGGAGAATTTTTTGGATTTTATGGGATGGTGCCTGCATAAAAATTGCTCAAGAACTGACAGTCAATTCAGGCACCAACAGAATCCTCAACCAAGGGTCGCTTCTCTTCCTAGGCTTCTTTGGCATCTTCCCATTCATCCAGCTCATGTGGATATTCCACATGAAGCAAATATAGGTTTTGTTCAACATAGTGATGGCCAAGGTAAAATTTTCATCATAATTGTAACACAACTGTTTGTCTCAATAAGCTTGTATTTCTACTTCAGTGAGATGTTTGATAGGTGTAGAGCATAGGTTGAGAGTGGGAAAATGAGGATTTGTCATATTATGCTTGAAGGGGGTAAACTTAGAGAAATGATGTCGAGCTATGAACTTATCTTCTATAAGTTTTTTCCAAACATATGGCCACCATAATATCCTTAGGTTTGAACATTTTGACCTCAGCTCAAATTTCCTCCTTAAGGCCACTTATGCAATAATTGGTGAAGAAGTCATTTGTCAAGCCTTTAGTTTGGTAGTCATGCACAGGACTGAGTTGCCACATTTTGGCTAAAGCTCATGTAAAATCTTCATAGGAACTAGGACCAAAGTGAACCAAAAGAGGATTTATGAATTTAGTCGAACTAGGTTCAAGATTGGCCTTCATGTACTATTTGTACCACTAGATTGGTTCTTTTTCCAAGTTGAATAAGGCAATAAGGACCATGTCCTACCAAGCAATACTGTGGCGAGTAAAATATTGTTTAGAATGATAAACCCAACTGGTAGGGTCTATACCATCAATTTTAGGGAAATTAAGTTTTGGACCCCAAGGCATTATGTAAGAGTGGAAACTAGAGTTAGTATTATTAGAGTAGTCATGGGAGGATTCATGACTAGTTAGGAAATTAAGAGATTCTAGTATCTAGGCTTGTCCATCACTAATGGAGGAGATGTGAGACTCAAGTTTCTCCAATTTAGTAGTTATTGTAGCATCCATTTCATTGGAGTGGGTGTTCACTGTTAGGAGGGGTCCCAAGGTGGCCAAAAAAGTGTCAGATTTATATACCAAAATAGTTAGCTTGAAGAGAGGATTGTAATGGGAATATTAGTTGGATGACAATTTTTAAAAATACCTTTTTTTACCTAGGTTTTTTTGAAAATTCAGGTCCTTATGGACTGGGAATGCAGCTAGTTTCTACAATTGTAGCTCGATGGAGAGTTATATGATGTAAACAATGTGTTTGGCTAGACTATACTAATGTGGATCTAGTGTAGAGAACTAAAACTCACTAATGGAAACTATAACAAACCCTACTAAACATAATCCCACTAACTGCAATACGGATAGAAATTGTAACAAACCTGATTGAACACAATAAGGTAAGAAATTGTGTTGGTGCTTGAATTCACTGACAGTTAATTTAGCAATTTTCATGGAGGCACCATCCCAAAAAATCCAAAAAAAATTTCCAGTGTTGGCACCCCTTCAGTGTTTTGCAGCATCCACATCATCTTTCTTGATGGAAGGGGTCATCATGTTCTGCCCATCGGCATGAGTTTTCATGTGTCTTGGCGATCATATCAATAGCATGGTGTGTTCTTTGTTAATCGCCAAGACTTTATCCTATCGGCGAAGGAGATTGTGGTTCCACCGATGTGTTCGATCTGGCCGATGGAGCTGTATCGGCGTAACAAGTGATATCGGCAGGTGAGTTTTTGGTTGGGCCGATGGTGTTGGTCACACCGACAGCAGAGTATGGAGTAGCGATCAGTGAGACAGTTGTCGTCGGCGAAGGTTTTCTGGGAGTTGCCGATGTGAGGAGTTTGGCCGATGTGATGTTATCGGCGTGGGTCACACCGATGAAGGGATGTTTTGAAGGTTATCGGGGTGACTTATGTTATCGGCGAAGGGGCTTAGTGTTGCTCCAATGCCTTTTTTCTGGCCGATGAGGGAAGATGTGTTAAGCCGTGGTTCATCGGCGTGAGTTATTTTGTCGGGTGAGCAGTAGAGTGCTAGCCCGATGGTCTATGTCTGGCCGATAGAGGGGAGCGTAGTGTTGTATCGGCCAGACTGATGAGGTCGGCGAAGGATCCGTGAATTGGGCCGATGGTTTGTGTCACGACGATGGGTTTCGACGAAGGCATGTGTGTCGAGCGCGGCAAAAGCACTCGACACTTGGTATGTATGCGGTTATGCTTTTAAAACGTCGAAGCTGTCTCCACACCATGCATATGGGACTAATCCCCCTGCATTATTTGAACCTGCGAAGAGGCGTTTTGGCGGGAATTCCTTTTTGACGTGCTGCGACAGTTTTTAGGTGACTGCGGGTGGTTAAGACCCTTAATGGCGACTGTAGCAGGGGCATGGGTGAGTTGTTGGACAGCCATGTACCCAATTTTTGGCATGAAGACTCCCAAATGGCGGCGCAGGGCTCGAGGTTTCTCTTGTCTATTGCTGAAATGTATTTTGAGCGCCATTCCTTTGAAGGATCTGTATCTGGCAGATTTTGTAATAGTCATGTAATTAATTGCTGTGGTACACTTTCTTGCTGTTATAAGCAGACTGTGTTACCATTTTTCAGGTTGTTGAAAACTGGACATTTTGGCTTTGTAATAAGATACAACTAGTTTTGGTTGCTCTATGTAGCAAACTTGTGAGTTTATGTATCTCCTGTTGTACATTTTTGCATGAATCCACTGATTTCATGGTTAATCTTATATGAATAATGCTATGTTTGCATGTGTTATGCTGATTCTGTCTCCAGTGTTGCATGTATCTTTCTTCTGAGTCCAGGTATTCAAGGAATGTCTGAGATTCTAGAACATAGAATTCCTGTGTTGAATGTTTAATCTTTTAACTTCTGCTCAAGGGGTAGATTAAATTATTTTCAGATTGAATATTGGGAAGGGTATACTGCAATAGGGATGCCATAAGTATCGACAGCTTAACACTCTGTATTGGGAGATACCTGTAAGGCAGGTATCATGTGTATCCCCCTGAAATCCAGTTTTAGCTATTCATGCTGATCATTCACAGGTGTATGTCTACTGACTCGAAGCCCTGGATAGGCACCAATCTAGCTCTGTGTTGAGGTTATACACCAGGTCAAGGTTTGCATCCAAACATCAAATCAAACCATCTCTTCCTTCCATCTATTAGTTGTAGGAGTAGGATTAGGATCCCTGCATGCTCTCATACACAACCAGACATCATGTCCAAGAATGTTGCCAACCTTGTGATTTGTTACACAAATCTTGGTCCTTACATGAGAGTATTTTGCCTGTTGCTGTCAAGTTAAATCCTTCTGTCATTGAGCTAGTCAAGGTCATACTTTTATCAAATAGGGACACCCCCCTTGGTGCGGCAGAACCAGAAGTGAAGGGGAGGAGCTCACGTAACCTCCTGTATTCAGTTGGCTGAATCTGCCTGTGCATTAGAACTGGCAACCCCTAATGCTGATTCAGAAGAAAAACCAACAAATTGTATTCTACTAAAGTTGGGCACAACAATCATTGGTGGCAGTGTTCTCCAACTCCAAATAGGATAGGGTGGGAAGACAATGGAAGAAAGGAAGGTCTCTAAAGGTAGTGTCTGGATTTGAGCCCACAAATATATTGATCCAAATGAGTCAAATTCAATTTGAATAACTTCTCAGGGCTAATCACTTACCAGTGCATCATACGTTACAAAGATTGATGGCTTCCTAGGGATAAGTTTTGAAAACATCTATGGGGTCTTCCAATATACCTAAGAGTATGTGGAAGCACAAGACTCTATACATAGGCTATCTGATGATGTGGTTTTGGAGGGAAACCCTTTTCCCTTCACTGGAACCTACATGGGGAATCCATCTCAACTCAAATAATAACTCTTCTATGATATTTGAAAACCCTCAGGGTGCTGCCAGAATAATGGGTTACACTTTCTAGGACATCCTAATTTTTGTTGAAATCACATATTTTTAGAAAATATAATGATTTAAGCCTTGAAAGGTTCCATTTAAAGGATTTTAATTGAATAGGGTTTGATCAAACCCCCTTAGATTCAAACCCCCTTGGATAGAACCCTGCTAGTTTTAAACCATACCTATAATGGAGTCTCCTCTACACCTATCAAAATGCTGATAAAAAACTACTTTTGATTTACCTTTTGGGGGATCAAAGGAATTCATTTAAAATTTATGTTTTGTAAGTATGTAGTCCTTATTATAAGCTTCCCAAAAAGTATAATTTTAAATATATTTAATTTGATTATTATATTTATTTTTTATTTCTTGTGAATGTTGGTTTTCACTGAACATCAAGTTCTCTGTTCTACACACATGGAAAATTAGTAAATTAGTAAAAAAAATTCTAAAAAATATCTATGCCCTAGGTATTGATGTCCTTGTTTCAACAAATAAAATAAAATAAAATTTTGATACATACAGAAAAAGTTATATTTTACGGAATACGCCTATGTCTAAATTATAATTGGTTTGACTTCAAAACTTAATTAAAAAAAATATTCAACAAAACATTATAAAACCAAATGCATGCCCTATATATCGATGTTAGCAATCTAAATTCAAAAGAATCGGAATTTTATCCTTTGTAGAAAAAAAGTTATGTGCTACAAAATACACATCACTTTAAAAAAATGTTGTTTACTATCGTAAACTAGTTATCAAAGGAGACACAAAAAAATTTACAATTTAACTCCAAATTTTTATAAAAAAAATATATTTAGAATCTACAAACAAAATCTCACAAATCACTAGTTTGCATCATCTTCAAATTCCTAACGGTTTAGCAGCTATAGGTGTCAGAAAGTGAATATTTAGTTCAAAATGTTGATTTCAATGTCAAGTTTGGCCAAAAAGTGTAACCCATTATTGTGGGATGACCCCTCAATATAGGGTTTCTACCCTAAAAATGAAAATAAATATAAGCAAGAAAAAAATTAGGATAGAAGCTTAGTGTTGCTACTTCTATAGCCACTTTCTAATCACTAAGATCCAAGAGGGCAAGGTAGGAGCATATAGTGGACAGTCATATAAGGCCCTAAATGAAATATGCTGCAATAGAACACTACCCTAAAAAGAGAACTGATACTGGATGATTTGGTCCTTCTTACAAGAGATTAACCAAATAACAAATATATAAAACAACATATCTTGAAGATGGAAAAACAAGAATAATATTACATTGAATGACATTCACATTACAATTTATCGCTAGCCTCTTCAAAGTGGAAACCTCCTAGAGTAATGCTCAATTCAATATATTTCATGGATGATCCATTCTACTATCAAACCCTTTATTTATACTAATTCTACCCAAAGGAACTATTATTTCCCAAGCATGTGGGATACCAATTTAGCAAAAGGGGACAAGTTACAAAGCATATGCATCTCATGCTTTTATTAATAAAGCTTAATACAAAAGTAATTAATTAGGAATAAATAATTAGGACTACATGTGGGTCCTAACAATCCAACATCCACCTGTTTAACATCAATATTGCTATATGAAAAATAAATTGGCACATAATATATTTACTAATTTATTACAGTTATACTTTCGGAGTTGTTAGACCTATAAAGTATGCGTTGAAGTGGCATGGGACATAGGATGTATTGTTTGACATTGAAAATTTATAATACATACATAATTTTTTTCTATTAATCTTCATTCACAATCAATTGATATAGTCGATTCTAAAATTTAATAGGAAATATACTAAATTACATAACTTTATTTAAAATTACCTATGGGTCAATACCAAAGTTCATCTCCAGTAAGGTGTCTATCATGACCATACTCTCCAACATAAAAGAATGATGTGGCTTATCTTGTGTGGCATACTCCTTAGCATGTGGAGAATCCTCTTCAACCTCTATAATGGTCTCATCAACATATACACCTTGTGCTCTGTGCCTCATCATAGAGTCCCCTAACTCATAATTACATATAGCCCCATAAGCATGACAAATGTGTAGTGATACCTAACAATTCAAAGGCTTCCCTCATCACGTTGGGATAGATGCATGCTATGTTGAACCAATGACTTTGTCAATGAACTAATAGACTAGAGTGTCTAAACCTCTACCCTTTCCTTAATAGTTGAAGGGATTGTGACATGGCGAATATATGGCCAACCAAGGGGTCTAATTTAGTAGTCATGTGCATAATGTGCCCATTGTCTATCCTGCATAGAGCCTTTGCCTCTTCCCTAGACATCTCAAACAACAAAATTGTCCAAGATCTCATTGAGAACAAACTCACAATAGAGTTCCTTAATGAATATTGAGGCACCTCATGGTTATTACATGGAGGTTAGTCAAACACTATCCACCACCTATCCCAAAGTTGTTATTTATTTGCTCATTGCACCGATGGATTAAGAATACTTTGTAGCTTGTTTCCAAAGGTGCATTAGTTTTTTTAATCTTTAACCATATCATAAGATGATTTTGTGGCATAAAATTGGTGACAATTTTCTCTATAGGTCACCCATGTGTTTATTTGCCCAGTCATGGAATCAATGTGAGATATCAAAGACTTCAATGATGCTACATGAACTTGGTAGTAGGTACTTAGGGCATTAGGATATTTTAAGGTTTCTATCAACATTTAAAGCTTAGTTTTATTATTTTTAGCTTGCCCTAAAATATTTTCTTGTGTTTCAAGAGGATGCATGGGAATTGTACGAGGAGTTTGAGGGGGTTTTGTACATCATGCTCTCTTGGATCATTTTCCTCATGCATTTGATTAGGTGAAGGATGGTTTTGAGGTGAGAAGGGCTTTGATTTACTAAAAAGAAAAATTCAACAAATCAAAACCAATGCAAGAAAAAATAGTTAAATCTTAATTAAAAATATAAAAAAATTGATATAAAATTACCTCTTGAATGTTAGGGTATTGTTAATAGGATGGAGATGGCTTTGATTTAGTTTATAAATGTGGTCACACTTTTCCTCACTCACATTTTGGTACAAATTGAGCAAATAAAATGAGAAAGGGTAACTCTCAGCTATTATAATGCACCTGTATTTAGGTTCAGATTAATTGAGCCTAAACATGCTCAAATTTATAATGCACCCAAGCCTTAATGTGAGAACACTATCTTTTATTTTGCCTTCAAAATATTTTTTCCATTTGTTGGCCCCCATCTTTGTGCATATAGCCCCTCACATGGTGCAATTACTAGTTTATTCTTATGTTGATTACAAATTGCATTTGCACATGGCTATGAATAGGGTTTGGTATTAATACTATCTCCTGGGTTGAATTTTAATGTCATATCATTTATCCTAAGATTGTATATAACATATTAATATTTTAAACAATATATTTATTAAAAACATTCTTCTCCATAATTGATTCACACATTTTTTTTTATGATATTTGTGAATTTTTTAATAAGACAAACATCTAAAATTAATTATATTCTATTTACCACCTACATATAGATGTGTAATGGTGAAATTAACATACTTATGTTATTTTCCATTTAGTTTTGTGTCCACTTTGATGAAATATTTTAATATAGCAATATTTAATGAGTGGTATACTCTTGTGCTTGATTTAGCTTGTGGCTCAATTCCTATTCATTTCCATCTCATCTTTATTTGTACCAATTTCTATACATTCACCCTCTATTCATTCTAATTTCATCCCATTTACACTTACTTCCATGTACATTTGCCCCAAACTATAGATTATGACTTCAACCTCATATTTCATTTTTGCATTACTCAAGATTGACTTAAGTCAATCCTAAGGTGTGAGAATGACTCCAAAAAATCAAAATGATTAAATTCTAAGAGTGTTTATGTAATGCCCCACCTGTGTTAACTCTTGCCTCGTTCTAGTCCTATAGTATTGCTTGGGTTAGAGCATGTTTTAGAATTAGTTAACAAGAGTTTGAAGTAGCAAACATAATTATTACATAGTCCATTGAAATGAGTTGAGAAGGGCTTTTGGATATAGCTATGTATTAGTTTCTAGCATCAATGTTTCAGATCACACTCTATGATCAATCCATCATCAAGATGACGAGGAGGAAAAATTATATCTATCTCATAATTTTTCCTCTTCATCATCTTGATGATGGATCACAGAGTGTGATATGAAACATTGATGCTAGAAACTAATACATAGTTATATCTAGAAGCTCCTCTCAACTCAAGTGTTTGAAGGATAATTTCTGTTTGATGTTTGAGCATTGTTGTGTTCATGTCTATATGCTCATAGTTGGCTTATGGTATTTCACGATTGAACCTATGCATCTTATTTAGCTTGAATATTTTCATAAGTTAACGTTGAAGTAATTTATTGTTTCTAGTTCAACTTTATGAGTGAATTTAATGATTATATGTGAATTGATTAAATATGCATCTTTTGATATCTGGGTCATGTTTATTGTAAAAAATCTTCAATAAGATGAGGTTATATGGCTAAATGTGATTCAATTGGTGTCACATTTTGATATTATGATGTAATTTCAAGATGGAAAATTCCTTGTTTGATTAATGCTCTCATTGGGTTTTATATACATTGTGCTACAATTATCTTGTATTGCACAGATGCACTTGATGTGTTAACTAAGTGTGCAGGGACAAGTTCCCTAGTGGCGATTAATCAAGAGACAACCAATCTGGGGTAATGTGTTTATGATTAGTTCCCATCTCACTTGATTGTGAGTTGTGAGACGTGCCTTGTTCTACTCTATAAACCCTAGATCTAAATAATTGTTGATTCTAGATTTTTCATAATATATGAAATGCATAAAGTGTGTGATTGCTTTGCGTACATTTATTTAGCTCTATTATATTTGTATTATTTAATATTTGTAGTGATTGCAACTACTTGCAATTTGATTATTATGAAAAAGAGTTTGAAAAGAGATTATAATTGTTAAATTCTTAAGTGAATAAAGTATTGTGCAATCTAATAAATTGTAGTGTGAATAAAATATTATGCAATAGAATTAATTGCATTAGTAAAATGAAATTTGAAAGAGTAATTAGATTTATTTTTTAAAAATTTAGTCATTAATTATTTGAAATGAAAATAACTAATATGGAAATATCTAAAATAAAAATATCTTTGGAATTAACTAGTTTTGAGTGTGAAAGAGGAAAAAGCGACTTTGTGGTTTAGAGATTTTTGCCATAAGGAAACATAAAAGGTTACTTGTTCATTTTTGGGTGGCTTTTGGTCTTTCTCTTCTCCTCCATGGATTGAGATTTTTAATTCCAAAGGGGTTTTCTTGAAAATCTTGTGTGTTCTTGGAGCTTGGAATTGGGCGTGGGAAGAGGATTGCAAAGTTGTGGATTGCTTGCAAAGAGGTTGTAAGAGTCACACAATAGACTCAATGTAACATCCAAATCCGAAATGACAAGAAGTAACTAAGTTTTCACAACGGTAATTTTTTTTTTTACTGGGAAATCAAATACAAAAGTTACTCATCTATAATCCAATACAACATTTTTCATTTTATCATAAACATGATCTCATTTTGATAAAGCTGAAAGAAATGATATACATTAAACATTTTGTTTTCTAACAGATGAAATTTTCTTGAAACAACAAATATTGGAAACATACCATTATCATGCATCTCGATTGTCGACCCATCACATTCAAGACTCGGCATTCCTTAGTATTTGGAAGAGAAAGTATCTTCAAGGAGCTTAACCTCCAACCACAGACCGTCGGTCTCTCGCACTCCTTCCTAACCGGAAGTGGCCCTACCCTATTCAAGAGGATAGACTTAGGATAACCATTGGTGTTTGCCATCTAAGCTCTGGTGTTGTAACCTACGTGTCTTGTTATCGCGCAGATCCCTAGATACCCTCTAGTCATGCATGACACTCCATAAGAAACGCCATCCAGTTACGGTGAACGTTCGATGCACTTGAGGATAGTACATCACCTTGGCCAAAGGATTTGTTTTTAATTAGCGTTCTAGGAACGCATGAACTTGGTTCACCCACCCTACTCGACTTGAACTGGTCGAAATCCTACAGTTTCCTATTTGTATAGTTTTAACTATTTGACGACCTTGATGACCTCAAGGGTTTAGGATATCCTCCTACAATAGCGCATGGCGCAACTTTTACTCTAATCTCGAGTTCAAAGTTTCATAATCCATTTTCATGTAAAAACATTGCTTATAAGTGCCCACTCCTAAGTGGTTTCATATTTGTTTACTTGGTTCCCATGTTTACACAACATACTCAAATATTTAAAGCCATTTCCCGTTATCCCGAAATTCGAGGATTCTAGACTCATATGGTCTACAAGGTAAAACGATTCTAGCACTGTCGCATGCAACGTAATTTCAACTCACATGCAGGTTTTCAACTCAAATTGTTCATTTCAGAACCATGACGGTTTCCTAATCATTACTAAAACTTTATCTTCCTACTCCTCTTTCCGTGTCATTAGTTTCACATGGTTCATCAAGATGAGAGTCGTAAATAAAATATAAATGATTATGGAATCTTTCTTATGTCTATAGAGATGACAAACACATGGTCGACCTCTAACTAAAGATGTATGATGGTTAAGACATCAGCTGTTTACAACTGCATTTTTCGGCTATCGAACACACTAATTTTACGTCAAAATGTGCTTAAAAACTGCGGTTTTGACTCCTACACAGCATGCACGTGGAACAACTTGTTTACTTGCTGTGTAGCTATCGTTCAAGGAAGGTAAATTACATCTTGCATCATGATAAGTTCGTTCCTAAATGAATATATGTTAGAGAACTACGTTCTTTTATTACACCGTTTAATTCATGGCAAGAAATGCTACAATTTCTGAGTTTACGAATTCTAGAAGACAACCTACTTCTTTTTCTGAGTTTTTAATTCACAAACACAGTAATGAGACAGCAATACTTCTATTTCTGAGTTTTTAAATCCCAAACACAGCAATGATACTATTTCATGGATTGACCGCACATAGATATCACACTAGGTTTACGTTGTCATACATTTCTTCTCATTTTAAAAGTATTGATCTTTTGCAAAGTGAGTCTTACTTACTGATATAAACTGAGAAAAGTAATGAAGGAAATGAACTTGTTGATAAAAATGGAGGTTGCTGTGGCAATTCCACGTTCTCCTCTGCTTTTCTTCGAAGCTATCTCTTTATCTCCTTCTTAAATAACGACAATCCACACTAAACAGACCCTTCTCTCTGCCGGACACTATTCAAGTCAAAGGCAGGCTCCTTACTTAGAAACCGATCACCCTCAGACAACTACAGGCTTCCTTAGTTATCTCTCCCTCTGTTGCTTTCTACTCAGAAAATGGATCGCTCCTTAGAAGTAACCCATCACTCCTTCCCTCACTCACGCTTGCCAATTCTATCAAAAACTCTCACCCTTCCACGATGCAGAAGTAAAATGAATTTCGTTTCTCTCTCTGTGTTTTTCCTTCTTCACAATGCCGGGCCTCTAATTCCGTCTCTCTCTGCCGTTTCTATCTCTCAACTCCGTAGTTTTTCAACCTACCAATCACCACCTCCTCTCCTCGCGATGATGGCCTTCTCCCCTCTTTTACTGCCGACTCCTCTCTCACAACCATGACCACTATTCCCTCGAACTACTTTCTCCCTCTCCCGTGATGGTCTCCAACCAACAACAATCGCCATTTTATTCTTCTCTTCTCGCAGCTTCCCCCTATCCGTCGATATCTCCCTCAACTCTAACTTCGCAGTTACTTCTCCTCCTTCTTCGCAGTTCTTCCTACCATTTCTCCCTCAACGACGGGCTACTCCTTCCTCTTTTCACCTTGCGAAGGAAAACCTCTCATTAAACTCTCGTTTCACGTTCCCCTCTCTCCTACTGCCCACGAGGAAGGTTATAACAACTTTCATCCGCCTTCCATTAATCTCTCCACTTCTAAAACTACCTCTGACTTCTCCCTAAACTCCGCAGTTCCATCTTCTTTCGCACAACAGCCACCGAAACCTCTCCACCTTCCTAGATAATGGAGTATCACCATTTATTATCGGTTACTCTCCTTCACAATTGCAAACTACCTTCCTCTCACGTCATGGTAAAAGGAATCTCTCCAAAGAGTTCTCGGTTGACATAAATCTAATCATATGGGTCGACATAGCTGATTTTAAACCCGACTTCCCATTTATCACGACCAATCAAAAGGTGGTGGTTCCTATGGCGACGTGGCTTGCTAGAAGACATAACAACTCCGCCTTCACTTGAATACCAAGTTATCTAATTCAATCCAAAAGCCACCATAAGATGTATTGTGGAGTTAAGCTCGGCTTGGCGGTGGTTAGGCAATGACTAGAGCATCGTTTTGGTCGAAAAGGAAAAAGAGGCAAAGACCAACTTATTAAGAAAGCTCAAAGTTAGATTGACAACTACTCGCGGTCAAAGATAGAAGAAAAGACTCACGTTAAACGACGACCAAATAAATTATTTCACGCTATGGCTTCAAATCGACATTCGTCGATCTACAAGAATAGAATAACTTCATAATACAAGTTTGATGCGTTTTACGACAATCACGACGGATTGATCGTAACACGAACGAGTTCTTACGACGTTAGACGCACAAAGCCGACTTCTCGCGTCTTTCGACTACGAGACAAGATTTACAATTTCGCCAGAAGATGGTTCAATAAATACTTATAAACAAAAATATTAAACATCTAAATAAGTCGACTTGCTATGATGGACTTACAACGACATCGACGACTCCAAGATTCTACATGACGACTTTCGACTAGGATGTCACACTTTATCCTTTGACGTCGACATCTAGTTAACTAACCCAACCGACAAACAAGACTAACTGGTTGGTTCCAAGGTTTATCTACCTGTTTGGCGATCTCAGTAACAAACGCCCATGGTTAATTTCCAGAGTCTATACTCTCTCTCGAAGATACTTTCTCTTCCCGTCGAACACGGTCCACCTGTTCCTGCATCGACAGACTCACATACAATTTTGTGGTCAAAGCACCTATGATCCAAATATAATATATCCAAACATCATTGCATTTATTATAAAGACATTTAGTCTACAATATCACTTTGATCATAATCATTAGATTCCACAATTTCATATAACAACTTTATAAAATAAATTGTCAGTTTCCATGTCATCCATAACATATTAAGTTACTGAAATTTGCAAGAAAATAAATAGCATAATTGTTTCGTAAAAGAGGGATGTAACATATCCTTCCCCTTTAAAAATCATCGTCCTCGATGATTAAGTTTATCAAGCAAAAACTTAAACTTAAAACAAACTTTCTATAATGCAACATTAATGTCTTTAAAAAGTTTTGGAAATCTTTGATAAATGTCTTTGTAGTCTTCCCAAGTGGCGCTATCCTCGCCATATTGGTCCCACTGTATTTTGCATTGCAAAACTTCTCGATTACGTAAACGAAGTTTACGCATTTCGAGCACCTTGAGTGGCTCGATCACAACCACTCCGGGTTCTTGCATCTGTAAGGAATTCTAGTTTAGGATGTGGTTATTACCTACATAATATTTCTTTAAATACGAAACATGAAAAACATTATGCATCTTAGACAAGGCTGGAGGTAGAGCAACTTTGTAGGCAACCGGATTGATAATCTCAAGAACTTCGAAAGGTCCGACATAACGAGGAGCCAATTTCGAAGATTTACCAAACTTTATAGAACTCTTTTGGGGTTTCACTCGCAAAAGCACCTTCTCGCCAATAGAGAAGTGTCTAGGCACTCGCTTGCGATCTGCATAACTCTTTTGCCTGTCATTGGCTTCTGCCAACCTCTTCCTAATCACTTTAACTTTTTCTTCCATATCAGCAAGCATTTCAGGTCCAATGCTTATCCTACCTTCCAGCTTATCCCAGCTTATAGGAGTTCTGCATTTCCTTCCATATAATGCTTCAAATGGTGCCATCTTAATGGCAGAATGATAGGAATTGTTATAGGCAAATTCGACAAGAGGTAGATATTCCTCCCATC
Source organism: Cunninghamia lanceolata (assembly GCA_027924645.1). NCBI lineage: Eukaryota > Viridiplantae > Streptophyta > Pinopsida > Cupressales > Cupressaceae > Cunninghamia > Cunninghamia lanceolata. The sequence continues at coordinate 3,260,836 of BSBN01001255.1, forward strand.
TGTATTGCTGATCCATGCAATACATTCTCAAAAGGTCTTCTAATACCTGATTCACTCTTTCCGTCTATCCATCAGTTTCGGGGTGATAAGCAGTACTTACATTTAGTTTAGTCCCTAATGCAGAAAATAAGGTTTGCCAAAACCGTGATGTTATTCGAGCATCTCTATCAGATATTATCTTTTTAGGCACCCCATGCAATCTAAAAATTTCTTGCACAAATTTGCCAGCCAAAAGATGTGCTCCATCTGTCAAGTTTCCCGGTATGAAATGTGCAACCTTGGTTAGTTTATCCACAACAACCAATATTGCATCATGCCTATTCTTAGACATTGGTAACCCCTGGACAAAATCCATACTAATAACTTGCCATTTCCATTTCGGAATATCATGTGGGTACAACAACCCAGCAGGATGTTGGTGTTCTGCCTTAACTCTCTGACACTCCAAACAACTAGCTACAAACTTTGCAGCATCGCTTTTCATTCCCTTCCAGAAATATAGCGGCTTTACATCCGCTAACAGTTTAGTTACACCAGGGTGTCCAGAGTAAGGAGCACAGTGAACTTCCTTCCACACAAGGTTTCTAAGTTCAACTGAATCAGGAACATATATTCTTCCCTTGAATCTCATCAATCCATTGGATTCAAAACTGAATCCGTCATATCTTGGGTCCTTAGGGTTTGAGTACAGCGCCTATTTCACTTGTTCATAATACTCATCCCCAGATAAGTTTTGCAATACTAAGTCTTTAAAGTTAGCATGTATGGAAATTATAGAGGCTATATGCCTTCTTCTGCTTAAGGCATCCGCTACTCGGTTTTCCTTGCCCTTGATATAAGAAATTTCAAAGTCATAATCAGCTATTAGTTCCAACCATCTCCTTTGCCTTGCATTGAGATTAGGTTGTGTGAATATGTAGCGAAGGCTTTGGTGATCTGATTTTAAAATAAAAGTCCTTCCCAACAAATAATGTCGCCACATCTAAAGGGCGTGAACCACTGCTGCCATCTCTAGGTCATGAGGAGCGTAGTTCTGCTCATAATTTTTCAGCTTCCTTGACTCATAGGCTACTACCCTGCCATCTTGCATAAGCACACCTCCCAATCCTTCCCCCGAGGCATCAGTGATAACCTCAAACTCTCCCTCTGGATCAGGAACTTTCAGAATTGGAGCGGTTGTTAATTTTTCTTTTAACATATTAAAAGCCTTTTGACATACATCCATCCACACAAACCTTTTTCCTTTTCTTTGCAAAGAGGTAATGGGGCTAGCTATGCTTGAGAAATTCAACACAAATTTCCTGTAATACCCTGCCAATCCCATGAAACTTCGTACCTCTGACACATTGGTAGGTTCAGGCCATTCCATAATAGCTTTTATTTTGGCCGGATCAACTGATATCCCATCGGCTGATATTATGTGCCCTAAATACTGTACTTCTTTCTGAAAGAAAGTGCACTTGGAGAGTTTCGCATACAATTTATGTTCTCTTAACCGTTGCAAGACTATTTGAAGATGTCGTGCATGCTCCTCTTCATCCTTGGAATAGATCAGAATATCATCGATGAAGACTAGTACAAACTTATCAAGACAATCTTTGAATACACTATTCATGAGATTCATGAATGCAGCAGGTGCATTGGTCAATCCAAACGGCAGCACTGTAAACTCATAATGACCATACCTCGTTCTAAAAGCTGTCTTAGGAATGTCTTCGTCTTTCAACCTTAACTGATGGTATCCAGATCTCAGATCTATCTTGGAAAAGACCGATGCGCCACGCATTTGGTCAAATAGATCATCAATTCGTGGCAAGGGATACTTGTTCTTTATAGTTGCCTTGTTAAGCATCCTATAATCTATGCACAGCCTTAGAGTTCCATCTTTCTTTTTGACAAAGATAACCGGGGCTCCCCATGGTGATACACTTGGCCTAATCAAATTCTTAGACAAAAGCTCCTGCAACTGAGCTTTTAATTCCATAAGTTTAGTGGTAGTCATACGATACGGAGCTTTAGAGATTGGCTCCGATCCTGGTTTAATGTCTATACCAAAGTCAAATGTTCTCTTCAGAGGCAAGCCTGGTAACTCCTCAGGAAATACATCCCTGAAGTTGCACAAATATGGATATCTTTCTTCAAATGATTGTTTCTCCGAGGTTTCCTCTACTAGGTCCATCTTGACTGCAAAAAGTTGACATCCTTTTCGCCTAGCCCACTTTAGTTGTTTTGAAGAAATGGATCTAACCTTTATTTCCCTCTGTATTCCTTGGAGATTTACAGTTTTGCCCGTCTCATCAAGACACTCAATGGTTTTATGAAAGCAATCTACTTTGGCTCGATGTTTCCACAACCAACTCATTCCTAGGATGACATCGTAGGACCCTAAAGGTGCTACGTATAAGTTTGCCTCAGTGGCGAAGTTAGAAACATCAATCCTAGCTTCGAACAAACATTGCTCTACCTGAGCCTTTGAATTATTTGCATACTCTACTGTCCAAGGTTTTGACATAAAACTAGCTTTTCTAGAAAATTTACCTAAGACTCTAGGTGACACAAATTTTTCTGTTGCACCAGTATCAAATAGAATAGAAACAGGAATTCCAAATAAGGTACCTGTCATCTCACTAGGAGTGATTTGATACTCCGCTTGCCGATTGTCAAGAGCGGCATGAATCCTTTGCTGAAAGGCTTCCTGTTGTGAAGGAAGCTCCGTGTTCCTAGGCCTCCCATTCGGCTTCTTGTTGGGGCAACGGTTGGCATAATGATCTCCTCCACAAGAAAAGCATCCTCCTATAGGTCCTCGCTTCTCAGATGGACTACTTGCAGAATCACCATTCTTCTTAAAATTTGCATTTCTCTTAAAATCTTCACCTCTGCGCTCATTACCAAATCCTCCTTGATTCTTTCGATTTCCCCTATCAAACCTCCTGTTTCCATACCCCTTATCATTTTTCCTTTTAAAAGACTGATCATTTTAGTTCTTGTCAAACTTCTTGCGTTTCTTGTCACGGTAAGCAGAGATAGATTTAATCTTCTGCTCCTGTTTTATTGCCTTTTCATAAACTTGATCCATTGTGCTTGGACCATGCACCTCCACCTCACCACCGATCTGAGGATTGAGTCCCATGATGAACTTTCTGATTCGGAACCTTTCGTCCTTTTGGTATTGGGGAACATACTTCAGTAACCTAGTGAATTTTTCTGCGTACTCGACCACAGATAGTTCACCTTGCCTGAGGTTTTGGAAGTCCGTTAACTTCTGATCAAAGTATAATTGAGGTAACCACCGTTTTCGGAATAGTTCCACGAACTCATCCCATGTCACTTTCAAGGGACTTAATTCCAACTCCATTTTCTTATTCATCCACCAAGTGGACGCTTCCCCAGACAGTTGATAGGCTCCCCACACGGCTTTAGTAACCTTAGAGTAGTTTCTGATCTCAAAATATTTCTCCATCTCAGTCAACCATGCTTCAGCTGCATCTCCAGTTTTCGTTCCATCGAACTTTGGAGGGTTAACCTTCTTCATATCCTTAGATAACTCTAAGGCAAGTTTATCCTTGGTTCTTCTTTGGGCTTCATTGTCATCAGGACGCTCACTTGTCGTCCCATTATCCCAATGTTTACTCTTGCTTGTGAAGTGTGAGTTCTCGTTTCCACCCTCTGTGTTGCCAGTTTCATCCATTTTCCTTTCCAGTTTGTTCAATCTTTCCTTGGTTTCCGTGAGCATGTTGAGAATCCTATCCAACTTGTCAGTGGAGTTTTCCCGAGAGTTATGACCTTCCCGATCCTCCCCCTCGTTAAACCCTGATTGGTCCATGCTAGTTTAATTTCACACCTGATTAAACATATACTAATCAGTTTTGCGCTTATTAAATTAAACATCATCAAAAGAACACAACATTTGATCATAATCATAATTGTTCTCAAACCAAAATTTTGTCTTTATTCAATTTGCAAAATTGTTTCAACATCATTAGAGATAGACAAATCTCATGTTTCTACATAGTGTTATCTAGTGGAGTGTAACCTTCGGATTCATTGTCTAACACATAATCACGAGGTGTATACCCCTCAGACTCACTATCAGAAGATAACTCAATAATCTCAGCTCTAGGTACTACACGTGGATCTCTAGTGATCACGGGTATAGTACTAGGTACACTCTCAGGTACACTAACAGTTACAATCCAGGAGCAGTGGTTGATTAGGGTTCGAGCCGCCATCGCTGCTCCCTCTAGGAGTTCTCTCCTCACTCACTTAAGTCGTGACATTGCATTGGCTAAGGTTTCCACATCATCAAGCCATATGTCATTTTCGTCATTGGTTTTCTCTATGGTCTTGATCATCGCAAGTCGTTTCTGCTTAGCTTGCAGATAACGCTTCTTACCCGCGAAGGATTTTCTTGCGGTTTTCTTGGTGTATACCATCCTGGCACAATAAACCAAATCATTAGCTACCCGCATAATGATGATTTCCTAATCAGGTTAGTGGACTCATCAGCCCTAGTGCTGAACCTGGTTAGCTCTGATACCATATGTAACATCCAAATCCGAAATGACAAGAAGTAACTAAGTTTTCACAACGGTAATTTTTTTTTTTTACTAGGAAATCAAATACAAAAGTTACTCATCTATAATCCAATACAACATTTTTCATTTTATTATAAACATGATCTCATTTTCATAAAGCTGAAAGAAATGATATACATTAAACATTTTGTTTTCTAACAGATGAAATTTTCTTGAAACAACAAATATTGGAAACATACCATTATCATGCATCTCGATTGTTGACCCATCACATTCAAGACTCGGCATTCCTTAGTATTTGGAAGAGAAAGTATCTTCAAGGAGCTTAACCTCCAACCACAGACCGTCGGTCTCCCGCACTCCTTCCTAACTGGAAGTGGCCCTACCCTACTCAAGAGGATAGACTTAGGATAACCATCGGTGTTTGCCATCTGAGCTCTGGTGTTGTAACCTACGTGTCTTGTTATCACGCAGATCCCTAGATACCCTCTAGTCATGCACGACACTCCACAAGAAACGCCATCCAGTTACGGTGAACGTTCGATGCACTTGAGGATAGTACATCACCTTGGCCAAAGGATTTGTTTTTAATTAGCGTTCTAGGAACACATTAACTTGGTTCACCCACCCTACTCGACTTGAACTGGTCGAAATCCTACAGTTTCCTATTTGTATAGTTTTAACTATTTGACGACCTTGATGACCTCAAGGGTTTAGGATATCCTCCTACAATAGCGCATGGCGCAACTTTTACTCTAATCTCGAGTTCAGAGTTTCATAATCCATTTTCATGTAAAAACATTGCTTATAAGCGCCCACTCCTAAGTGGTTTCATATTTGTTTACTTGGTTCCCATGTTTACACAACATACTCAAATATTTAAAGCCATTTCCCGTTATCCCGAAATTCGAGGATTCTAGACTCATATGGTCTACAAGGTAAAACGATTCTAGCACCGTCGCATGCAACGTAATTTCAACTCACATGCAGGTTTTCAACTCAAATTGTTCATTTCAGAACCATGACGGTTTCCTAATCATTACTAAAACTTTATCTTCCTACTCCTCTTTCCGTGTCATTAGTTTCACATGGTTCATCAAGATGAGAGTCGTAAATAAAATATAAATGATTATGGAATCTTTCTTATGTCTATAGAGATGACCAACGCATGGTCGACCTCTAACTAAAGATGTATGATGGTTAAGACATCAGCTGTTTACAACTGCATTTTTCGGCTATCAAACACACTAATTTTACGTCAAAACGTGCTTAAAAACTGCGGTTTTGACTCCTACACAGCATGCACGTGGAACAACGTGTTTACTTGCTGTGTAGCTATCGTTCAAGGAAGGTAAATTACATCTTGCATCATGATAAGTTCGTTCCTAAATGAATATACGTTAGAGAACTGCGTTCTTTTATTACACCGTTTAATTCATGGCAAGAAATGCTACAATTTCTGAGTTTACGAATTCTAGAAGACAACCTACTTCTTTTTCTGAGTTTTTAATTCACAAACACAGTAATGAGACATCAATACTTCTATTTCTGAGTTTTTAAATCCCAAACACAGCAATGATACTATTTCATGGATTGACCGCACATAGATATCACACTAGGTTTACGTTGTCATACATTTCTTCTCATTTTAAACGTATTGATCTTTTGCAAAGTGAGTCTTACTTACTTACTGATCTAAACTGAGAAAAGTAATGAAGGAAATGAACCTGTTGATAAAAATGGAGGTTGCTGTGGCAATTCCACGTTCTCCTCTGCTTTTCTTCGAAGCTATCTCTTTATCTCCTTCTTAAATAACGACAATCCACACTAAACAGACCCTTCTCTCTGTCGGACACTATTCAAGTCAAAGGCAGGGTCCTTACTTAGAAACCGATCACCCTCAGACAACTACAGGCTTCCTTAGTTATCTCTCCCTCTGTTGCTTTCTACTCAGAAAATGGATCGCTCCTTAGAAGTAACCCATCACTCCTTCCCTCACTCACGCTTGCCAATTCTATCAAAAACTCTCACCCTTCCACGATGCAGAAGTAAAATGAATTTCGTTTCTCTCTCTGTGTTTTTCCTTCTTCACAATGCCGGGCCTCTAATTCCGTCTCTCTCTGCCGTTTCTATCTCTCAACTCCGCAGTTTTTCAACCTACCAATCACCACCTCCTCTCCTCGCGATGATGGCCTTCTCCCCTCTTTTACTGCCGACTCCTCTCTCACAACCACGACCACTATTCCCTCGAACTACTTTCTCCCTCTCCCGTGATGGTCTCCAACCAACAACAATCGCCGTTTTATTCTTCTCTTCTCGCAGCTTCCCCCTATCCGTCGATATCTCCCTCAACTCTAACTTCGCAGTTACTTCTCCTCCTTCTTCGCAGTTCTTCCTGCCATTTCTCCCTCAACGACGGGCTACTCCTTCCTCTTTTCACCTTGCGAAGGAAAACCTCTCATTAAACTCTCGTTTCACATTCCCCTCTCTCCTACTGCCCACGAGGAAGGTTATAACAACTTTCATCCGCCTTCCATTAATCTCTCCACTTCTAAAACTACCTCCGACTTCTCCCTAAACTCCGCAGTTCCATCTTGTTTTGCACAACAACCACCGAAACCTCTCCACCTTCCTAGATAATGGAGTATCACCATTTATTATCGGTTACTCTCCTTCACAATTGCAAACTACCTTCCTCTCACGTCATGGTAAAAGGAATCTCTCCAAAGAGTTCTCGGTTGACATAAATCTAATCATATGGGTCGACATAGCTGATTTTAAACCCGACTTCCCATTTATCACGACCAATCAAAAGGTGGTGGTTCCTATGGCGACGTGGCTTGCTAGAAGACATAACAACTCCGCCTTCACTCGAATACCAAGTTATCTAATTCAATCCAAAAGCCACCATAAGATGTATTGTGGAGTTAAGCTCGGCTTGGCGGTGGTTAGGCAATGACTAGAGCATCGTTTTGGTCGAAAAGGAAAAAGAGGCAAAGACCAACTTATTAAGAAAGCTCAAAGTTAGATTGACAACTACTCGCGGTCAAAGATAGAAGAAAAGACTCACGTTAAACGACGACCAAATAAATTATTTCACGCTATGGCTTCAAATCGACATTCGTCGATCTACAAGAATAGAATAACTTCATAATACAAGTTTGATGCGTTTTACGACAATCACGACGGATTGATCGTAACGCGAACGAGTTCTTACGACGTTAGACGCACAAAGCCGACTTCTCGCGTCTTTCGACTACGAGACAAGATTTACAATTTCACCACAAGATGGTTCAATAAATACTTATAAACAAAAATATTAAACGTCTAAATAAGTCGACTTGCTATGATGGACTTACAACGACATCGACGACTCCAAGATTCTACATGACGACTTTCGACTAGGATGTCACACTTTATCCTTTGACGTCGACATCTAGTTAACTAACCCAACCGACAAACAAGACTAACTGGTTGGTTCCAAGGTTTATCTACCTGTTTGGCGATCTCAGTAACAAACGCCCATGGTTAATTTCCAGAGTCTATACTCTCTCTCGAAGATACTTTCTCTTCCCGTCGAACACGGTCCACCTGTTCCTGCATCGACAGACTCACATACAATTTTGTGGTCAAAGCACCTATGATCCAAATATAATATATCCAAACATCATTGCATTTATTATAAAGACATTTAGTCTACAATATCACTTTGATCGTAATCATTAGATTCCACAATTTCATATAACAACTTTATAAAATAAATTGTCAGTTTCCATGTCGTCCATAACATATTAAGTTACTGAAATTTGCAAGAAAATAAATAGCATAATTGTTTCGTAAAAGAGGGATGTAACACTCAAGAAGCCTAGAATCACCTGCAAGACCAAAAACAACCTTCCGCAAGAGAGTAGAAAAATGAGAATGTTATATATTTCTAGAGAAAATAAATGCATACAAGATGTGCTCCATATGCTCCATATGAAATGAAGACATGAGAGCCCTTTCTTATAAAGGCAAGGATGAAAACCTCTAGAACACATAAGAATATGACAACTGTCTTATTCTTATGACTTGTGATGCAATAAGTGAATCCCTAATTAAACTTAAACAACTAAGTGTGAATAGGTCCTAAAAGGGAACTAGTTAGGGAATAAACCCTTTTCACACCAATAGAGGTAACCTCCATTGTCGAGAGCTTACTAGATTAAGGTATTTTCCTTTTTAGATTTATGCAATTGTTGAATGGTTTTCATGTTTTTTCCATGCCCACACTAGATGGTTGCATATGAATTTCCTTATGTAGGAATAAATTTGAATTAACAGTTACAGATTTGATTGTTGTGCATTTTATAGTTCTAGGGTTTTAATTTTTTGAAAATTGCATTTTAAACTTAAACTATTGCAAAAATTTCCTAAAATGTTATGTGATATGAAAAGTGTGATCTCCTCATTTTTATGCCTTAAAGGGTATTCTCTGTTTTTAGAAATTTTGCATTTTTAAATTTGAAGAAAATTGAGCATTCATTAATGGTGGATTTGACAATTTGCATAGTTCTTATTTTTTTTAAAATGTGAAATTGGAATTTAAACCATGTATGACCTTTTTATTTAGCAAGATGAGAAGTCTTCTTAGGGAAATGACATTAGCTATCTTGCGTTAATGTGTGTGTCATGATTGTGCTTCATTTTTATCCCAAGACTATTTTGAGCCTTTGGCATTCTTTTGTGTGTTAAATCATTGTATCCTATTCATATGTATGGAAGAAAATATGAAGCCTCTAATTCTTAGATGGATATATAAGAAATGCCATTTGGTTGGTGCTTTGAGGAACATGTTGTGTCTAGGGCCTTGTCCTAATTGTTGGTTTTTTTGAGAACCACCTATTATGGGTAGATGTGTACCCTTATTTTCCACTCACTTTGGAGAACCATATTGATGTCACTCCTTGGTCTTATGAACTACACTCTCTTATTATTGATGTTGATTTGAGTTTCACCCAAATGGAGTATGTGATGTGTATGCTTGTACATTAATTGGTGTTGTTGAACCCTCATGTATGATTGGTTTGGAATTCTATGTATGAGACATCTGTGTTTATCCTCATTTTATATTTTGGTGGTTATCACGATTCCTAGATATATGTCATTGGTTGGTATTGTGACTACAATGTGCATGATTGGTGGATGTATTGAATATGAATTGTTCTTGGTGCCAAATGAATTATCGGTGATGCTTGGAGAGCGTGTAGTGTTCTCTTATTTTAGGTTGTTGTAGATCCTTATGGATGCATTGCTGAGAAACGTATAATTGAGGACATTTGTAGTCATGTGGTTTAAGTTGTATAAGTGCTATGATCTATCTATGTAATGATTTATAAGCTATCCACATATGGGATGATAGTAGCACATAGTAATCTTGCATTGATCATCTTATGGGTTGAAATGATATCTTGCTTTGCAATGGAATTATATGATGTGGAAAGCCCTAATTTTAGGATGTGTAGATCTAGTTTACTTTAACTTGAAATGAAACTTATGTATTATGATTAGTTATCATTTTGATGCTTGTTTAAACTGGAACCATTAGTGGAATGATTTCCTTAATCAGCGCCACAGATTAGGAGTAATGATTAGTCTTGCATGTCATTGTCATATGAATAAAAATTAAACAATTGCTTATAAATAGTAGCTTTTAGGACTAAAATGAAATGAATTTTGTGGTTTTTAAACATGATAATTTGAACCTTAAGCACATAGAATTTTTTGGTTCAAACCATTTTCAAACAACACTAAAATCATGGAATTTATGCCTGGTTTAGTGTTAGGTGACTTAAGACTTGCATAGGCTTAGTCCTTCTCTTGCCTTGGGTCTTATGTCTCTTGTTTTGGTCTTTGAGGGTTGGAGATTAGTCTTAGATGTTCATTTTGGTGTTTTTCATCTTTAGGACCTTCTATCTACCTTTGGAATCAAATTTGGAGCATCCAGGAACCTCATAGTGCATTTCTAGGCCTATATACTATCCAAAATCACCTATCTCTAAGTAGGGCAATAAATTCACAATGCCCAATCACCATTGTTAGAGGCCCAACTCTATCCTCTCATATAGTCATTGCAATGAAGTTGTTGTGCAACAAGGTTAAATCGTCCAATTGTGTTGTCATGCTTTGTGCTTTAATGACACTTTGAGTGTCGTTTTGTTGTGTCATGACATCTCTAGTACATAGGTGTACAATGTGGTACACATTGAGGTCACATTTGTGTTGTGAACAATTTGTTCATCTATTCTTTGACTATTAATATTTTAGGTGAAAGCTTGGGGCATTACAATTTACATGTATTTTAATAGATTAATATTATTTTTTTATATAACACTAGAGTGTTAGGATTCTAGCAAAATTAAAGTACAACAATACCCATACCAACTAGTCATTATGTGCAAATTCTCTTTCCTTCACCATGCACCAACTTTTCATTGGCAAGGGGATTGGAAAGCAATAATTGTAGGCAAAATTTCAAACATATTGCAACAACATTGACTAACTATTCACAACACTTACGATTATTTCTATTGTACAAAAGGCAAAAAAAAGAAGTTCACTAAAAATATTGATCACATTTCTAATAGTGTGGTCATTATTACAATTCTCATTTACAATAGCAAACAGTCAATCTACAATGTACAAAAGGCAAAAAAAAAGTTCACTCAAAATATTGATCACATTTCTAATGTGCGGTCATTATTACAATTCTCATTTACAATAGCAAACAATCAATCTACAATGTACAAAACACAACATAAAAAGTTCACTAAAAATATTGATCACATTTCTAATAGTACGGTCATTATTACAATTCTTATTTACAATAGCAAACAGTCAAATATACAAAAGACAAAATAAAAAGTTCACTAAAAATATTGATCACATTTCTAATGGTGCGGTCATTATTAAAATTCTCATTTACAATAGTAAATAGTCAATCTACAATGACCCTCTACTAAAGAATCACTTATTAGAAACTATCCAAACTCTTCAAAATACAAAATTACAAAACAAATACTTGCCTAATAAATACAATTATAATATAATTACATCAATATTTTTCTTTTTTAAATTTGAAATATTAACATCCTATAATACCAATTTAACGCATCGTAGCACTTTTTTGGGTTTCAATTATGCTAAAAATCTATTAAAGTAGCACTTGCACCCATAGGAGGTTCCAGGAATACGCCGATAGGAACAACCGACAAGTTTAGAAAAATTTCCGGCGTGAATTTTTTTTTTGGCGTGAGACAATTCAGAGCACTATAATGCTCACATATAAAAGCCTATCGACTAATAATTCTAAAATATTTATAAAAACAAAAAATACTCTTAAAAGAGATAATAGGAAGTTCGGTGCCCCTCACCATAATGACTATTGAAACATGGGCAGATACTAGGTTCTCTCCCCTACCTAGTTTATGGTGCAATCGCCGAAAGCTCACTAGTAAAGCGTGAAAGATTTGCATCGGAGGAACCGCCGGGCATCATAGCCCTTGCCGCCGCTTCCTTCCATTTCAGGCTGTTCTTCCTCACCTCTGCAAATTCTTCCCTGCCCTCCATTGCTGATCTGACACATCTCTCAATCTCCTGCATCGGCACAACACCGTCTTCTCCCTTCCTCATTCTATGCCCCGTTTTCCAAACATCCGTCACGCATTTGGCATTAGTGGGCTGATCCGTCCAAACCTCCAATGTGAGCATAGGAACGCCCGAGCTGAGAGCATCCAGGGTGGAATTCCAACCACAGTGGCTCATAAAAACCCCTACCGACGGATGCGAAAGCACTTCCAGCTGAACACACCATTCCACCACCAAACCCCTTTCTTCAATTCTCTCTACAAACCCTAGAGGCAACAATGCAGTTAGGTCGTGGTGTCCTTGCGGAGGCCTGATGACCCACAAGAAACTGTGTTGGCTTCTCTCAAGCCCTTCTGCCAATTCCCTGATCTGACAAGGGCTGATAGATGTTATGCTGCCGAAGGAAACATAAACGACCGAAAGCGGAGATTTGCTGTCGAGCCATCTACTTGTGCACTCCGATCCTTCCCACGGATCTGCGCCTTCTCCCACCCGGGTGTCCTCTGGATTGAGTCGGTCTAGAAAAGCAGAGGGTATGCAGGGGCCTACTGTTAAAACAGGCACTTTTACTTCTCTGTTCATGTACTGGAGCATTTCTCTTTCCAGTTCGTCGAAGGAATTGACGAGCACCCAAGAAGCGTCGGTTATGGAATCCAGATCTCCGAAGAAGTCGAACACTTTTCTGACCTTGAGATCTTGGTCACGGTGAAAAGATGAAGGCAAATCCGCAATGTTCAGTTTACCCAGACACGGAACATCGAAGGTCTCGGGCAGATTTCGTTCCCCATCCCACCTCTCAACTGTTAACACACCAACACCAAGAAAATGCATTATCTCATAACTTGAATCATGCAATTCGCACAAACAAAAACTTGTTCAAGTGAGATTCTGACCGTTCTTGAAGTGGTAATAGAGCGACAAAACTGAGGTAGACTGCGTCCAGAAGAAGGCGTGGGGAATGCTGAGCTTGACTGCGATTTTTGGAACCCAAGAAAGGAAGGAATCGTAGACGACGCAGGAAACAGGATTGGGGGAGGCGTTGAAACGGAGCAGGAGGGATTGGAGGCCATGACCGGTCATGGTGTGGTGCATGTGAGAGAAGAGGAAGGCGTTTATGTGGTGGTCGAGGGGTATGTGAGGGGGAATCTCATCGGGAATCCACTCCAATTGAACCAGGCCAGGGCTGCCCAGGCTGAGGCGGTGGAGGTATTCTCTGGCCTTCACAATTCTGGTATGGTCGAAATGGAGGCTTATGAATGAGACCAGAAAGCCCTTGGAAGCCAGATTTTTGGCGAACTGGAGCATGGGATTGGTGTGGCCAAGAGTGGAGTAGGGCACCACCACTATGTGCCCTAAGAACTTTTTCCTCTCAATTTCATTCTCCATTTCTGCTCCTGGATTGGGGGAAGGGTTCAATTGTGAATGTATGTCAATAGGGCTATTTTTAAACATCATCTATTTTAACAGTTCATCAAGAGTCAATTTTGGCCAATAAAATAGAACAGATATTTATCATTTTTTATGTTGGATAAGGGTAAAATTGCTATTTGCTTAAACATCATCTACTTTAACCATTTGTCAAGAGTCAATTTTGGCCAATAAAAATAGGACAACTATTTATCATTTTTTTTATGTTGGATGAAGTGTAAAATTGCTATTGACTATTTGACCATTAAAGTGGATGATGTTTAAGTAGAGTGTTTCAATAGTTGCGAGGGTATTCATTTGGAAATTAGCTATTCTCTATGAAATACATATATGTATTCATTTCGTTGTGTCACGACAGCTCTAGTACATAGATGTACAATGTGGTGCACATTGATGTCACATTTGTATTGTATTGTGAACAATTTGTTCATCTTTTCTTTGATTATTAATGTTTTAGGTGAAAGCTTGGGGAATTACAATTTACATGTATTTTTATAAATTGACATTCAATTTTTGTATAAAATTAGAGTGTTAGGATTCTAGCCAAATTAAAGTACAACGATACTCATACCATCTAGTCATAATGTGCAAATTCTCTTTCCTTCACCATGCATCGAATTTTCATTGGCAAGGGGATTGGAAAGCAATAATTGTAGGCAAATTCTCAAACGTATTGCAACAACATTGACTGACTATTCACAACACTTGCTATTATTTCTACTATACAAAACGCAAAACAAAAAGTTCACTAAAAATATTGATCACGTTTCTAATAGTGCGGTCATTATTACAAATTTTTAGTTACAATAGAAAATAATCAATCTACAATGATGCTCTACTAAAAAATTGCTTATTAGAAACTATCCAAACTCTTCAAAATATAAAATTACAAAACAAATACAATTATAATATAACTAGCAATCGCACCTTTGTGTGCAATGGGTACGTCGAAGAGTTGTGGAAGTTCAATTGCCATGTCTTTAAGTGAATGATGATTCTCTTGTATCCATGTGGCCCATGTCATTTTTTTTGTTTTATCGAGTGTCGTAAAATTTGTATAATCTTAATGGATTTCAAGATCCCTGTGTTTTGCTTTGTAGCAACTTCATATTTGTGAGTTTTTCATTTTTGGTGTCTAGTCTCTATTTGCATGCATCTCCTTTCTAGATTCTTGTTCACACACTACACCTGGGCTCACCTACATCATGTTTAGTTGTCATCTTGCCTACCATTTTGGATCCTCTCATGGGATGTCACACAACACAATGATCGATAAAACTTAGTGACCCTCATTACTTTTAGAATTTTATAGCTTTGTATAATTTGGAGCTCAAATGGAGTAAAATTAAATTTAGACATGCTATAATTTTAGATTAAGAATTCCTAATTGTCTTAAAATATTAAATTTCTAGGGAAAAGAATTTGATTTGTTTGAATTTTCAGAGGATATGGGAATGATCTTGAGACTCAAAAATGGTGTACATTCTATGTCATGGGAGCCCTTTGTGTTCAATCTCGCTTTGGAAAAACTTATATAAAAGGAACATGATTATTAGTGAAAAAGTGGCCTGCCATCCAAGGAACAACCCTCATGAAAAACTGAAAAATACTTATAGAGAAGGAAAAAATGTATTTAAAATAAATATCAATGTCCCAAAATTTATATTTTGTCAAATAAAAAAATGTATATAAGCATGCTATATTTTAAAAAGGCAAGGGGAGTGGTTTAATACTAAGTGCCCATTTAGCTCTCTATATCTCTCCCTCTCTCTCTATCTCTCTGTCTCTATCTATAACTCTCTCTGCTTCTCTCTTCCTCTCTCTTTAGCATACAATTAGATGAAGTTGCATTGTCATCTTTGCCCCAGGCCTCCATTGAGCTCATTGAGTTCCTCTCTTTTTAGCATATAATTAGACGAAGCCACATTCATTGAGTTCATCTTTTTTTAGCATACAATGGGGCAATGCATGGGGTCAATTGTAAGGTTGTTAAGTAAGTGATGTTTTGTGTACAACCTATGTCTCCATAAACAAGTGGTAGCTTCAAATTGATTTTTTTTTGTAAACAAAAATGCCACATATGAATGTAGTTCTAAATTATTGATATTTTAGAAATTGAACGGGAAATCTGCAAAGAGAAATGCTCATTACACCAAAAACTTAGATAAAAAGATATAAAAATAAGAAGGCACTTGTGGTCACAAAACTGAGATAGTTAAGAGATGGCCTCTCTCTCTCTCTCGCATAGAGTCATGCAATACATAAGGTCAATTGGTAGGTTGTTAAGGAAAATGACTTTGTGTGCAAGATCAAGATTTTGATGGACAAGTAGCAGCTTCAAATTGATTATTCATCCTTGTACATTAAATTTATATATTATTTAATGTTTAAAATTTACTCTCCTAAGTTGTGACATCCTTGGAATGCACAAAAAACTAGATAAAAAGTTATATCATAATACTCTCTCTCTCTCTCTCTCTCTCTCTCTCTCTCTCTCTCTCTCTCTCTCTCTCTCTCTCTCTCTCTCTCTCTCTCTCTCTCTCTCTCTCTCTCTCTCTCTCTCCTAATTTATTTCTCTTTCTCACTTCATCTCTCTCCCTCTCCCTCTCCCTCTCCCTCCTCTCTTCCTCTCTATCTCTCTTTATCTCTATATATCTTCTTTTATTTTTCACTACTCTCTCTCTCTACTTTATTTCTCTTCTCACTTCATCTCTCTCCCTCTCCCTCCTCTCTTCCTCTCTTCCTCTCTATCTCTATTTCTCTCTCTATTTATCTCTTTTTCTTTTTCTCTATTTTTTGTTGTATCTCTCTTTCTCACTTCTCCCTCCCTCCCCCTCTCTCTTTCCCTCTCTCTTTCCCTCATAGTCTCTCTTTGTTTATCCATTTGTCTTATCTCTCTCCCCTTCTATCTTTATTTATCTCTATCTTTCCCTCTCTCCCCCCTCTATATCTCAATCCCTTTCTCTATCTTCCTCTTTCTCTTTGTCTCACTCTATCTCTAACTCCACAAATTTTTGTTGATACAACACAATTGAGTGGTATACCCAAATGATGCCAACTAACTTCTACTCTTAATTCTAGAGAACAAATAAAGGATATTGATCCTCTTTAGATAAATAGGCTTCAAAATAGAACTTGATGGTATCCTATAATGAACAAATCAAAGTGATACATTTTTCCTCTTCTTCGATTTTACATCTATGGAAGCCAGTTGACTCACCACTACATGAAAAACATTTAAATGTTTTGGTTACAAAGTCTCCTTCACATGCATCTTTAAAGAATACAAATTTATTTTCAAAAAATAACTTATTTACATGACACTTAGTTTGATATAATGCAATAATTGCTGTCTTAATTTTCATAATCTTAGGGATTTCAAGATCCTTGTGTTTTGCTTAGTAGCTACTTCAAATTTGTGAGCTTTCATGTTTGGTGTCTAGCCTCTATTTGCATGCATCTCCTTTCTAGATTCTTGTTCATGCACTGCACCTAGGTTTAGTTGCATTTCATTAGTTGTTACCCATGTATATTATTTGAAGCATGTATGTTTGTTTATCCCAAGCCTCATATTTCACATCTTGACACCTACATTTAATAGGCATTCTCTTGCAAATATAAGCATGGTCAACACCTACATCATGTTTAGTTGTCATCTTTCCTACCATCACACATCCTCTCATGAGACGCCACACGATACAAAGATTGATCAAATTAGTGACCCTCATTGCTTTTATAATTTCACACCTTTGCATAATTTGGAGCTCAAATGGATTAAAATTAAATTTAGACATGCTGTAATTTTAGATTGAGAATTCCTAATTGTCTAAAAGTATTAAATTTCCAAGGAAAAACTTTTTGACTTGTTTGAATTTGCAGATGATATGGGAATGATCTCGAGACCTCAAAATGGCGTGCATTCTATGCCATGGGGGTCCACCATCGAAGGAAAAACCCTCATGGAAAACTAACAAATACCTATAGAGAAGGAAAATAATGTATTTACAAAAATATCAATGACCCAAAATTTGTTTGTTGTCAAATAAAAAAAATGTATATAAACATGCTATATTTTTAAAAAGGTAGGGGGAGTGGTTTAATACTAAGCACCCATTTATCTCTCTCTCTCTCTCTCTCTCTCTCTCTCTCTCTCCTCTCTCTCTCTCTCTCTCTCTCTCTCTCTCTCTCTCTCTCTCTCTCTCTCTCTCTCTCTCTCTCTCTCTCTCTCTCTCTTCTCTCTCTCTCTCTCTCTCTCTCTCTCTCTCCTCTCTCTCTCTCTCTCCTCTCTCTCTCTCTCTCTCTCTCTCTCTCTCTTCGTCTATCTCTAAAAGTTTCCCTCCCAAACCATATAAAATAAAATTACAATGAAATGACAAAAGTCGTATGACTCTTACTTCTGGATTCTAATTTTACATTACATCCAATCTAAAATTTGGTGTGTATATGCACATCATGCCCACTTATGCATCTCTTCTTGGCCATCCTTTGCATCCTTCTGAAGCTCCTAACCATTCTACAAATACAAAAAATATTATCCAATACTGTATGGATATAATCTAGATCTACATCATTTGAGTACACAAACTTCACATCAACTTTGATGAAGATATCCACTAATCTTTGAGGCACATTCTCATACTTGACCATCTTCTTCTTAAAATTCTCACAAGCAATCCTTATCTTCACAAGTCTATTGATTGATGCTATGTTGAATCCAAACTCCTTAGAAGATTCATTTTTTTACCACCTATTGAAATTGCCTCTTTAGGACTTCCATGGAAGTAAATTCATGATTTTCATCATAAAATGGGCTTTCTACCTCCTCTACAAAATTTTCAAAATCATCAAAAGTATTTTGAGCCAATGGATAAGTTTCTCTAAATTTATCATTACTACGTTTAAAAATCTTTATTTGATACATGCACATTTCTTTCCATTTCTTATGTAAATGAGGCTCTTGGGGCCCTACCATCCAAAATACACTCTTCCACTAAGGTATGGAAGTCTACTTATACCATTTTCACAACTTAGGGATAGTTATTCTCCATAAGCTCCAATTTTGCATCTAATCCTTCCTTACAAAATTTCATAGGATTGATCTCCTCCATAATTTTGTCACACAACTAAAATGTCTTGCATGACCTTACATTCAAATGAAATCAATTAGAATTCCACATTCTAGTGGACCTAACAATATTTCCCATTTATCCTACTAAGGGAATATCTTTATCTATTGCATGGATAAATGGTAGACTTGGTGTAGTAGTTGAAGTCTCAATAGGGCCCATTAGGTATTGAATATAAGAAGTGAGACATGAAACCTTCTCCTTCAACTCTTCTTTTTTTCTTTATCTTTATCCACAGTTTGTCTAATCATAAGATCAATGAATGACTTGGATAACTCTTGAATGTCTTCCCTCATTTGTTTCCCTAAGGATACCTTTGTCATCTAATAATTCAATAGTTGCATCTCTTGTTCTAGCTTGTCACAAAGTGGAGTTGTGATTTTTACATGTCTAACTCCTTGGGTATCCATGGTAAATGGAAGATCTCACTCTAGCTATCTTTGGAGCAAGAGGATTAATTATCATCGAAGAAAGTTGTGAAAAATCTTCAGTTGTTGATTTGGTTACTCTCTTCCTCTTCTATAATATTTGATCAAACCAAATGGGGTTGTCCTAAGTAGAAGATTATCCTTGTGTTGCAACCCCTGAAGTTCCTTACTTTTCTTGAAAATCTTGGTGGAGAGGAGATTTCTCAATTTATAGAGATGTTGGAGGTGGACAAGGTGGAGAATAGATAGGAGTCCTTTTGGGAGGAGATGGAGGTACTAATTTGGTAGGGGAAGAAATAGGAGTTTTTGGATATGGAGATCTGGTTAGGGAAGGAGTAAGTGCATTCTTAGGTGGAGAGGGAACATGTGACTTAGTTGGAGAAGAAATGGGATATTTACTGGGAGGAGATGGAGGTGGTGATTGATGAGGTATAAACAACCTCATTCCTTTGATAAAACCAATAACCCTTTTTGCATTGCCCAATCACCCTAGCCTTGCCAATTTGTTTGTTTTTATAAGCAATATTTATCTATTTTTAATAAAATGTTGTACAAATCTTTATTTCCTAAATTGATTGAAATTAGCTCTTAAATGTTGATATAATGGTATGCAGAGTTGAGTAATTGTGCAGAGTTAATGCATGGCCTATGAGAGGAGTGGACTTCATGCAGCTGAGGTCAAGTGCACCGGAAGTTGAGGGCGCCAGAAATTTTAGGCATGCATTGATTGGAGACTCTTTTTAGTTCTATTTATTTCTGTTGGTTAACCAAGACATTATGGCTCCACTCAGAGCCTTTTATATGTTTTAAAGACATCAGTAGTTAAAAATTCTATTTTTCTGTTATAAGACTTTTTCAAATGGCATTTTACTACCATCTAAAATATAGGAGTTCGTAATAGTTCATTTGAGTTATGAAGATATGAATGGAGTTATCATGTTGATGTGGAAATGATTGAATGTAATCTGAGTTATAGATGAATTTGTCCCAAGAGATGGCCACTCACGGGATAGTAGAGTAGATAAGTATTTCTATTTCTGTGGATGTTTCCTTTCAGCTAGATTTATTTTATGTTTAGTTTTTTGTTGTAAACCTGCATGGTGTGTTGTTTAAAACATTAGTTCTTAGAGATTTGTTTGCTTAAATATTTTCGGAGCATCTGCTTTAGTTTAACTTGTTGTTTACTGATAGCTGGAAGTTAGAATGTGTGTGTAGTCTAGAATTTGTCATTGTTCAAGATCATGGTAGAGTTGCATGTATGAATTTCTAGTATAGAATTTATATGCTTTCTAGTATAGAATATATATGCTTTCTAGTATAGAGTTTGTATGCTTTCTAGTATAGAATTTATATGCTTTTTAGTATAGAGTTCAAATGCTTTCTAGGATAGAATACAAATGGTTTTTATTTTAATATGTTGTTTAAGTCTTTTAAAGGGACTAGAAAATTGTTTCTAAATGAGATGTCCAAACAATACTCCCTATTGCATATGCCTCGAACAATACCCCGATTGATAAATTGATATTTTTCAACTAAAGTGTTAGGACCTCATGACAACCTATTAGTGATTGGGTTAGAGAATTAACATGAGGAGGAGATCTCTAAGGGGAGGGCATCTCTTGAGATTCACTAGATTCATGAGGTGAATCTTTATGTACTTCAGGTGACTTTTTTCATAAGAGAAAGAAGGGATATCTTCAGGAATTTGTTCAGTTTGTATAGGAGGAGGACTAGGAACTAAAGAGGCACCTGGACTTGAGAAGAACCTTCCACTTGCTAGCTTTTTCATGAGCATATAATTTTGATCTTGTTCCTTTTCTTCCTCTCTAACATTTGTGCCTCCCCTTCTAACTCTTTTTCCAAGTCTTTTGTATTTACAACCTTGAGAGGTGCTTTAGGTACTATTTTTGGAGCTTTCTCCCATTTTTGTTGTTCCTTCTCCTTCTTTTCTTTCCCTTTAGACACTTTGCCTTTGCCTACTTGATATTCTTTATCTTTAGCTCTAGCCATTTTTGGTTCCTTTGGATGGATTTTTCAGTTCTCTCCTTAGTCAACTTGAACTCTTTTAAGTTCCAATCCATCTTTGGAATTGGTTTAGTAAAAAAATCTTCTAATTATAAGATGGATCTAGAACTTCTAAATCATCATGTACTCCCTTTAGAATTGTAGCAACTTAAAAAACCTTCATTTGATACATGGTAAGCTAAGAGTAGCTCTTTTTCTTACTTCATGCTCATCATCGTAGTTAGCCCAAAAATTCTCCAATTTTAGCTAATGTCTATAAGAATATCCTAGTAATCCTTCCATATATGACCTCTAATCAAAGAAATGATCTTGATTCAAACTTGTGTAAGGTTGCATGAGACATTTCCTCCTTGGCAATTTTGGCAACATTGTAGGAAGGGCAAGTGCATCTGCCAATCAAAATTGGATATTGAATGCATGCTTTATGTTTATCTAAGAAAAACTTGTTGCATGATTGCCAACTACTGACACAATTCCAACAACATTAATTTATCACTCACATGCTTTGGAGCTTGTTAGATTCCTCCCAAAAGCATTCAATCCTAATGTATGTGAAAGTAGTAAATTGGATTAACCAACTACCCCATTTTCCCACTACTTTGACAACTTTTGTAGATATTCTCTTGGCAAGGTCAATCTCAAGCATTATACTCAAGAAGAATATGAGGGCATCATTAACTCTCCTAAAAGACTTTGAACTTTTCCTATGTTCAATTTGAGGATAGCATTCATGCACCTTAGTCTTTTTTGTTCCCATGTTTCCTTCTACCTTCAAATATGACAATTGCTTTCTTCTTTCCAATAAATACACAAGGTGTGAAGTCATGTAAAATTTCTTAGATTCAATGAGATTGGTCAATTAATCATGAAGGCAATCACTAATCAAAGTGGCCCAATTAGTGTGTTCCTTTCCCCAAGAATCCTAGTAATGTACTAAAAACATCTAAATCTTTAAGCCCTTTAGAACTTCTTGCCCTATGACCATATTTAGTAATGCAATAATGTCATTTATTTCTTCATGGAAACTAGCTTTATGTAGATTCTTGGGAATCCTAGTGATTGATATTTTGGGCTCTTGAACGAATACTTATTAATAAATCCCTAGGAACTTATTTGAATTGAGTTGAAAGTATGTTTTGGAAGAGCATAGAATATTTTGTATATTTATCCCTACCTAGAATGCCCAACATCTCCTCTATATACTGGGGTTGAATCTATAAGATAATTTAATTCTCGGTATTGTTGATTTCCTCTTGCTTTAGGATTATAGATATTGGCACAAGTTATGACCAAGTCATGACCAAGTCCACTAACTAGATTGAGATAGGAATAGTTGTTGTAGGTTTAGACAAGACTAATCTTTGCCAAGTGCCTTTCCATGACATTTATTTTTAATAGTCTTAACAATCCTCTTATAGAATTCTTCTAGCTTACATGGCTTAGAACTATATCTAAAATGTTGGAAAGTTTAGAGATGAACTTTGGAAGGGGAATCACACCTTTGAATTTGTACTTCATCTTCACCAAAGAAGACATTGTCTTAGCAATAAGGAAAATAAACAATCACAAGAGATTTACATATAACACTATATTCAACATGGAGAAACCCTTTCAAAAAATAATTCCACCAAGAAGAGAGGCCAATTATGTATTATCTTGAACAAAGAATGCAATACAATCACTTCCAACTCTCCTTCAGCACCCGTATACCTGTGCAACCTCAACACAGTAATTCTCTACCTCCTCAAGTACCTGTTATATAGAAATGGCATACTACATGAGAATATAGAAGATGTGGCATCCAAATTTGGGAAAATACCAATGTTTCATTTTGGGAATCTAGTCAATGTGCTACACATAGTCTCTTACAACCTCTTACAGTGTGTCATAACTGACTTAAATATCTCCATTTTGGGTGCCTAGTTTGTCATACAATCCATTGAAATAGGAGATTCTCTTACAAGATATCATAGACTATCAATAGCTATGCAAAGGTTCCTTCTTATGCATTGCATAACCCACTCCAATATGGGCACCTAGTTTGACCTTATCACCTCATTTACATTCCCAAAGTAAAAGATGCTCAAATGGTAAACAATAAATGCTACCAATAAATAATTAACTATTATTTCCAATAAATAATTAATTAATGTACCAGTAAAAAAATAATTACCATTGCCAGTGAATCCTCCATCCCTTATGAATGCATTTACAAACAATATTAAGAATAATTAAATACATAGGATTTACAAGGTCGATGGCACCTTAATCCTAACATTCTCCCACTTAACATCATACATTGTAAATACATCCGTAGGAAAACATAAATCAACTAAGTACAAGATACGCGGCCCATGGCCTCCCTGCACCAAGTGAAATTTTCTATGCTCATGTAGGCTTGATAAGAGAATCTGCAACATTCTCCCAAGTATCAACCTTTTTTAACTCAATCTATCCATTTGTAATCATTTCCCAAACAAAGTGGTACTGAACATCCACATTCTTGGTTTGAGCATGATACATAAGATTCTTAGCTAAATATATTGCACTCTAGCTATCACAACCAATCTAAATTATCTTACAATCAAAATCAATACCTATACACAATCTTTGTAACCATACTACATCCTTGGATACATGGGTAGAAGCCATAAAATCTACTTTGGTGGTGGATAAAGAAATCATAGGATACCTATTACTCATTGAACTCACTGCACCACCAAACAAAGTAAATACATATCCACTAGTGGATCTTTGACTATCTAAATCACCGGCCCAATCTGCATCAACAAAACCTTGTATGTCCAATGTATTATCCACACTATTAGTACAAAAATAAACAAAAAAATTAGAAGTACCAAGCAAATATCTTAACACCCTCTTCACATATTTCTAATGCCTCCTATTGGGGTTAGACATAAACCTGCTCAATACTCCCATTGCTTGGGCAATAGCCTAGTGCAAATCATTGCATACATCAAACTTCTTATTGCACTAGCATATGACACATTAGACATATCCTCAAAATACTCTTCACACTTGGGACACATATCTAATACAAGCTTAGTGCCAAATGGTAAAGGAATTCTAACTAGCTTACAGTCCTACATAGTAAATCTTTGCAAAATAGTATTCACATACTTACTTTGTGACAACCAAAGCTTTATGTTCTTATGAGCCCTCCTGATTTCCATTCCCAATATGTACCTTGTTGTCCCCAAATCCTTCATCTCAAATGCATTTAAAAGTTCAGCTTTCAACTCACTAAGCATACCCTTGGTGTTACTCATAAACATGTCATCCACATACAAGGCAACAATTAGTTAATGATCATCAATACATCTAATGTAAACATAGTGATCCTCTTCACTTACAAAAAAACCCAATTTTAGCATAAAAGAATCAAATTTTTAATACCATGTATTTGTGTTGACTGTTTCAAACCATAAATAGATCTTTTCAATCTGCAAACCAAGTGTTTCTTCCCTTTTACCTCAAATCCTTTTGGTTGTTGCATATAAATTTCCTCTTCCAAATCCCCATGTAAAAATGTAGTCTTAACATCCATTTGCTCAATTTTAAAATCATTAGTAGCAGCTATGGATAAAATAAATCTAATTGAGAATAATTTAGCAACAAGAGAGAAAATCTCACCAAAATAAACCCCCTCTCTCTAGGATTAGCCCTTGGCAACCAGTTTGGCCTTGTACATCTCCAATGAACCTTTGCTCCAAATTTCTTCTTGTAGGTCCCCACTTATATCTAATGGTATTCCTTTCTTTAGGCAAACAAACAAGATCCTAGGTGTCACAAGAATCTAAATCCATCATCTCCTCCTGCATGGCTTGTTGCCAAGACTCACTTTCATATGCAAGAATAGCTTCCCTATAGGATCTAGGTTCATCCTCAGTACTTAACAAAGCAAATACATAATGAAAATATGGTGGGCTATACCTGTCAACTAGATTTCATTGACTTGTGGATCTTATCAAGGGTGGAGTAAGGGATTCTTTCTCTTGTTCTTCTGCATGCTCAACCTCTTTAGTAACTTCAAAGTCATCCTGCTCAAAACTCCCACTTGAACCCTCTTCTTCCTCTCCATCCTCAAATCCATCATTTTGTTCTTCCACATGTGTATTCTCTTACTTAATTTAAAAATGCACTATCTTTTTCCCTTCTTTATCTTTTGGCTATTCAAGATCAAAAAAAGCTTTAAGTTCCCTAAAAATCACATCTCTAGAAGAAACAACTTTCTTGGTTAGACGATTCCAAAGGTTATAAACCTTAACATTCTCACCATATCCAATGAAGATTTATTTATGTGCTTTTGGATTCAAATTAGACCACTTTTCTTTAGGCACATAAACAAAAGCCTCATAGCCAAAAACCCTTAAATGTGAAACAAAAGGTTTCTTACTTATCCACACTTCATAAGATGTTGAATCAAGGGCCTTGCACTTGGAGATATATTAATCAAGTAAACAATAGTACTCACATCTTCTACCCAAAAGCATCTATCCAATTGTGCACCACTTAACATACTTCTGACTCTTTCCATTATAGTTCGGTTCATCTTTTCTGCAACCCCATTCTGTTGAGGTGTATAAGGAGTATTCTTTTGTCTTATTATAAGTTTGCATGCTTGAAAAACTCATTAAATTCCTTAGAAAAAATATTCCCCCCCATTATCAGATCTTAAAATATTTATCTTATGTTCTGATTGACTCTCTACTAAGACTTTAAATTCTTTAAACTTAGTGAAAACTTTAGATTTTTGTCTCATAAAATAAATCCAAGTAACCCTTAGAACGTCATCAATGAAGGACACAAAATACTAAGATTTTCCAATATAATCAATATCCATGAGACCAAACACATCCATATGAATAATTTCTAATTTACTCATTACTTTATTACTTCCTGAAGGATTTCCCAAAAACATAATGCTCACAAAAATCAAAACACTCATCAGAATAGGAAAAATCTTCAAGCAATTTTTTATTCACAATGGTTTTTAAACCTTTTTCACTTATGTGGCCCAATCTACAGTGCCACAACATACATGTATTTTAAAAAATTTTAGTCACATTGGTGGATTTACATAAAGTAGTGGCATTCAACCTAAACAGAGTTCCCAATCTTGTCCTCCTTGCTACCACCAAGCTTCCTCTCACCAATCTACAACCATGCTTATCAAATGTTACATGCATTCCTGAATCATTCAACTTAGATACAAAAATTAAATTTCTTGCTAATCTAAGAATATGTAAAAAACCAAGGAGTTTTTATTCTCCCATCACTAAAACATAGTTGTACCTTTCCCCATCCAACTATTGGATATGAACTGTTGTCCCCAAGGTAAACTTTGTCTCCACCATATCCTTCATATGTGGAAAACCACTCCTTATGAGGAGTCATATGATATGAGTATCATGAGTCAACCAACCAATGTTTGTTAGAAATAATATTACATGAAAATAAGGCTTCATCACCTAATTCTGAGGACTTTTTTTGTAGTGGAATCCCATTGTTTCTTTTTATTCTACATTCCTTCTTTACATGTCCCCTCTTTCCGTAATTCCAACACTTCACTCTGTTCTTTTTACTAAGAGTTTTAGATCTTCCCTTATACTTGTCTTTAGGCCCTGTTGGCACCCTCAAATTTTGCAAATTTGAAGTGCCTATCTCCTCTCGATGTGTCGACAGAGGCTGGGTCGACATGCTGCTCAATCTACCCCGGAGACCACCTTCACCGATTAAAATCTTGCAACTCAGAGATCGTCTTGCAAATATATATGGTAGGAAGTTTTTTGGTACACATGGTAACATGCCTATTTAGTTTCACACTTCCAGGATGAGTTTTGATGGGCTATTTAATTCTTTTATGACTGCAACCGAGCTAGATTTGGTGTTCTAGAAAGTTTCAAATCTCACAATTCTGAGGGCGACCCATTTCTCGCTTTGGTTCAAAACATCTCCAATTCTAGTTTCATCAAAATAAGAGATTATACGATGCAATATTTTAATGTATTTTGATTGCGGCGAAGGCATCCGACAGACCAATTTACAAAGGAGGTCCCAAAATTTTTTTGGCGATGTGAGTTTTAAGGAAATGGCTATGTTCTAAATAATTGATAATGGCTCTATGCAAATTTTCATGGCCTCTAGATATCCAGTGTGCCCACGGTGAGGATGCGCCATTTGCTCGGAAAAGGAAATTAAATATTTGCCATTTGCCTAAAGTTGAAAAATGTAATTTTAAAATTATTTATGGGCAAAATTAATATCTTAATGTGGAAACATCTCAAAATAAACTTTGGTTTATAATGTTAATACTTTAGAAAGGGCAAACAATGTAATTTTGGGGCATTTTGCACGGTCGCACGACCATTTCAACCTCCCTTGTTCTGCTCTACGATGGTGCGATATGGCTCCCTCAGAGTAGGTTTTGGTCTCCAATCTTCTGTGCAGTGAAGATAGGTGTGTTTCTTTCTCCATGGAGGGTTTTTTGGGGTCTTTTGGGCCATATTCGAGCAGGTATTGTCGCCGGATGAATTGTTGTTCACGTTTTTGGCTTTCTGGCAAATTTTTGGGGGTCTATTTGAGGTCAGAATTGCTGCTCCATGCTTTAAATTCATCCCTTGACCATTCCTAATTCCTAGGGAGAGATTTTAAGTGTGTTTGTGATGGATTTTGAGTGCCAAAATGGCTAAAAACGCCCAACACTGTCAAAAAACAACCCAACAATGATAAGAAATTTGAATTGGAGACTGCTGCAGTATTTTCTCTGTGGTTGGGTGCAGTCAAATGAGCTCATTTCGCAGCATCACACAACCCATTCTGTCTCCCCTGTTCTGGTCTGCGACAGTGTGAAAAGGCAAAGGTTTGAAGGCAAGAGTTGGTGCCCGACGGCTACAAAATTTATTTATCTGTATTTGGTCTTCTCCTCCTTTATATTTTATTAATATTCCCAAGGCTCATTGGCGGTGACTTATGATGCAAAAGCTCACCTAATCACCACTATGTAATTTTTTCTGAGTATCGCGTTCTGAAGTCTATAAAAGAACAACTGGTAATTCATTGTAGTGTGGGTTGGAGGATTTGGGAAATTTTGGAAAGGAGAATACTGAGCAATTCTAGAAGTTTGCTATTTTTCTGTGTTGTGAGTTCTTTCTTCTTTCATTGTTGAATGTCTATTTTCACGAGCATTTTTATTAGTTTCAAGTTGAGCTTATATGAAAAATTCCTCTGAGCATGCATTTCTAGTAATTGTCTCCTGTGTTGCATGCATTTTTCTTTTGAAGGAAGATACTAAGGGTTTCTAAATTCATTAATGTATATTTGCTATATTGTTGGTCTAATTTCTTGCTTCTAATCAAGGATTAGGTTAAAATTGCTTTAAATCAGATTTGGGGGAAGTTTGTTTTTCAACAAGGATATATATAAGTAGAGTTATTGGGGATACCCATTTGTGGATTGTTTTCTGTAAGGTAGGGAACATAGGAAAATCCTTTGAATCTATATGTTTCAGATGCTTGTGATAGCTATTTTGCATTTGTAAGAGATTGACTCACACCCTAGGATTGGCACTGGTCAGAGTTGGGCTTATTTTCACAAAATACCCATAATCTAACAATCACACACATTTAAAAGCAAAAACCCAAATCAATTTACCAATTTTAGGAATAGGGTTTGGGATTTTTAGTTGATGTTCTCCGATTTACAAATGGAATGATGCCCAAAGCTAGCCAACTTTGAAGGAATCATACACTTTGGTCTATATACAAGGGAACATATCTGCTTAGATGTCAATACCTAGTTTAAGTCAGGGTTTATTATATGGGTATTGAATAAGGGAATACCCCCTAGGTCCTGCAGAGCTTGAAGTGCAGGGGAGACAGAGAGTCGGTCCCCTGTTCGTTGGCCACTGACCTGAGGATCCTGTAGATGAAAGATGGCTACTTTTTAGCGAAATTCAAACAATCAGTTGGGAACACCAACATGCCCCTTTTATTCTCCTTTAGATCCACCTCTTTCCTTGGACCTTCACCTAACATTAAGAACTGTTATATATGAAAAGTGGGTATGATGAGGTTGATAGTGTTTTAGATAGATTCAATCAAACCCTCCTTTCACATATACTATTCAAGGACATAAACCAAGTTAAGTCTCTACTGTTGCAAGAGGACTCAGCCACAAGTTTGGTGTCACTATGAAATGATAAGGAAAGTTGGAATGTATTGATGAATTTGTTAAACCCTAATCCGATTAAGCCTTAAACCCTAATTATATGATTTCGGATACAAACAAACGTAACATGACAAATGATTGCATAGGAAGGCACTAAATATAGATTAGAAACATACTAGGATTTGGATTCTAGAAAGTGGAAACTTCAGGGACAAGAGGGTGGGTGCCTGAGTTTGACAGGGCAACTTTTCTGCAGACCTGGAATAGTGATATGTATCAGACTGCAACTTGCTTTAGAGTTTCTAGAAAATCCAAAATAGAGGATATTGGGGCAGGCGCTCTAGTCCAGGAAGGAATTTTCTTTGCTCTTTTCTTCATATCCCAAATCTTTATCTTCTGCTTAGCTTCCCTACAACTTCACTCCACAAGATCCCGCACCTGTAACCTGCAATCATAAGAGAGGGGTTGGGGGTTGTGGTGTTTAGGAGCTTGCCTTAGTCAAGCCCCAGAATGGCATTCAAGGAAGGTTCCAACACTGTTAGATAGAGTGTGTGTCCTTGGTGGACAAAGGAAAAACCAAATGATAAGATAGATTGATTAAAACACAAAATAGATATCACCTTGGAGGTGAAGCCCTCATGGAGAATTACGATCTTTCACACCATAAGGAGATGAGTTGATAAAGCCAAATCTGTGACAAACACATACAAACAAAACAAAATTATGCTCTGCAACACAATGAATGCCTTGAATGCTCTTTGCTTGATGATCATAAGTTTGCCTTAATCAACTAGGAGTAAAATGAAGTCTTAAACATGTTTATATATGCATTCTCACTAACATTCGTAATTCAAATTGAATAGGTCGACAAAGTGACGCAGGGGCATCTTAATAACTTTCAAAAATTATTGTTGGCATTTGATTTTTGGTTTAAATGTATGGGTCGAATGATAGGAAGCATGAAGGAAGCTCCTGTCGCCAAAGCGACAGGAACAATAATGATTGATTATTAATTTCTAGAAAGTCGAATAAATGGAGAAGATGGTGATTATTGCTAAAAATTAGTTACATTGGGCAAGAGTGGGAAGACTGGCAGTAAGGAGTTCCATTGCTATTTTGGAGAAATGTCTGTTTGAATAGTTAATTCAATTGTTTCGAGATTCTTTGTAACAGGTGGTTAAAATTAGAAAGTACAACAGCATGTAGTAGAAGAGTGAGTGGTGTCATAAAGAAAGATTCTCTATCTAAACAAGGAGTAACAATTAGTGGCTGCTAATGGTTAGTGGAATAAGGCAAAGAGGCCAAAAATAGACTGGGAGAGTGGATGTGTGTGGCAGATCATGGCAATACGGGCATATAATTGCTAATCGTGCATAATGCAAAGAAGAGGGAGACTGATAATAAGGAGGTCATTTTGAATTGGAGGCTGAAGGCGAAGCAGGCTGTAAGGCCAATAATCGATAACTGGCAAAATAATGAATGCTAATGAAAGGTGGTTGATTTAAGGGGCATCGATAGTAAGGAAGCCTAGTGACAACAAATGCAAGAGGCCGATTTGTTATGGCCGTAAATAATAAGAGAAGGCAAATAAAAGGAGGCTGAAGGATTGTAAGAGGTGAATGAGAGAGGTCGATGTAGAATGACAGGCTGTAAATAAGAGGAAAGGCCAATAGTAAAAGTAGCAGTCGAATACAGAAGCCTGATTCATCAGGTCGATAGGAAGAAATTGAATGTGGCCAAAGGACAAATAGTCTATACCAATCAGAAATAAGAAGATAGGGACTGACGGTCCAGCATGTGATTCAATATAGAGTGAAGATGAGATTCTTGCATAGTTTGTGATGTTTTGTAACGGAGGCTGATTTGGCTGCATGGAATGAAATTTTATGTTTTTGTTCATAAGAAATTTGTAGCCTAATGGTGATTGTTCATATAGAATGTTAGAGCAGAGATAGTACTTCTATGATCATTGTTATTCAATAATTACCTAGCTCCTATCGCGCATTGACATTTTGGTGAATCTTAATTGCATGTTACTATCATATGAATGGCTTTGTTTAATATTTTAGGTTGCTGTCCAAGTTCCTGTCTTTCTAATAGCAAAAGGTATGGGAATGCCTTTTATTTATGCAGAGACATGGTTCTCACTTGATGGTTGAATGGGTTATTTGTGCATGCTTTATGGGAGCATGCTATCAGAGCACAGAACGATCTGAGTATGAATATTGAATGTGTTATTTGTTGTGGTTTATGGTTGATTGATAGGGCAGATTGAAAAGAAGGAAGCCCTAGTGAGGTGACTGGAAGATGAAAGAAGATAGAATAATGCAGAAGCAGATGGAGAAAGTGAGTCTCACAAAAAGAGACAAAAGAAAAGAAGGCAAAAGGATGATAGATGCAGAATTCAAAAGAGAATTAGTAGAGTTGAAGAGGGATTTGATGTTGGTAAAACAATGCTATGAAGAACAAGAAGAAAGCCAAGGATATTATTGGGTTTGGCCAATGAGTAAGAAAGTAAAATGGCCAGTAAAAGAGATTGTTATGAAAAGAAAAAGGCAGAATATCGAAGCATTAAGAGGAAAAGATAAGAAGATGAGAAGGTTATTGAAAAGATGGGACAATAGAGAGTTGCCATTTGAGCAACATAGACCAGAAGAGGTCAAGGGAGTTCTCAGTAAAGAGAACATAAGAAGAGAGGAAAAGGTGCAGCAAGTAGCACTTGAGAAAAAGAGAAATCAAGAAGGAAGAATGTCCATGAAAAGGGCATTAACGGAGACACTGTGGTCTCTCATTTCATTTGCTAATGTTATATTTGCAGACCCTGTATAAAGAATGTGTTGAGGAAGGTCAAGGATGAGACCTTGAA
Organism: Cunninghamia lanceolata; assembly: GCA_027924645.1. Lineage (NCBI taxonomy): Eukaryota > Viridiplantae > Streptophyta > Pinopsida > Cupressales > Cupressaceae > Cunninghamia > Cunninghamia lanceolata. The sequence continues at coordinate 3,293,060 of BSBN01001255.1, forward strand.
GATAATGAAAGTTAGGGGCAAGAATAGCTCCTGATGAAAGAATTAAAGATGAGAAGAGATTGATGGCAGTAGCATGTCAAGAAGAGTTTGAGAAGGTTGCAACAGAGGAATGTTGCAGAGAACCTGAAAATGAAGAAGAGATTGATGCAGAAAATTTTTAGTGTTATTATAGAGATGAAGAGGAAACTATAGAGTTTTATGATGCATGTGAAGATGTTGCAGCAGCAACACAAGATGCTTATGAAGAAGAAGAGTTACCAAGCCATGAAGTCAAGGTGAAAAGTAATTTGGGACAGCAGGTCCTTGTACAGAAGAATGAAGGTAAAATTGTTACTTTTGGTCATGAATGTAGAAATAAGAATATGGATAGGCAAGTTGATAAGAAAAAGAAATTGAAAAATGTAAATGTGATTGAGGATCATGGATATGTAGTGCCATGTTGGCAAAAGAAAAAGATTGATGAAAGGCAATAGTTGAGTTGTAAAGAAGTGAATACTTTTGATTGCGTTTATGCTAATAAGCAAGTGCATAGAAAGAGAGATGTACAAATGAATAAGTGGCAATCTGAAGTAAGGTTGAGTTGGCCAGCAAAGAGACATAAAGAAAATGATTTGAGGATGAAAACAGAGGAAGTGAAGAGAAGTACAAGTGCAACAAGGAAAGGACAATAGTCTAGTGATAGAGTGTGGGTGGTAAAGCAAGAAACAACAAACAAATGTGTTGAAAAGACAAAGAATTGGAGGCATGACAAGGGGAACAAACTCCTAGAAACTAGAAGCATGATTAATCGAATAGAGGATGGTAAGAAGGAGAAGGAGCATAGAGTAAAATTACAGCAAGAGAAGCAAAGTGTATGTAAGGTAAGAGAAAAGAAATCTGATTTTTATGTTGATGAAGCTTTGTATGAAATTCATAATAATGAGGAAAATATGAGGAGAATATTAGATGAAAAAGAGATGAGGAATAGATATTTGATGAAACAAGAATGTAAACAAAGGCAAATTGAAAGATGCAGGTATGATAGAAAAGGGGAAAAGTGGAATAAAAGAGTTGCATGGAACAAGAAGACAATGAAGGTATATGTTGCAAAACATGAAGATGTAGATTTGGCCTGGCAAGCAGCTACAGAGGAAGAAGATGATGGAGCAGCTATAGTTCCAGAAGAAGAAGGCAAACCAAAGAACAATGAAAGCTAAGAAGAGATAAGATCGGAAGATGGAGCAGCAATAGAAAATGTTGAAGAAGATTTGTGGAAGCAGTTGGCAGCCATTGAACAAGAATGGAATGAAAAGATTAAACGTTTGAGCATAAGTAGGACAGTAGAGGGAATTGAAGACAATGGTGCAGAAGTGGTTGTAGAAATAAAGATTGAAGATGTTACAGATTTAAAGAGTAAGAGGATAAAGGATGAGTCTGAAAATACTTTGTTGCAGCAAATGGCCATGGGGAAAGAATGGTTGAAAGATATGACAGATGAACAAATTGAGGATGATATAGGAATGGTAAGTATTGACAATGCAAGGGATGATGTTATAATTTTTCCATTTAATTATGATTTCTTTGGGGTGAATCAAAGAAGAATTCTAGAATGGAGGTGGACCATAAGCAATGTAGACAGTCATGTGAGAGTAGCTCACAGTGTTGCACAAAAATGTTCAAAGAACAAAGCATATGAGATAGAGAAATTATGGAAGAAGCGGAAGAAATGGTTTGATTAAGTTTGTAGAGGACCACATGTGCAGGAGCACATGATCTTTGTCCCCTGGGGAGTTTGATGTAGGGGCATCTTATTAACTTTCAAAAATTATTGTTGGCATTTGATTTTTGGTTTAAATGTATGGGTCGAATGACAGGAAGCATGAAGGAAGCTCCTATCGTCAAAGCGACAGGAACAATAATGATTGATTATTAATTTCTAGAAAGTCGGATGAATGGAGAAGATGGTGATTATTGCTAAAAATTAGTTACATTGGGCAAGAGTGGGAAGACTGATGGTAAGGAGTTCCATTGCTATTTTGAAAAATGCCCGTTTGAATAGTTAATTCAATTGTTTCAAGATTCTTTGTAACAACTGGTTAAAATTAGAAAGTACAGCATCATGCATCAGAAGAGTGAGTGGTATCATAAAGAAAGATTCTCTATCTAAACAAGGAGTAACAGTTAGTCGCTGACGATGGTTAGTGGAATAAGGCAAAGAGGCCGAAAATAGATTGGGAGAGTGGATGTGTGTGGCAGATCATGGCAATACGGGCATATAATTGCTAATCATGCATAATGCAGAGAAGGGGGAGACTAATAATAAGGAGGTCGTTTTGGACTGGAGGCCGAAGGTGAAGTAGGCTGTAAGGCTAATAATCGATAACTGGCAAAAATATGAATGCTGATGAAAGGTGGTCGATTTAAGGGGTGTCGATAGTAAGGAAGCCTGGCGACAACAAATGCAAGAGGCTGATCTATTATGGCCATAAAGAATAAGAGAAGGCAAATAAAAGGAGGCTGAAGGACTGTAAGAGGTGAATGAGAGAGGTCGATTGGTGCAGGAGCACCTTCATATCAGGGTTTATTTGATCTTGGATTTGTTTAATGAGGTCCTTGAGACCACTAAATGGTTGTAATGAGGCTTTAAGTCATGCTTGTAATGGACTATGTCCAAATTTCTAGAATCTACTATTGTTAGGTTATTGGTCCTAGGTAGGACAGTCTTGTAGTCATAGGGAGTCATTTGAATTTTAATGTTTATACAAGTTAGTCATTTAAAAATTCATGTTGTAAGCCTTTAAAGGCATGCCAAGGGTTATGTGGAAGATTAGAACCTTGCCAAAGATTAATCCAAATGTTTCAAAAAGCAAGATTAAACCAAAACAACCGGTGGAAGAAGACAAGTTTCTAAAAACAGTTTTAAAGCTGCAGTTACAAAATCATGAAGAATTCGATGGTTGAGGAGTTATAGGGAATTCCAAACATTTTGATGCATTGTATAAGGCTTATTTTAAGCCAAGGAAAGTTGTAATATGGAGAACATTCTGAGGAATAGAAAGAAATAGCAAAAAAAGACTACTATTTTACTATTTTTTCTGATTTTTTTATGCTTTTCTCAGGCCGTACCCGCGCCAGTACGGAAGTATTATGGCATATGTTAGTAATGAAATGTGAGAAGGCTGAAGTAGCTTTGAAATGGATCCTATTTGGGGTCTTGATAATGACCTAGGTGGGAGAAATCCCTATGAAACCTTAAACTGTTTTTAAATCTGTTGTTTACAGTCAAGGAAATTCGTTGTTTTATGCACAAATCCGTACATGTACGGCCTGGAGATGGAGGTTGCTATTGATGGTCAGTTAGTGGGGAGTGTTACCTAACTTGTGCAGCTTATTTGAGGTCTTAACAGTAGAGATAAGGAGAGATATTCATACTTTTCCTTAGACTGTCTTTGGGAGTGACTATTTTCTGAATTTGCCATTGTGACAGTCCATACAGTATAGAGGTAAAGAATTGATTCTTTCATTACATGAGTTGATCAGTAATATTGAGATGTTAGCTTTCCAATGAAGTTGATTTGAGGCCATGAAACTCATTTAGGAGGAAGTAATAAGGATTTCTTTTGGATTTGGTTTGATGAAACCCTAGCTTAGGTTTTAGTGGAATTTCTCACTTTTACCATCAATTTTGTTGATATAAGACCTCACCAATCAATGGAGGGGGGATGTAAAATAGTTTGTCTATAACCTTGTGAAGGTTGCAGGGGCAGGAGATTGGGTATGGTGAGTATGGGCTTGTGAAAGACCCTTGCAGAATCAGTCTATGAAGGAGTGAAATTGAGAGACTGAGTTATGATTTTTACCTTTGCATCATCGATGCAGAAGGACAGGTCGTAAATAAGAGGAAAGACCAATAGTAAAAGTAGCAGTCAAATAGAGAAGGGTGATTCATCAGGCCGATAGGAAGAAATTGAATGTGGCCAAAGGCCAAATAGTCTATACCAATAAAAAATAAGCAGATAGGGACTGACGGTCCAGCATGTGATTCAATACAGAGTGAAGATGAGATTCTTGCATAGTTTGTGATGTTTTGTAATGGAGGCTGATTTGGCTGTATGGAATGAAATTTTATGTTTTTGTTCATAATAATTTTGTAGCCTAATGGTGATTGTTCCTATAGCATGTTAGAGCAGAGATAGTACTTCTATGATCATTGTTATTGAATAATTACCTAGCTCCTATCGCCCATTGACATTTTGGTGAATCTTAATTGCATGTTACTGTCATATGAATGGCTTTGTTTAATCTTTTAGGTTGTTGTCCAAGTTCCTGTCATTCTAATGGCAAAAGGTATGGGAATGCCTTTTATTTATGGAGAGAGATGGTTCTCACTTGATGGTTGAATTGGGTATTTGTGCATGCTTTATGGGAGCATGCTATCACAAAGGGAAACCTTTTAACGGTCATAAACAGACACTTTTAAATTTGGGTCATGGCAAAATAGGTTTGGACTAGGGCATGGGTGCCCAAGTCTAGAGGGCTATTATTAGTTATGATTAAGCATTAAAGTGGACCCCTAAGCCCCATTTGATATGGGTTTCTGGGGAAATTGCTTCGGGACAAGTTATACATATGCATGATTAAATTAAAGGGACCTACGAGCTAAACTAGGAGGTAAAAAGTCCTAGGGGACATTTTACGACATAACATTTAGCCCCCACTTTAATGTATGTATGATCTTACGACCCATATATACATGCATTAAAGTATGGTCGAAAACACATCAAATACGCCAAGCACATAAAGCTAAGGCCTACACAAAGATTGAGGAACTATTTCTTGTCCCTAGTCTCAGGTAAGCACTAGAAGACACATTGAAGACACACAAGACACAATGAAGATAGTAGGAAGCACGCAAAACATGGTGAATATAGTGAAAGCACACAAAACACGATGAAGACATGAGAGCAGTAACACAAAACATGATGAATACATTGATATAACATTTTCATATATGAAGTAAAGTTCTAACTAAGGGGCGGGGGGAGGTCATCACTACACCCTTGAAACTGCCAAAAACACACCATACAAAACCCAAAATGTAGGGGGAGCTCATCGCTATGCCCTTGATACTACACCAGGGGGAAAACATGCCAAACAAAACTTGAGTGTGGGGGGAGCTCATTGATACACCCTTGAAACTACACAAGGGGGAAGACACAACAATCACATAAGGAAGATACATGGAATACACGAGTGCCACATATCATGCCATAGACATACTATATGTCTTATACATGACAAACATGAGCGATAGAAGGAGCTTATTGCTAAGTCCTGCCATCTAAAACATGCTGCAAATTAACACGCCTGACGGTTGAGCTTATGCTACAACAACCACCAAAGACACGCTTAAGGGAGGATAACTCAAGATCCTACCCCACCTCCCGATGAGGAGTTTGTATAAAAGGATGTGCACTAGCTCAAGGGATACACCATCCTACCTTTCGTAGAAGGAATTTGTATAAAAGGATACACACTAGCTCAAGAGATACATTATCCTTCCTTGCAGAGAGGGCTTTTTGATTGCAATTTGAATAAGGATGTGCACTAGCTCAAAAGATACAACATCTCACCTCGCAGAGAGGGCTTACAAACAAGCTTCATTAGTGCCAAAATCATCAGACATATACCATTATTTATGCCCCCACCTTAACGTGGTTGATACCACTTGCCGGTATCAAGCACATTATGGTAGAGAGAAAACACACAAGGGAACAAGAGCTCTCGCAAAGCCCATGCCCCTGAGGTGACGTGCTTACGATCGCCAAATGTTTCCACAAACACATTGATAAGATATGCTAAGATAGACAACAAGCTCAAATCATGAAAGCTATGCATGAAAACAATCACATCAAGGACCAAGGCTATACTCACGAGTTCAGAGCTGAGTATAACTGTTGGGCTATATTGTAGGTACCTCGGAATCGAGCGTAGCAACAAGGTGAGATACCAATCAAAGTGTACAAGAGCAAATTGAGTGGATTGTAAAATGTTAGTCACAAGAAATACCATAAGATGATTAATCACATGGAGTGACTCTACTAGTCAAGCATCAAATATATATATATATATATCAACCCCATCTTCATATATGGACTAGGTCCATTTTTTCTTTCTCATGGAAGGGACGCATGGTCCATATAAGTATTTGTTTGTTTTCGTCATCCACCAACTAGGTAGAATCACTAAAGAAGGTAAACAATAAAAATGAGAGAGGAGAACAAGTGCCTTAGGAACACCACATAGGAGGATGCCCCCAAAACACCATCCACAACGCTATGCCCCTAAGGCACAACACACAACAATAAAATAGAGGTGAGGAATGATAGAGGAATGATGAAACAAATAGAAGAATAGTCACAATAGAGGCGGTCTCCCGATATCCTTGACCTTACAAGAGTATCAAGGGTCATCCAAGGAGACCTAAACAACACATAACACATCATGGGGGAACACAATACATAAGAGGAGGTCACGTAAGGGAGAAAAGGTATGCTACAACAAATGTGACCAATAGGGTTAGAAATACTTACTTGTGTACCTAGCCGAGATAGCGGTTGTCGTCGAGCAAGTCATCTTCCTCCCAATCTCGAATGCAAGAAGAAAGAGGTACATAAGGTACAATTTCCCGACTTAAATTATCATCCATTAAATCTTCATCCTTAAGCTCTTCTTTGCTTGATTTAATGTTAGATGGTGAAATGTTCTCTTGTTGTGGTGGTGTATTTCAAGCCAAGGCTTGTCTTCTCTTTCTTCTTTCTCTTGCTAGTCTATTCCATCGTGTTTTATTAGTGATGTTTTCAAGGGGATTCCCATGATTTGACATCTCAGAAGAAGAAGCATACATGTGATTATCTCTTAATGATGCATTTCTTTATTTTCCACGGGTATCTCTCGATCCTTGTAAGGATGATGGAGGAGGAACCTCAGCAAATATCCCCTTACTTCGCAGTCTAGGGGGTTCTTGTAATGTAGGTTGTTCTCTATTTTTTGTTTGTTGAATAGGGGGTCTGACCAATTTTGATAGTAATTGTACTTTGTAACGTTAATATCCCAAGAAAGTTTTATCTCACTGTGGTTCAGGCTCTTCAGTAGGTTCCAGCCAAAAGTAATCAAGAATGAAGTTTTTCCGCATAACCATAGGTTGCCATCGAATATGGTGAATAGTTCATATAAACTTATGGTGAGGAAATCTTAAGCATTGGTGAAGGGTTGAAGGGACAACTTTCATACCCTTGAGCCATGGATGGCCTAGTTTTATATGGAAGAGGTCAGATGCAGGTATGATAAATGATTGTTCTAAAGCTTTGTCAAGCACTCGGATCATTAGAGTGATCTTCCCTATAGTCGGGAGGAAAGCTCCATTGTGTGTTTTTATCATCATGTGTATAGGCTCCTAAGTTTCTTGTATCAATTTATGTGAATTTAAAGGAACTCTTCCATAGTGACACGTTAGTCATGCAATTTGGATCAACAAGGGCTTATCTTACAGGAGTCTCCATTATGTTAATAGTAATTTAAAGGGTACCTTCAATGTCTCCAACTATTCTATCTCGTGGTGTAAATGTTATTTATGGTTCAGGGGTCTTCCTTTTCTTATAAAATTGGAGAGAAACCATATCATTGTTTTTATGATGAGAGGCCATAGATGTGAGACTATTTCACACTAACGCACTTGTTTGAGGAAAACAGGTTATTAAAAACACATGGAGTTCACAACAAACAACATGATTAGAGGAAAAAGTACTACACAACAAGGCAAAGTAAGTGATTTTAAAGGATTTGATCAAGGAAATGTGAATGAGGTGTATAAACACTTATTGTTGAAATACACACTATGTAATTTAAAATATATGCCAATTTTCAATCTAAAGCAGTGAATGATGCAAAATTTTCAAATGATAGATGAATATATTCTTTTAAATGGATGTAAGATCTGAAATGAAAGATATTTATGACAAATGCAATGAAATAAAGCAAAACTATGCTTGTTTATGAGCTTAAAATGCTCAAATTTTTCACTTTTTTCAATGCAAATGTGCTAATAATGCAAATGTAAATGCAAAAATACACAATTCAGAAACACTACAATCCAAAATCAGATTTTAAAGAGTGTCTAAATGAATAGACAAATATGAAACAAGATTTTAACTACAAACCCTAGCTTTTGGAATTACTAGGTTATATGAAAAAATACAAATTTCAAGTAAAACCCTAGCAAATGAGATTTGCAAATGCAAGGTAGATGATCATGAAAGGATGAAATGCTATAATTTATCTTAGATGTGATGTAAATATAAGAAAATTAAATGTTTTCAATGATATGTAAGGAAACATATGCAAAACTATGCCTTAATACAAGCCTAGAATGCTTTTTTTTTTTTCAAAAATTTCAAATTATGCAATATTTTTGAATGTATGATGATGAATATGATATGAATGAATGAAAAAATGATTACAACACTCATCAAGATGCAAGTTCAGTAAAAACATAGGTTTACCAAAATGTTATAAATGAAAAGTGGGTATGATGAGGTTGATAGTGTTTTAGATAGATTCAATCAAACCCTCCTTTCACGTATACCATTCAAGGACATAAACCAAGTTAAGTCACTACTATTTCAAGAGGACTCAGCTACAGGTTCAACGTCACTATGAAATGATAAGGGAATTTGGAATGTATTGATGAATTTGTTAAACCCTAATCCGATTAAGCCTTAAACCCTAATTATATGATTTTGAATATAGACGAATGAAACATGACAAATGATCACACAAGAAGGCACTAAATATAGATTCTAGAAACATATCCGGATTCAGATTCCAAAAAGCAGAAACTTCAGGGACAAGGGGGTGGGCACCTGAGTATGACATGGCAACTTTTATGTGGATCTAGAACAATGATCTGTATCAGGTTGCAACTTGCTTCAGAGTTTCCAGAAAAGCCAAAATGGAGGACACTGGGGCGAGCACCCTAGTCTAGGAAGGAATATTCTCTACTCTTTTCTTTAGATCCTGAATCTTTATCTTCTGCTCAGCTTCCCTGCAACTTCACTTTGCAAGATCCCACACCTATAACCTACAATCACAAGAGGGGTTGGGGGTTGTGGTGTTTAGGAGCTTGCCTTAGTCAAGCCCTAGAATGACATTCAAGCCTTCCAACATAGTTGTTAGATAGAGTGCATGTCCTTGGTGGATAGAGAAAAAATCAAATGATAAGATAGATTGATTGAAACACAAAATAGATATCACCTTGGAGGTGAAGCCCTCATGGAGAATGAAGATCTTTCACACCATGAGGAGATGATTTGATAAAGCCAAATTTGTGACAAACACATACAAATACAACACAATTCTACTCTGCAACACAATGAATACCTTAAATGCTCTTTTCCTGATGATCATAAGTTCACTTTAATCAACTAGGAGTAAAATGAAGTATTAAACATGTTTATATATGCATTCCTGCTAACATTCGTAATTCAAATTGAAAAGGCCGACAAAGGGAAACCTTTTAACGGTCATAAACTGACACTTTTAAATTTGGGTCCCGATAAAATAGGTCTAGACTAGGGCATGGGTGCCCAAGTCCAAAGGGTTATTTTTAGTTATGATTAAGCATTAAAGTGGACCCTTAAGCCCCATTTGACATGGGTTTTAGGGGAAATTGCTTCGGGACAAGTTTTACACATGCATGATTAAATCAAGGGGACCTAGGAGCTAAACTAGGAGGTAAAAAGTACTAGGGGGACATTTTATGACATAACAAGAAAATCTGTTGAGCTATCTATATTTTTCTTTCTCATTTCCTATGACAACAATGTTGCAACAAGAGCATCTAGCTTGGGATCTTCAATACTAGCACTAATAGAAAGAATGAAATTCTCCCATGACTTAGGTAAAGAATAAAGAAGCATAATGCATTTATCATCTTCCTCAATTTTAACATCAACATGCTAATTGACTCAAAATCAAATTAAATGTATTTAAATGCTCAACAATTGAATCACCTTCCTTCATTTTTAGAGAAAACAATTTTCTTTTCAAATATAATTTATTTACCAAACTCTTGGCTTGTTAGATCTCACCCAAATGTTTCCATAGGGCATATGCAACAGACTCTTCAACTACATAATTTAACATAACTAAATCTACAAGACAAAGCTAAACTATCCCCCGTGCTTTCTTATCCATCTTATCTCAATCATCTTGATCTGTTTTGTTCTTTTCCTTTGTTGTAGCTAACCATTGATCCTGTTGACATTTCTTTGAATCAGCATTAGGGATTGCCAGTTCTAATGCATAGGTAGATTCAGCCAACTGAATACAGGAGGTTGCGTGAGCTCCTCCCCTTCACTTCTGGTTCTGCCGCACCAAGGGGGGTATCCCTGTAACTCAAGATGTAACCTTGACTAGCTCAAAGATAGAAGGATCTAACTTGACAACAACAGGCAGAATACTCTCATGTATGGACCAAGATCTGCATGATAGATCACAAGGCTGGCAACATTCTTGGACATGATGTCTGGTTGGGTATGAGAGCATGCAGGGGGTTCCTAATCCTACTCCTACAACTAACAGGTGGAAGTATGAAATGTTTTAGTTTAAATTTTGGATGCAAAGCTGGACATGGTGTATAACACAAGAACACATCATGATTGGTGCCTATCCAGGGCTTGGAGTCGGTAGACATACACCTGTGAATGATCAGCATGAATAGCTAAAACTGGATTTCAGGGGGATACACATGATATCTGCCTTACAGATATCTCCCAATGAAAAGTGTTAAGTTATCTCTACTTATGGCATCCCTACTGCAGTATACCCTTCCCAATGTTCAACCTGAAAACAGTTTAATCTACCCCTTGAGCAGAAGTTAAAAGATCAGACATTCAACATAGGAATTCTATGCTCTAGAATCTAAACATTACACAAATATCCAGATCCAGAAGAAGAATACATGCAATACTGGAGACAGAATTAACACAACACATGCTAAGATAGCATTACTCATATAAGATCAACCATGAAATCAGTGGATTCATGCCAAATCGTACAACAGGAGATACATAAACTCACAAGTTAGACTGTACAGAGCAACCAGATCAGCTGGTTATGGATTACAGAGCCGAAAATCCTCAACTTTCAACAACCTTGAATGAATAACACCGTCAGCATTATATAGCAGGAGGGTGTATTCAGCATTAACTACCAGGTTGACCAAAAATCCTGCCAGATATACAGTATCATAAAAATGGCACTCAAACATTAATACAGCAGGTAGGGGAGGAGACAGGAAGATTTTTCGAGCCATGCGCCACCGCCTAGGGATCCAGATCTTCAACCGGGTACTAGATCAGCCCACGCCATCGCCCATACCTCTGCAACAATCGCCATTAATGGCGCACCAACCCGCGGCCTTGGGAAGAACATCAGACAGTTAATCGCAACCATTTCCCGCCGAGATTCATCATCATGATATTTGAAAATGCAGGATACAATTATCCCGCATGCACCCCGCAGCAACCTCTTTAACACTTTATATACTAGGTCATGAGCATATATCACGTCGGTGCTTTTGCTCCTGACGACACTAGTATAAGACTTCATCATCATCATCCTCCAGCAGCATGATATCCTGTTGCCCGAAATATCACCCTGACGTCAGCATCATATCGTGATATAACCTGCATGATAATCGCCTTCATCGGCACAACCTGATCCATCGGGGGAACATCCTCCTGTTGAGCCTATACCAAAAGTCTGGCCGATGAACATCCTGATGACGTCATCATCATATCGACATCAGGATGATATTCGGAAGACAACCGGATATTTGGAAATATCATCCTGATGCACGAAAATCATGTTGCACTGTAGCTCCACTATAAGATCGGGGCGATTGATGAATATGATGATGCTTGAAAAGATCACCCCCCACTAGATAATGCACGAAGCCGACAGGCGGATATCTCCTTGATATCAGCATCATCATGACGCTGGAACAAACATACACCCGAGTGATATTCAAAAATGAAAACATCACCCCCTCCTTCGGAAATATCATGATGCAGATAGGCAGAGAAAAAGATATCACCCTGATATAAGGATGACGTCAGCATCATCAGGATGAAAAACAACGAACAAGAAGTGATACAACATCATCAGGATGATATTGACTAAGATCATCCTAACGTTCAAAATATGATGACCCCAGTGAATATCGGGTCACACTTAGAACTCTTCAACAACATCATCAGGATGATCATAACCAAGATCACCCGATGATAAAAACATCACCCCGGCGAAATATCATGAAGGCAAAAAATATGATGACCCTCGCAAGCAACACGGTGATAACTGGAAATATGATGATGATGACGACGACCCTTAAGAAAGAACAAGTCAGGTCGAAACAACTCAAAGAATAACCCCCTCAGAATACCGGGGCAACATCATCATCATGTTTGGGCAAGGTGATAAATGGAAGATCACCGGATGCTTGAGAAATCACCCCCGCAAGCAAATCAAGGCGCACGGTAGCTCATCAGCAGGATCAGGATAAAAACCAAACATCACCCGATATTTCAATATGATGATGACGATGAGAAACCGGTCGACGGAGAACATGATGATGCTGACCTTCATCGAAACAAACATGATGATGATGACCTCCTCCTCAAGAAAATATGATGATGCAGCTGAAAACTGCTGAGGAGGTCCAACACTTAGAACATTTTTTGGATACTTAGGGAGAGTGCCTGAATGAAAATTGCTCAAAAAACTGCCAGTCAATTCAGGCGCTAACAGATCCATCTCTTCAAGGAGATCCTCCATATTCAACTTCCACAAGTCATAGTTAGTTCAATTGAACTTCTCAATATCCAACCAAGCTGTAGATGCAGCCATGGCTTCCACACACAAATCTACAAAACAAATTCAACCAGAACTCCCACTATAACGCAGAAAACCTTCACTCTTGCACCCAAGAAGCAAAGATGACTAGGCTCTAATACCAAAGTTAGAAATGAAGGAAAACTACTATAATATGGAAATCTAAAACTAAACTACAAAGCTTATTTTTAACAATAGAATGCCAAATAGAGATTAAAACATGAAAAATCAGCTACAAGGAAAATTAACAATCATAATAGATTTAAAGATAACATTGTATTTAATGTGGAGAAATCCTTTTAGGAAAAAACTCCACCAAGAAGAGAGGCCAAGTATGTATTATCTTGAAACAAGAATACAATATAATCACTTCCAACTCTCCTTCAACACATGTATACCTACACAACCTCAACACATCAATTCTCTACCTTCTCAAGCACCTATTATATAGAAATTACATGCTACATGAGAATATAGAAGATGTAGTGCCTAAAATTAGGCAAATCCCAATGCCTCATTTTGGGAATCTAGTCAACATGGTAAACATAGTCTCTTATAGCTTCTTACAACGTCTTGCAACTTGTCATATCTAACTAAAATTATCTCTCCATTTTGGGTACCTAGTTTGTCATATAATCCCTTGAAAATAGGATATGCTCTTACACGATGTCATAAACTAACAATAGATATGCAAATATTCCTTCTTATGCATGTTTCATAACTCCCAACAATAACCATTCCAATATGGGTGCCTAGTTTGACCTTATCACCTCATTTACAATCCCAAAGTAAAAGACGCTTAAATAGTAAATAATAAACGCTACCAATAAATAATTTATTGCCATACCAGTAAAAAATAATTACCGATGTCGGTGAATCCTCCATCCCTTATGAAAGCATTTGAAAATATTATTAGGAATAATTAAAGACATAGGATTAACAAGGTTGATGGCACCTTAATCCTAATAGACATAGCATGTGTCTTTGATGTGTCAATCAAAATGTAGGATGGAATTAGCATTAAATGCTTGGGATAACCTTATAACTTTGAAAATTTTCAAAAAAATGATCTCTTTATGACACTAATAGGGTTTTAGGGTTTTAGTGTAGTTTTACATGTAAGAGTTGGCTATGATATGAGTCACCCAAGATCCAGGGCTTCATGAAAGCACAAGAGAGACAATGAGAGAATAATTCTATTCTATCAATGAATGCAAATTGTTGATATTACAATGTACATGAAGAGCCTTGCTTATAAAGGCAAGGATGAGAGCTAAGATGTAGTCATGTGACAAGTGTCTTAATCCTATGACATGAGACAACTAAATCACATGTGTAGGATAAGACAACTAGAAAACAACTATCAACAACTAGAAAACAACTATCAACAACTAGAAACAACTAGAAACAACTAGAAACATCTAGAAGGCTCACTAAGTCAACTTAACATGTGAATATGTGTGTGAATATTATTTAACTAAAAAATAGTTAAATAATATGAATTATTCACACAACAAGGGGAAACTAACTAGTAAATATAAAACTAGATATGAAATACCCTTATTCACACTAACACCCCCTTAAGTACAACTTAGGGAGAAGCTGACAAAATGCATAAATGCAAAGATGGATGGGTCTTGGCTACTAGGCCATGTTAGGTACCCATGTACAAACAAATCTCAAGTGGAGTAAAGGAGAAAACCTCATGGGAAGAAACTCCTCTCCAAAAGTGAGAATGCATGCAAACAAAACATGTACAAGTGATGGAATGATGGAAGAATCAAGACCCCCAAATATTGTTGCAAGTATGTGCAATCAGTGTTGTCATTGATGTCAGTTCAAGTCTGTGTTGTCATTGGTGTCAACTGTGTCTACTGGGTGAGCAGAGATGAGGTTGTTGTAAGTGTATGCGTTGTTTGGTTGAGTTGCCTTATTGATGATGATTTGGTTACTTTGAAGAGGTGTTGAAGATGTTGAGAATATGGTTCTATTGGTTGGTTTCCAAGTGCTTTTGGGAAAATTTGATTAATAATGGAAATAGTGTGGTGAAGTAGAATTTTGGTTTACAGAGTAGTATTCTTGTTTTGCTCCACATTTCCTCTATTTTAAAGATCTATCTTTACGGGTTGGATATGTTTTTTAGAGGTGTTATGGGTTGTTATATTCCAAATTTTGTGCTCTGGTTTGTTGTGCAGAAGAAGTTGTATTCACCAGTATGAAGACTATGTTTCTAAGTGTTGCAGAGGTGTCTGGGAGAAATGTCTTTGCTCCACATTTCTCCGCAATTACGTTTTAGGTCTTGCGGTTCTGGAATTGTGTTTATAAGGTTTATATCTTTCTTCTATTGAAGTTGTTCATGGTTTGGTGCTCTAAAAGTTGATTTCTAGAGATACAATGTATGACAAAGATAGTTAAGCATGCTGGATAAATAGGATAAGGTTGTCTGATAGGTGAAAGTTGTTGTAGAGGAATTTGTTGGATATCAGGATGTTTCAGGATGTTCATGGAATACTCTAGATTGTGTTGAAGCCTTGCATGTGGTCTGCAAGTTGTCTTTGGGTTTGGGGAAGTGTGTACTTAAAATTTTATTGTGTTAACATAGGTTTGGCCGACCTTGGGTGTTTAAACTAATTGTGGAGGTGCTTCGGTGATTATGAAAGGGTGTGGTGGCATGCTTGGATGAATTTAGGTCCAAGCTAAGATGTGTTATGGTCCACTTTCATTCCTTTTGTTATGTCATAAATTGTCCTCTTGCATGGAAGGGTACAATTTCTCATAGTTTAGCTCCTCTCCTTTGGTGTCCTTTCAATCTAGTTTATTTCAAACCCTCCTAAACCCTGATTGACCTATGTCTAACTGAAGAAATGTTGTATTTCAGGATATCTGAAGACTGAAGGTGAAAAATAAAGTTTGGATTTGGGATTCTTGGACCCCCTTAAGGCAGACTTGATCGACAAATTAGGGCTTGGGCTTGGGCACTCACACCCTAGCCCTGCCCTATTTCTTGGGGTTTTGAATTTTGGCGGGGTGTTAGCTCTCATCGTGCATTTTAGGATTCTATTTTCAAATTTTCATTTTTTGCACGATGTTGACATCTTATTTCAAAATTTGAAATTCCTAAGATTAGATATTTAAAGACATTTGAAAATCATTTTATTACACACAATCTATATGCAAGATTTATGCCAAAATTGCGATTGAAGATCAACAACTTGTTGAAGCTCTTGAATTTATTTGAATTTGCTACCATGGATACATTTTATGGAGATTAGGAATCAAGATCTTGAGACTATCTTTCTCTTCCTAGGGCTTTGAACAACCTTTTGTATGATTGGGAGAAGGGTTGAAGCCTCCAACATTGAGCTTGGAAGTCCTCCATGGTTATGGTTGCCTTGCCTTCTTGTTCATGCAAGTCTTCATTGTTTTCATCTCCTTGAGGTGAAGTTGTGTTTGTTTCATTGAGTGAAGTAAAGTGTTGATCTTTCCTTAATGCTTGAGTCATCTAGGGTTTTATTTTTTCTACATACATATTTTTTAGATGAACACACACATCTGTAGATCTTTATCTTTGGATATTGTTGAGGTAGGAATACCAAAAATGAGGCAAGCTCCTATATAGCCACAACCATCTTTCTCCTCCTTTTGCATGTGCATGTTAAATTTGGTGAGATCTGACGGAAGGGAGCGATAGGAAGACGGACATTGCAGACACAGTCATCACAGAGTTTCAGACTTCAAGCTTGTGAAATTTCTGGGGCTTTATGACTTGCACCCTAGACCAACTAGATATTTTCTTCAGGATCTGGAAGCCTCTAAAGATTCTTAGATAGTTGTTACAGAAGATCCTGATAGTCAAAAACTTCTAGGGCTTCGTGACTAGCACCCTAGCCCATCAGAGCCTCTATTTTCAAGTACATTTCCTCTGTACTGTATTCTCTGCATTTCTGTAATCATTGTATCTATATTTGTGTCAAAAATTTGGTTATTACCATCTAATTGGTAATTTAGGGTTTCGTGCTTAGTGAATGATACTAGCTTGTGAAAACCTGATAAAAAAAATCCACACAGAAATAATTAGCAGAAAAAGGGAACCTAGGAAATCAATAGTTTATCCATAAGCTCATTCCTTACTTCCCTAATGCTTTAGTTGTGAAAGTGTGGGACTTGAAGTCTTCTACCTTGATTCCCCCATTTTCTGACTAAACATTTTGGTGAACCCATGCTCTAAAAGAATTTGCATCCTTTTTAACATCCGATATGAGTTAGTTTGCTGTCCTAAATCATATTTAGATTGCAAACCCTCTTTTGTGAAAGTACATACATTAAATCTTGAGTGATTTCTTTATCCTTTCATTAAAAGAGTTTGAAATTACAACTTTGTGTTTTGCATAAGTGCTATATATTTCATTTTCACAAACTTTATGCTATATCTTTTTAATTTAAGTCTTGGGTTAATTAGAACATGCTATAATGTTGGATTACTTTTTACAAGACTTTCATGTGTATGATGAGCCGCTTAGTTGTGATCACTTCAATATGTTAGATGAAGCCCTTGAGGACTTTATCTCGATTGAACATTCCACTATGACTCCTAAACCATTGTTGTTTCAAAGATTAGTAAATGCAATTTATGTTACTAAACCTTGAGAACTTGTGAAATTGAAAATAGTGGTCAACTTGTGTTAAGATGTAGCTCAACCACACTCCAAACCGATGCTCACTGTTAGAGGTCTTCCACCTTCTTCTCAACCTCCTGATTACATTTATAACTATGCTAAACAAATAACACATCAAAATTCACAACAACCTAGTCATACTATGGTTGCTCATACATATAACAGTTGGAATAACAAACAAAGCAAACAACAATCGAGCATTCCAATATCTTTACCAGCTTCTCAACCTATGCTTCCTCAAGCACATCGTTTAACACACAAAGTTGGTCAAGATTATGATCTTGTTGAGTAGCTTCGTGCTACTCCTCTAAGATATCTCTTTGAGAACTTATACAAACTTCACCTACATACCGTGGAATGCTCCAAGAAGCTTTACAAAAGGTGATTATGCCACCTGTTGTCAAGACGGATGATGTAGCAACTCTCTTAGATTGTATGCATGCGACAAAAATAGACACTCTATTTCAACAACATGAGTTGCCATCTCTTGAAGTTCAAAATTAGTATGATCCTTTGATTATATTCATTCCAATAAATAAGAAACTCATTAAACAAGTTATGATTGATAATGGATCAGATCTTAATGTTTGTGGCATCAATTTATTATATAAAATTAAAGTTGATACATCTTTGATTAAGCCAAATAGGATAAGTATTTGTGGCTTTGATAACGTTGGAAGACAATCTGTAGGCACTATAAATTCACCTGTATAAGTTGGGCCTGTGACTTTATCTACCCTGATTCATGTCATGCTTGGTTCTTTATCTTACAACATAATTCTTGGTAGACCTTGGACTCAGGCATTGGGGGTAGTTCCTTCTACCCTTCATTGTTTGATCAAGCTTTTCTATAAAGACAAACTTCATACTATTAATGTTGATCCTGAACCAGATAATTGTTTGCAAATTGAATCACAAAAGCAAGTCATTCATCATAAGATCTTAAACAACTTGAAAGTTGACCTGTCAACTCTTCTTGCCATAGATAATATTGTGTAAGAATCCAAATAATCAAATGCATTTCTTGGTGACAATTGGGTTTTGTTAGATTTTACATCTCCCTCTATAGGCGAATATAAAATTAACAACCCTGCTCCTAAAACATCAAATGTTGCATCGATCTCATCTAAAAGTTCAAATATGAAACCTAAAGTCTCTTTGGTAACAAACATGGATAATACTTTTACTTACACTACAGATTATGAGACTTATGAGGCCCCACCTTCTTCTAAGGAAATGGCTTCCCTTTATGATTAAGGATTTCAAATCCTTTATAAGAACTATGACTATGTAGGTAATGGTTGCAGTATTAATCAACAAGGAATTCAAGTACCTATAGAATGCACTTCGTGACATTACTCAAGTGGCATTGGATATAATCCTTTGAAGGAATCTAAAGCTCATAGACGTCCTAATATTAATGTGAATACAATATCAACACTTACTTTGATATTTCTTGAGATGATTGACACTAATTGTCCTCCAGGACAGATTCCTTCAGATATCTTTCCAATAGATGAAGCGATAATTGAATTCTTGGGTGCTTATGACAATATTGCCCATTACCATCATAAACGTGGATTCCCTTATTGTTTGAACATTACTGTATATTTTGGAAAGTCCACTAACATGATAAATACTACTCTAAAATCTGAGGAAGAATCTGAACAATTACCACAATCACCTGATCTCCTAGACCATAGTACTCTACTTAACTGAAAGATTGTTGATGTTTTCATAGAGAAAGATAATATTGAAAAAATTATCCCTATAGGTGATTGTTTAAATGTAGAAGAAAAAGAAGATATGACCAAGTTGTTACATGAAGTTTCTGAATTGTTTATTGGAATTACTTGGATATGCCTGGTATTGATCCTCAGATTGTAACACATAATATAGTACTAAAACCAGATGATAAGCCATTTAAACAAAAGATTCATAAAATGAATCCAAAGATTGTGTTACTCATTAAGGATGAGATACAAAAGCTTTTACAACCTGGCTTTATCCATCCTATTGAATATTCACCTTGGATTTCGAATATCGTGGCTATTGCTAAACTTGATGGCTGTATTCGGATGTGCACTGAATTTCAAGATTTGAATCTTGCATCTTTGAAAGATGATTTCACCCTTCCAAACAACTATATGATTGTTGATTCAATAGCCGGCCATGAACTACTTTCCTTCATGGACAGATTTTTCAGGATGTAATCAAATTTTTATAAACCCTCAAGATCAATATAAAACAACTTTTATAATACCTTGGGGAAGATTTTGTTAGGTAGTCATGTCGTTTGGACTTAAGAATGCCAGAGCAACTTACCAACATGCTATGACTCTTATCTTTCATGATTACATGCATAATATCTTAGAAGACTATGTCGATGACATCTTGGCGAATTCTATTCATTGCCACTTGAGATCATACCATAACTCTTCGACAGATCTTTGAGCGAATAAAGAAATACAACATGTGATTAAATCCTTGTAAGTGCATCTTTGGCGTAGACATTGGGAAACTGTTAGGATTCATAGTTTCAAATCATGGTATTGAAGTAGATACGAAAAAGATTGATGCGATTGTTAACATGCCAGTACCTAAAAACATATCTCAACTTTGTAGTTTGCAAGGGAAGATACAGGCCATTTGCTGATTTGTCTCACAACTCACAGATAGGAGTTACTCTTTTACTCAACTACTGAAGAAGGATTTGAAATTTCAATGGAATTCAGAATGTCAGAAGGCTTTTGAGGACTTAAAAAGTTATCTCACTAACCCTCCTGTTTTACAACCTGCTACTGCTGATAAACCTTTCATTCTTTATACCTCAACATCTAATAATGACCTTGTAATATTATTAGCCCAACATGACACTGAAGGCAAGGAACGTGTTGTATTTTACATCAACTAAACTTTGCTTGATTATGAAGTGCGATATACTGTCATCGAGAAACAATGCTTAGCTCTTGTCTTCGTAACACAAAAGCTTATGCATTATCTTTTAAATGTTGAGATACACATCATGGTAAAATTTGATCTATTGAAACATTTATTTTCTAAAACAGATCTTTTAGGTTGCCTTGCTAAATGGGTTATGTTGTTAACTGAATTTGATCTCATATTTATGTCTCAAAAAGTGATTAAAGGACAAGCGTTTAAAATTTGACCATTTAGCTGAAGCACCTTCTCCCTTTGCTATACAAAATCATGAGACATTTCCAAATGATCAAATATTAAATATGGATAAAGATGAAAAATGGGAATTATATTTTGATGGATCAAGATGTCAAACTGGCTCTGGTGCTGGTGTTATATTAGTACCTCCTTCGGGTAAGTCGATTCCTATGTCATATCATCTAAATTTCTCATGTACAAACAACATCGCTGAGTACAAAGTTATCATCACAGGACTTCATGTTGCCTTGGCTTTGAATATAAAAAACATCACCATATATGGCGATTCACAATTAATTGTACGATAGATAACATGATTGTATCAAGCGAAACAAGACAAATTATCTCAATACCACGATTTGGCCTTATCTTTGTTACAACAGTTTACATCTTTCTCAATTGATACTATACCTAGAAAGGACAATTGGCACACAGATGTAATGGCAAGTGCAACTTCTCTTATATCCTCTGCCGATTCACCTAATGAATACATCGTTCATAATCTTAAGACACCCGCATTAAATGAAATGGTATCTTTATACATTAACCTTTGTTATAACATGAACTCTGGTGAATGGTTCTCCTATATATTCAACTATTTATGTGATGGAACCATCCCTAATTCAACATCTAAAAATGCTTGAGTTTGCCTACGCAAACTTGTAGAACTCTATATCATTCTATCTAATGTCTTATATAGACAAAGTTATAATGGTGTTCTTCTCTGATGTCTTAGTAATTCGAAGATCCCAATAGCTTTAGAAGAAGCTCACTCTGGTGCTTGTGGATGGCATTTTGGAGGAAAATCATTGGTACAAAAACTAATACGTATGGGATATTACTGGGTATGCATGGAACAAGATTCCTTCGCCTATGTCAAGAAGTGCCTGCAATGTCAACAACATCAACATTTAATCCAAGCACCTACCCAGGAACTTCGTGCCCAAGTTTCACCTTGGCCATTTTCTATCTTGGGCTTGGATCTAATTGGTAAAATTTCTCCACCTTCCTCTCAAGGACACACCTTTATAATCACCGCTACTGATTACTTCACAAAGTGGGTTGAAGTTATTCCTTTACGATCCACGACTGCTGAAGTAATTTGTCGCTTTATACAAGATAAAATAATCTCTCGATCAAAAATAAGGATGTGAAGAAATTTCTCAAAAATATCACATTCAACACTGCTTCTCTACGCCTTACTATCCTAAATCGAATGGCCAAGCAAAAGATTCAAACAAGGTTATTGGACAAATTTTATGAAAAATTGTTAATAAACATAAAAAAGATTGGCATACTCAATTATCTTATGCATTATGGGCTTATAGAACAAGTATTCATACGGCTACCAGAACTACTCTTTATAATCTTGTTTATGGTGCTGACATGGTAATGCCCTTGGAGCTAGAAATTCCTTCATTAAGAGTTTCCTTGAGGGACATTATTAATGATGACATGGAACGTAAAAAGAGATTACAACAAATTGAGATGCTTGATGAAAAACGTATTAACGCTCTTGAGCATCTTAAGGCCCATCAGAAGAGTATCCAACAATCGTACAATGAGTGCATCATACATCATTCATTCAACATTGGAGATCTGGTACTGTATAAGAATCAATGCAATGTAAATGCACCTCTTGGAGAAAAAGGAAAGTTCAACCCTAACTGGCTTGGACCGTATGTTGTTACTGAATCCTTTTGATCAGGAGCGTATAAGCTAGCCGATGAACAAGGTACGCTGCTTAAAGAACATATTAATAATGTGCACCTGAAGAAATTTTATGCTTAAGATTATATGTTAGATGTTACTTTAAAAAGCAAACTTATTAGTTAGTTTAGCTTCAATTTTGACATGATGTGATTATTTTGTCTTAATTCATTTAACATAGCATCTTTTTTGGTTAATAATTGTTGTATCTTGTTTAAACGTGCTTTTATTAAAGATCACCTTTGTATTAACTTAGTATAGCATAGAATGTTGGTTATGTGTGAAATTCATTAATCATTGTTCTTTTTACTATATGTTCTGCAAAGGATTGTTTAGTATCACATTAGCATTAATCACATTTCCACATGAGCATTAACATTTATCACTAGTTGCATTTTATATAAATCACATGTGATATATTAGACAACATTAGAAATAGTAATAAGATATATATAGAAACATCAGTTTGAATATACATCAGAGTCGAATATCTCGTACATCAAAATGGGATGTCGTAGTACATAAGATACATCACATAGCTAAACCTCGGTCACCTGTCCCCTCAGGACCTCATGGTGTCCGTGTGACAGAGGCCTGCCCATGAGTGGCTACGGACCACGAATGACTCCTAGAGACACTCCATGATTGTAACCCCCTGATCTCTCCTCTCAGTCCTAGCACCTCATCATGTGACTCCTGGTACATCTACTGATATTGGTCTCTCTTAGATATGGCTCTCTCTAGCTCTACCCAAATCCTGTCTCTGTTAGCTCTTGCCTAGCGTAACTCAGAAAGTAAGATCTCACTCATGACAGGATCTCTCTCAGGTGTGGGCACTGCTGCAGCCTGATCTCGTAGTGTTTGGAGCTCCACCTCTGTACACTTAGCTCTCTAGATAGCTTGATCTAGAACATACTCTACAACTAATCTATATCTCACAAATGACATAAATATCTTTGCATGCTGCCTTACAGATGGCTGTGGTGAATACCCAATCCGCACTCGTTGCTCAGCCGCATTGGTAGGAACTATCTCGGTTATGATGCGACTAATAAAATCATGCCATGCGTCTATCCCAACTATAAAAAGGAAAACAACATAGAAATCAATATCTCATATAGACATCATAAACAATCATCAAAATACATGCATCTATATAAAAACATCCTACCTGGATCTCCATCTCGCTAAGATGGATCTCAGATAGTTGATGATGTGACTAGCTCTGCAACTGACTCTGTAGTTGGGGGCATATGACTACTAGTCTCCCCTCACTGATGTCAGTTGGAACTCCTAACATTTGTAGAAGCTGGACCATGAGATCTTGACTGTGGCCTCGACTCGGCCTCCTCGTCGCTGTCCACCTTCTATTGATCTTGCCACCATCTTGCTCTGAAGACATATCATGACGGGATCTCCTCCTCCTCATCACCATCATCCTCCTCCTCCTCCTCATCTAGATCATAATATCCAATGAAGTCACTAACGTCATCCTCTACCACTGTATCACTAGCATGACCGGCCCAAGGTTGAGGATCACTTGTGGGATGACCGAGAGGATAGATAGGAGCGGGCCACGCTGTTTGCCACCAGATATGGTATGGTTGAGTAACTCTGACGTCATCTACATCAGACATCAGCTTTGTATCCTCGGTACCATCATCATCACTAACTTCTATATCATCTATTGTCGGCTGTCAAGCGCTATTCATCCTGACTGCACTGCGTAGTGAGTGTGCATAGCTTGGATGCATCATAGGGACATCCTATCGGCATTCGAACTGCCATGCCACTCTATCAAAGTAAAACCACACAACTGTGTGATCAAGGCGACCAACCATTAATCTTTCTCTCTGCATCCTAGACAACTGCCTGCGTTGACCTGGCCATGCTATGTAGTTGTGATACGATCTCCAGATGATGTCGCTGGGCTACAGTCTATCAAATATAACTCTCCAATATAGTAGATCACCATGTCTCTAGCATCTAACAAGAGGATATGCATGGACATGTGGATGAGTAAACACTGGCTCTATGGAAAAACCTATAAGCCACGTACATCTGATGTGCTCAAATGCCCAGACCTATAGTAAAGTACAACACATTAGGCTCTGTACCTCATAATGGACATATCATCCCAACCATGGTAGAGGTGCGCAAGCATACTGCGCCCCCATGCATAGACTATCCCCTACTCCTCCATCGCCCTGATAGTGTGAACAAGGCCCCCGTGAAGGTGAGTGCCTCGTCTGTTTGGTGCGACTGCTAATGTGACTGTAACCATCTGTTAGATTCAAGATAGACAACTGAGAGGGGGGGTGAATCCATTGTCTCAAAAATTTCTTCCTATTAATCACTTACATCCTCTTTGTAATTCAATAGGATAATAATAAATCAATCATGGAAACATGATGCAACAATTCAAGAGTAGAAACACATTAACACATATGACACCAAGATTTTAACGTGGAAAACCTGGTTAAGGGAAAAACCACGGGGTGACTAACCCAAGATTGTATTCTCTGTTAAAAGAATAAGAAGAACAAAATGGCACATGCCACTTAGGGCTCACTGCTCGAGCACACTACTCACAAGAGGCCCACTGCCTACAGGAGACACACTATCTACAGAATGATAAATATTACATACTTGAACTAAAGAATAACATCTTCACCATGCTTGAGTCAATTCCATTTAAGACCAATACTTCTATTGTACCTTTCGCTCTGCTCCTCTCTACCACACTCTCATCTCCTGCAAGATACATTTGAAACGACTTCACAAATTCTTATTTATACAAGACATTAACTTTGGGATAATCATCCAAGTCGGTATACTCTATAGAGCAAATACAACTTGACTAATTACAAAAGACTTCATGCGGATCATCACACTGTCGGCCACATAGATCTGAGACTTCAATCTTCTTTTAGGAACACACCATGCTTCACAGAACATCTTCAAGATCATCCGCAGGACGTGTAACTCATTTGGTTAGCCAAGTTTAGGAAGAACATAATCATCTGGAAGTAATACTTCAATTACGAGCTCAATCTTCAATGCAGACCACCAACACAAACTAGACACAATCCAAAGACTTCCATAAGCTTGCCTGAATCACCAAGAACATCCACACTACTTTTGATTCCTGAAATCATTCTCTCCTTCATCCAGAACTTCAAGAACACATTCTGTCATCACTGTCATATTGGAATAGATGCTGTGGACCTCCAGGCCATGAACCAATTGAGTTGTCAATTCACATTGACTTCCTAAACACTCCACCAAATCCGCAGAACAAGATATTGCATTTCTGGATCTCACTGGACCTATCTGTGTTACTCTATCACCTCTAAACATCTGCCAAAACTAGTTTTACTCAAGTGGCCATAACATCTTCAAATCTTCATGTGGACCTCTCAGATCTTTACTGGATCATCTTAAGACACATATATACAAACCCTTTTATGTGCATCCTCTGATATTCATCTTAGCTAGGATCTTCACCTCACTGTCTTCACTGTTCTTCTCTGTTCCTGATAGGACTAATTTTCTCAATATCCTCAGCATACAACTCATCCAATCCTTATCATCAATGCAACAGGAGTATGTTGACATCAATGACAACACCGATTAGGCCCATACTTGCAACAATCTCCCCCTTTGTCATTGATGGCAGCATATGATGTGAAAAACTGTTTTAACCATCAAGACAAGAACTTCTCCTTACTGATTGACAAAACTCCCCTATCAACAACAACTATTCACATGTCTTCTCTTCCTTTACTGCTCCCCCTTTGATCAGCAGCCACTTTTTGTTTTTCACATGTCTTCTCTCCCCCTTTGACATCAATGGCAAAGGGCACATACTTGCATCACTTAGAATCATACCAACTGCTCCCCCTGAGTAGCAGCTTCCTATCATCAATCCAAACCACAAGATATGACTGTGAGATCCACTGGACTGATGCACATCAATGCACCTTAATCCAGAACCGGAGGGGTAATAACCCCTAACTTCTCCCTGAGATACTCAAAAGAGTCCTTAGGTAGAGGTTTAGTAAAAATGTTTGCAATCTGATCCTTAGAGGGCACAAACTCTAGTCTGACTTCATTCTTGTTCACTTGCTCTCTCAAAAAGTGAAACTTGACGGATATATGTTTTGTCTTTGAATGCAACACCAGATTTTTTGATATATTTATTGCACTTGAATTATCACAGAAGATTGTGATAGGTTCCTCATACTCCACTCTGATGTCTTTTAGAATTTGCTTCATCCACAATACTTGAGTGCAACTACCTACTGCTGCAATATATTCTACTTTTGTAGTGGACAGAGATATTGCCTCTTGTTTCTTGCTTAGCCAAGAAACTAATCTTTTCCCTAAAAAGAATGCTCCACCACTGGTACTCTTCCGGTCATCCACATCTCTTGCCCAATCCGCATCTGTATATGCATGAAGAGAGAAATCATGATCTCTAGGATACCATAAACCATACTCAATTGTCCCTTTTAGATATCTAAGAATCCTCTTGATTCCCATGACATGAGATTCTCTAGGATCACTTGGAATCTAGCAACAAGACAAACAACATTCATAATGTCAGGTCTAGTTTGAGTGAGATACAATAATCCTCCAATCATTGACCTGTACTTTTTTTGATCAGCCTTAGGAGAGTCATCATCTTTGCTCAATTTACATCCAGTTGCCATGGGAGTACTCATTGGTTTTGAGTCTTCCATCCCAAATTTCTTCAATAATTCTTTCACATATTTGGTTTGTGAAATGAAGATTCCTTTCTTTGTTTGAATGATTTGCATACCCAAGAAGAAATTCATTTCCCCAAACATGGACATCTCAAATTCACTTTTTATTTGATTTGCAAAAGTTTTGCACATACTATCTCTTCCTCTAAAAATGATATCACCAACAAACACTTCAACAATTAAGATATTTTCATGATCAATTTTGAAGTACAAGTTACTGTCAGTAGTACCTTTGTTGAAACCAATCTTCAAAAGATGCTTATCCAATCTTTCATACCAGGCTCTTGGGGCTTGTTTGAGTCCATACAGTGCTTTCTTCAACTTGTAGACCATATCACCATGATCAGACAATTGAAATCCATCGATTGCTCAATATGTACTTCTTCTTCCAAGTCACCATTCAGGAAGGAAGACTTGACATCCATTTGATATACTTTGAAGTCCTTGAAGGCAGCAAAGGCAAGAAATAATTTGACTACTTCAATTCTTGCCATCGGAGCAAAACTTTCTTCAAAATCAACTCCTTCTACTTGAGAGTAACCCTTGCAGACCAATTTGGCTTTGTTTTTGACTACTTCACCATCTTCATTCAGTTTATTCTGGAAGACCCATTTGGTTCCAATCACATTCTTGTTTCTAGGTCTGGGAACAAGATCCCAAATGTGATTTTTCTCAATTTGCATCAGCTCTTCCTCCATTGCTTTAGTCCAGCTTTCATCATTGCATGCTTCATTCACTGACTTTGGTTTAATCTTTGAAATTAGACAATACATTTCTGAGTCTTGAGCAATCTTTCTTCTTGTTTGAATACCTTTGCTTTTATCATCTATGATCTAATCTTCAGAGTGATTCAGTCTTACATACCTGAGAATTTTGGGACTTTCTTGCACTTCTATTTCTTGTACAGGTTCATTCAAATTTGTCTCTTCTTCTTGATTCTCTGGATCAGTCTGGATCTGAATTTCAGAAGGGGCTTGGACTTCATGGACCAAAACATCATTATGATCATATTCATCATATTCATAAAATCTTGAGGGTTTTTCAATACCTTCATCAACCTTCACATTTGTACTTTCTATAATCTTTTTCAATCTCTTGTTATAACACCGGTATGCTTTGCTTTGAGTAGAATAACCCAAGAATATTCCTTCATCACTTCTAGCATCAAATTTTCCAAGATCTTCATCTCTTTTAATATAACATTTGCTACCAAAGACTCTGAAATATTTCACAGTGGGAGTGATGCCAAACCAGAGTTCATAAGGGGTCTTACCAGTATTGCTTCTAATTTGTACTCGATTAAGAGTATAGACAACAGTGCTTACAACTTCTCTCCAGTAGATCTGAGGAACATTTGCTTCCATCATCATGGTTCTAGATGCTTCCTGGATGGTTCGATTCTTTCTCTCCACTACTCCATTCTGCTGTGGAGTCCTTGGAGAAGACAACTGTCTTTTTATCCCATGTTTCTCACAGAATTCTATGAAATCTCTGGATGTGAATTCTCCACCTCTATCAGACCTCAAACATTTTATGTTTAATCCAGTTTCATTCTCTACCATAGCTTTGAATTTCTCAAGAGCCTCGGATTTCTCTTTCAGAAAAGTCACCCACATCATCTGGGAGTGATCATCAATTAATAACATGAAGTATCTATCACCTTGCAGACTCTTGATTCTTGCCGGACCACATAGATTAGTATGAACTAAGTCCAATAATCTGGTAGAAGACTATTCTTTACTTTTGAATGTGACTCTGCTTTGCTTACCCAATTGACATTCTTTGCACAAACTATTAGTAGGTTTCACCAGTCTTGGAAGATCTCTTACAACTTGAGTGTTGCTTATCTTGATGATATTATCAAAATTCACATGACACATTCTCCTATGCCACAACAACCTCTGATCAATTTGAACAAATAAACAACTTTTACCAGTACCAACCAAGTGGAAGATATTACCTTTTGTTTATGTACCAGATGAAATCTCTGTTTCGAAACTTTCAAAGATCTTACATTTTCCATTTTTGAATCGGAGATCATAGCCTTTGTCCACCAACTGTCCAACATTGAGAAGATTGTGCTTCAAACCTTCAACATACAATACATTACTGGTTTTGTTCTTTCCATCAAAAGAAATAGTTCCTCAACCTCTGATCTTGCCAGCAGAATTATCACCAAATTTTACAACTCCTCCTTCATATCTTTCCAAATCTATGAACTTATTTTTATCACCTATCATATGGTGGGAGCATCCACTGTCAATGAACCAATCATCCTTTTCTTCAACTTGGGTAGCCAGAGCTCTTTCTACCATTTTATGATTGACAGATTTAGAGGGCATTGGATCTTCTTCCTTGATGGCAATAAACACCCAGTCACTTCCAGATTTGTTTCCTGTCTCTGATTCATCATCTGTTACTCCTTCATCATCATCATCTTCATGAACATAGTAACATTTCTTTTGGAATCTTGATCTGTTTGGATTTGCTCTTGAAAATCTTTCCAGACACCTTGAGGCAAAATGACCAATCTTATTGCAGTTAAAACATTTAAAGGGCAATTTTCCTTCATACTTACCGGATCCTCTTGGAAATCTTTTTGCAATAAGGGCTTCAAGTTGAGCAGCTTCTGTTTCATCTTCTTCCAAATCTTTTCTTGCCTTTTCATACCATGATAGTTTCTTTGAAGAGTTCTCTCCCAGATCAAACTTTTGTTTTCCTTTTACAGAGGCACTAGCTTTGAATGCAGATTCAGTCTTGGGGGGTGCATCGACAAACTCAACCAATTTAAATCTAGCTAATTTTCCAACCAATTGATCTCTTGTGATATTTGAAAAAGATCTGAATTCTTTAATAGCAGCAACCTTGTATTAGTAAGAAGGGGGTAGTGATCTGAGAACTTTGCCAACAATCTCATCTTCATCCAAGATTCCACCAACACATCTAATGCCACAAACAAGTTCATTTACTCTTGGCATAAATGTAGTGATATTTTCACCTTCACTCATTTTTAGGTTTTTGAATTTTCCTTTCAAACTTTGTAGCTTGGCACATTTAACATATTTGTCTCCTTCATGCAGAAGTTTTAGCTTTTCCCAAATCTCATATGCAATTTTTAGTTCTATAACATTTGTTAGCTCTGAATCAGATAAGGCACTTAGCAGAGCTTCTTTAGCCCGAAGATTGTTTTCAGCATCTCTGATTTCATCTACAATTCTTGGACCATTCTGTGGAGGAACATACTTCTTTGAATCCATGATCCAATATTACATTCCCATACATTGCAAGTGACATTCCATGCGGCTTTTCCAAAGAGTGAAATTGGTTCCGTCAAACCTTGGACTATCCTTCTTGTAGGAAGACATCTTGGATCTCCTCAAGCGGTTAAGCTCTTTTAGAGGAACTTAGCTCTGATACCAATTGTTAGATTTAAGATAGACAACTGAGAGGGGGGTGAATTAGTTGTCTCAAAACTTTCTTCCTATTAATCATTTAAATCCTCTTTGTAATTCAGCAGCATAATAATAAATCAATCATGGAAACATGATGCAATAATTCAAGAGCAGAAACACATTAACATATATGACACCAAGATTTTAACGTGGAAAACCTGATTAAGGGAAAAACCACAGGGTGACTAACCCAAGATTGTATTATCTGTTAAAAGAATAAGAAGAAGAAAATGACACATGCCAATTAGGGCTCACTGCCCAAGCACACTGCTCACAAGAGGTCCACTGCCTACAGGAGACACACTGTCTACAGAATGATAAATATTACATACTTGAATTGAAGAATAGCATCTTCACCATGCTTGAGTCAATTCCATTTAAGCCCAATACTTTTGCTCTGCCTTTCACTCTGCTCCTCTCTACCACACTCTCATCTCCGCCAAGATACATTTGAAATGACTTCACAACTTCTTATTTATACAAGACATTGACTTTGGGATAATCATCCAAGTGGGCATACTTTATAGAGCAAATACAACTTGACTAATTATAAAAGACTTCATGCGGATCATCACACTGTTGGCCACACAGATCTGAGACTTCAATCTTCTTTTAGGAACACGCCATGCTTCGTAGAACATCTTCAAGATCATTTGCAAGATGTGTAACTCATTCGGTTGGCCAAGTTTAGGAAGAACATCATCATCCGGAAGTAATCCTTCAATTACGAGCTCAATCTTCAACGTGGACCACCAACACGAATTGGACACAATCCAAAGACTTCCACAAGCTTCCCTGAATCACCAAGAACATCCACACTACTTCTGATTCCTGAAATCATTCTCTCCATCTAGAACTTCAAGAACACAGTCTGTCATCACTGTCATATTGGAATAGATGCTTGCGGACCTCCAGGCCATGAACCAATTGAGTTGTCAATTCACATTGACTTCCTAAACACTCCACCAAATCCGCAGAACAAGATATTGCATTTCCGGATCTCACCGGACCTATCTGTGTCACTCTGTCACCTCTGAACATCTGCTAGAACCGGTTTTACTCAAGTGGCCATAACTTCTTCAAATCTTCATGCGGACCTCTCAGATCTTTACTAGATCATCTTAAGACACATATCTACAAACCCTTTTATGCGCATCCTCTGATATTCATCTTAGCTAGGATCTTCACCTCACTGTCTTCACTGTTCTTCTCTATTCCTGATAGGACTAATTTTCTTAATATCCTCAGCATACAACTCATCCAATTCTTATCATCAATGCAATAGGAGTATGTTGACATCAATAACAACACCGGTTAGGCCCATACTTGTAACACCATCATGATCCTTTGAATCATAGGGATGTCAGCGCATCCCTACTCTAGTAATTGGAGCTGAATATGCCCTCGCTCTGCCTGAGCGACTATGCGTCATAGACAGTATAACTGGCTCTCTCATGTGTGTACTCCGCTGAGCGACACTCTACAATCCTCACTGTCTATCCATGTATGGGTAGTCGCAGGATCTGATAGACATCCTCTAGTGTGACAGTCATCTCTCCTATGGGTAGATGGAATGTAGAAGTATTCACATTCCTTCTCTCCATCAAATCCATAAGCATACTACAATAGAATCTAATCATGGGAATGTCAAACACCCACCAGAGCCCTACTTCCTTTAGGTGACCTCTCTTTGTGTCAGTCATGGTACCGATGTGATCTCGAAGAAGCAACATTAGGCGATCACCTATATGCTCTTGCATCTCGAGGACAAACTACACGACAAACAGTGAGAAGTTGAATCAGTATACAACATCAAATAATCATTTAGCATCAACAACAACAATCAGTGCCTTGCCCCTGGGGCCCTTGTCCTTTTTTGGACTTGGGCACCCACGGAGGACCAGGGTGCCCAAGTTAGACTTGGGTGCCCTGGGTGGACTAGGGTGCCCTGGTGAGACATAGGCACCCTGATTGGACTTGTGCACCCCTGTTGGGTACCCTTGTCCAGAAAATCCTATGCAACATGCAAAATGACAAAATCTAAAGAAAATAGAAAGAATGATGATAGAAGCAAGGATTAGGACCCTACCTCAGCTTCGAAGTATCTCTCTGCTACTCGGGCTTGGAGCATCTCCAGTCTCAGAATCTGGTACGGATGTCGGGTCGAAATTGTCAGTCTCTTCTTCCTTCTCCTTCTCTCCTCTACACAATGACAAGTAAGAATGAATAGTGAAAAGTGAAAACTCCCTTTACATATAGTAAGTGGATGAGAATTCCTATCACTATCTAGGTGCAAAAATAAACAGCCTTAATCAAAAGCCTCTATCTTGGGCTGTTGAACTCAAATTTTCACACCGTTTGTTGCGTTGGAATCATGGTTCCGCCCTCCATCTTACCTAATGTGTTGTGCTTAGGTATTTTTTGTAAAAACAACCCTCACAATGCATTTCTCATCAAGTTTTCTTGAAATTGGCATGTGTAGATATTCTCCTTGTTTCTCCTTTTCAGACTAAGCAAGCAGAAACAAGGGGGAGCATATATCTCCCTCTATTTCCTCCCTCATCATGTCTCATCACTCAACCCCTTTAGTATTTATGACTGAATCATTTGTGTGATGGTTGTAGGCTGATTTGATTTTGATTCTCTGACAAGTGTTCCTTTGCAGGTTGCGGTTCCTAACTTTGTGGTCTTGCAGGATTATAGACTTAGGGGCTTCTTCCTCTTGCACGAGAACACTTCATCTTCCTCTATAGTATCCTTTTGGGTATCCTTTTCATGATTGATGTATTTACTTTCCTTTAGTTGCATATGCTTGTAGTGTCATATGGCCACTAAAGTGGGGGCTGAATGTTATGTTAGAAATTGTCCTCTTGCATGGAATGGTACAATATCTCATAGTTTAGCTCCTCTCCTTTGGTGTCTTTTCAACCTAGTTTATTTCAGACCCTCCTAAACCTTGATTGACCTATGTCTAACTAAAGAAATGTCATATTTTATGATATCTGAAGACTGAAGGTGAAAAAGAAAGTTTGGATTTGGGATTCCTGGACCCCCTTAAGGTAGACCTGATCGGGAAATCAAGACTTGGGCTTGCGCACTCGTGCCCTAGCCCTACCCTATTTCTCAGGGTTTTGAATTTTGGCGGGGTGTCAGCTCCTGCCGTGCATTTTGGGATTTCATTTTTAAAATTTTGTTTTTCACGCAATGTTGACATCTTATTTCAAAATTTGAAATTCCTAAGGTTAGATATTTAAAGACATTTGAAAATCATTTTATTACACACAATCTATATGCAAGCTTTATGCCAAAATTCTACCCAATTTTCCATTGAAGATCAACAACTAGTTGAAGCTCTTGAAGTTATTTGAATTTGTTATCATGGAGACATTTGATGGAGATTAGGAATCAAGATCTTAAGACTATATTTCTCTTCCTAGGGTTTTGAACAACCTTTTGTATGATCGGGAGAAGGGTTGAAGCCTCCAACATCGAGCTTGGAAGTCCTCCGCGAATATGGTTGCCTCACCTTCTTGTTCATGCAAGTCTTCATTGTTTTCATCTCCTTGAGGTGAAGTTGTGCTTGTTTCATTGAGTGAAGAAAAGTGTTGATCTTTCCTTGATGCTTGAGTCATCTAGGGTTTTATATTTGCTACATACACATTTGTTAGATGAACACATACATCTGCAGATCTTTATCTTTGGCTATTGTTGTGGTAGGAATACCGAAAATGGGGCTTGACTGAGGCAAGCTCCTATATAGCTACAACCATATTTCTCCTCCTTTTGCATGTGCAAGTTAAATTAGGCGAGATCCAGCAGAAAGGAGTAACACAAAGATAGACATTACAAACACAATTGTCACAAAGTTTCAGATTTCAAGATTGCAAAACTTTCGAGGCTTTACGACTCGCACTCTAGACCAATTGGATATTTTCTTTAGGATCTGGAAGCCTCTGAATATTTTCAGATAGTTGTTATAGAAGATCATGACAGTCAGAACCTTCCGGGGTTCGTGACTAGCACCCTAACCCATTAGAGCCTCTATTTCTGGGTACATTTCCTCTATACTGGATTCTCTGCATTTCTGTAATCATTTTATTTGTATTTGTGTCAAAATTTTTGTTATTATCGTCTGATTGGTAATTTAAGGTTTCATGCTTAGTGAATGATACTAGCTTGTGAAAACTTGATCAAAAACATCCACACATACATTTAATTAGCAGAGAAAGGGAACCGAGGAAATCAGTAGTTTATCCATAAGCTCATTCCTTACTTCCCTAATGCTTTAGTTGTGAAAGTCTGGGACTTGAAGTCTTCTACCTTGATTCCCCCATTTTTTGACTAAACACCTTTCCACTGCGAGAATGTTTAGGTCCAGACCTAATTTGAATTTTTTGGGTTAAGGTGATTTGCCGACCTTGGAGAATGTTCTCAAGGTTGATGATAGTATAAATGAGTGTCAAGGGATCATGATTTAGTGTGATTGTGATGGATGTGATGTGAGTAACCGTGTGGTTGAATGTGTGGTGTAGTACAAGCCTTCATGTGTTAGATTACTGGATGCAGTGAGTAGAAGGTGTCTACTATTCTTCAGTGAAGCTGCAAAGGTGATGTTGGTATTATGGTGAATATTGGTTCTGTATTTTGAGCTTCATTGGAACTGTACTCCATGCACATGTAAGATGCAAGTATAACAGTTCAAATCTTGGCAGTGAGCCACTTCTTCTATCTCTTTCTTCTAGGTAGTGAGCCTTTGGTAGTGAGCCTTTTGTAATTTGGTGTTGATAATACTTTATATTGTGAGCTAATCCTCATCATGGTTTTTCCTTTCTTGGGTTTTCCATGTAAATCTGGTGTTCTCTTGTGTTTGATGTTGGTTTGATTTAGTTTCTATTATTTTCTTCTCATGCTTAATCATCATAACAGTCTAAGGGTTAATTGAATCTATGTGGATCTAAAAATGTGTGAGGGTTTTGAAGTTTTAAGCTACAATTGATTCACCCCCCTCTCATTTGTCTTGTGCATTCAACAATTGGTATCAGAGCAAGGTTCCTTGGAAGACATCTTAACCGCTTAAGGTAGATCTGGGATGGCACAAAAGAAGGATGTTCCCCAGTTCTATGGGACAGATTATGCATTCTAGAAAATAAGGATGGAAGGTTATATGATTTCTCTTGGATATGAGATCTTGAAGGCTGTTGAGACTGAATACACTATACCAGAAAATGGTCCAAGTACTACAAATGAGATCAAGGCTTATGAAACCAATGGTAAAGTGAGCTATGCTCTTTTAAGTGATCTTACTAATTCTGAGTTAGTGAAAGTCAT
The DNA here is from genome assembly GCA_027924645.1 of Cunninghamia lanceolata. Taxonomy (NCBI): domain Eukaryota; kingdom Viridiplantae; phylum Streptophyta; class Pinopsida; order Cupressales; family Cupressaceae; genus Cunninghamia; species Cunninghamia lanceolata. Next base: position 3,329,105 of record BSBN01001255.1, read on the forward strand.
GGATCTGAAAACTGCTAATGAAATCTGAAAAAAGTTAGAAAGTATTATCAAGGAGATGATAAGGTCAAGCAAGATAAAATACAAAATTTGAAGCTCATGTTTGAGGCCATGTGAATGTCTGAGGATGAAAACATTACAAGCTACTTACAGAGGATGAATGAAGTTGTCAATGGCATCAAAGGTCTTGGTGGAAAGGTGGATGAAAAAGAAGTGGTATTGAAGGTACTTAGAACTCTTCCTAAAGCTTACAGTCATAAGGTTTCTGCTATTGAAGAATTATAAAATCTAAATCAGTTTACCAAAGATTAGTTGCTTGGCACCTTAACTACTTTTGAAATAAGAGAATTTGGTACAAGTAGTGCAAAGCCTGAGACTGACTTTAAGGCTGAAAAATCAGAGAAGATTGTGGAATCAAATTAGGAGGATTCAGATGATTTGGAAGCTAATTTTGCAAGAAGAATGAAATTGGGTACTGGTAAGTAGAGTGGTAAGTTGCCTTTCAAGTGTTTTAGTTGTGGCAAGATAGGTCATTATGCTTCAAGATGTCCGGAAAGAATTTTGAGGAGGAAGAATAGGGAGAAAAAAAGTAGAGTGCCTAAGAAAAGATACTATGTTAGAGAGGATGCAAGTATATCTGATGATGAATCTAATTATGAGAATGATGAGGATAATAATGTCTGTTCATAGCTTTAAGAGATGATACTGTTTCTACTAACTTTGGGAAATGTGTGAAGGAAAAGGCTCCAGAGGTAGGGCTTAATATTGAAATCACTTTAATATCTTCTTTTCATACTACACAGGAAAAGAATTGTTGGGTCATTGATAGTGGATGCTCAAATCGTATGACCGGTGATAAGAGTAAGTTTGTTAAACTTGAAAAATATGATGGAGGACTAGTTAGATTTGGTGATGATACATCTACTAAGATATGTGGAAGAGGTTCAATCAATTTTGATGGCAAGCATAATACTGATGATGTTCTTTATGTCAAGGGCTTGAAACATAATCTGTTGAGTGTTGGACAAATGTGTAGCAAAGAATACAATCTTGTGTTTCAAGATAGTGGTTGTGAGATCAGAAAGGACTCTAGGACTTTGATAGCTGCTGGGAAGAGGACATATGGAAATGTTTATCATCTCAAAGGTGGTGATGGTTATTGCTTCATGAATTAGATCAGTGAGAGTTAGCTATGGCATAGGAAATTGTGTCACATCAATTTTGATAGCCTGGTAAGAATTAGTTCTGCTCAAGCTATGAGAGATTTTCCAAAGATTACAAAGCCCATCAATGTTATCTGTAAGGAATGTCAGATTGGAAAGCAAGAAAGAAGAAGTTTCAAAGTCAAGGATTAGTCTTCTACCAGACTATTGGAATTGGTCCATACAAATCTTTTTGGCCCTACCAAGGTAAGGAGTTTTCAAGGTGACATGTATTTCATGCTATTGATTGATGATTATTCTAGGATGACATGGGTTACTTTAGAACTCAAAGAAAAACCTAAAGCCCTAGATAAGTTCAAAGCATTCAAAGTCATGGTTGAGAATGAAATGGATATGACAATTAAATGTTTGAGATCTGACAGAGGTGGAGAGTTCACCTCCAATGAGTTTATGATGTTTTGTGAGAATCATGGAATAAAGAGGCACTTATCTTCCCCTAGGGCTTCTTAATAGAATGGAGTGGTTGAAAGAAAGAATATGACTATTCAAGAGGCTGCAAGGACAATGATAAAGGAAGCAAATCTACCAGAGGTCTACTGGAGAGAAGCAATTCATACTGCTATTTATATACTGAACAGAGTGCAGACAAGGGCAAACAATACAAAGACTCATTATGAGTTATGTTATGGAAGGATTCCTACTGCTAAGTACTTCAAAGTGTTTGGAAGCAAATGTTATATTGGAAGGGATGAAGAAAACTTAGTACAGTTTGATGCAAGATCTGATGAAGGTTGTTGCAAGTATGAGGAGTAAGTGTTGTTATTGATGTCAACACCTAAGGTCAACATCTAAGGAATTTATTTGGATGAGTTTAAGCAAGTGTTTGAGAAGTTAGTGCAATTGCAGAATTGTTCCATCTCCCAAAACAGTGCAGTGTTTTGCTCCGCATATCCTGTAGATTAGATATCTTTGTTTGCAGTTTGAAAGTTATGTCAAGGGATGTCTGTAGTTGCTATGTCTCAAGTTTGAGCCTCTAGTGTGAAGATTTGAGTGAGTTCTGTTCATCAGAGTAAAAATTATTTCTTTGAGTATTCAATGGTGACAAGGAGAATGTATTCTGCCCCGCATCCCTCCACATTTAAGTTTCATAGTTTGCGGTTTTAGAATTAAGTTTGGGATGAGGTTATGTGTCTTCATTCAAAGTGGTTCATGATTTGGTGCTTCACAAGTGATCTTTTCCTTGTGATAGTGGTTGACAACAATGTTTAAGTGGTTCAGATTGAAGAATCTTCTGGATAGAGCGTTTGGAGGTTGTGTGGAAGTTCTTGATGATTGTAACGTGCTTGTGGATATTTCTAGATTATGTACCTTCTTTTTGATTGGTCCACAAAGTGTAATTCAGATCGTGGTTGAAGCATGTTCCTAAAGGTCTTAGTGTTAACACCAGTTTTGGCCGACCTGGTTGTTTTCACTACTTGCGGTTATGCTTTGGAGTTTGTGAAAGTGTGTTGTTGCATGGAAGATTGCATTTGAGTCCCTGCTAAGGTGTGGTGTGGTCTACATTCATTGCTTTCCACCGTGGGAATGTTTAGGTCCAGACCTAATTTGAATATTTGTTAAGTTTGTTGTTTGTGCCGACCTTGAAGATTGTTTCCAAGGTTGCGGAAGTATAAATATGAGTTAGATGGTTGGGAAATTTAGTGAAGTTTTTGAGATAGATGAAATGGCTGCATTAGAAGCATCATTTGTTGCAGGTGTGATCCGAATGGTATGATAATGAGCAGTAAAGGATATATTTTTGGTGTAGAGATGTTGCGATAGATTCAGTTGAGTTTGTGGTGGATCCCTGGATGCTGTGAGATCCGATCTCATTGTAACTATCTTCTTCTACTTCATGCAGTGAGCCCCTTTGGGAGTGAGCCTCTTCTTTTAGTAGTGAGCCCCTTCTTTTTGCAGTGAGTATTTTGGGTAGTGAGCCTCTAGCAGTGAGCCTTGTTGTAATTTTGATATATCATTTATATTGTGAGTTAATCCTCACCGTGGTTTTTCCCTCATTGGGTTTTCCATGTAAAAAATCTGGTGTCTCATGTGTCTCATGTATGGATGTGTTTAATTTCTGATTTCATGCTTTCATGGTTAAATCATAATAACATTGATTAAGTGATTAATGTGTTGATGCTTAGAAAGAAGTTAAGTTTTGGTTACAACTGATTCACCCCCCCTCTCAGTTGTCTTGTGCATTTCAACAATTGGTATTAGAGCGAGGGTCCCTTGAAGGAAATCTTAACAACTTGAGGTAGATCCAAGATGGCACACAAGAAGAATACTCCACAGTTTGATGGAACAAACTATGCTCTCTGGAAGGTATGAATAAAAAGTCATCTTATTTCTCTTGGTTATAGTGTTTGGAAGATGGCAGAAACAAAGTACACTATTCCTCCAAATGGTCCATCATCTGAAGATGAAGTCAAATAGTATGAGTTAAAAGGAAAAGTTAGAGATGCTTTGGTAAATGCTTTATCTAACACTGAGTTAGTGAAAGTTTTGGATCTGGAAACTGCTCATGAGATCTGGAACAAGTTGAAAAATTTATATGAAGGAGATGAATCTGTAAAGAATGTAAAATTACAAAACCTAAAGGTGAGGTATGAAGCTCTGAAGATAACTGATGATGAGAACATAACAATCCACATGCAAAAAGTTGATGAAATTGTCAATGGAATCAAAGGTCTTGGAGGAACTATTGATGAGAATGAGGTCATGCTAAAGATTCTTAGGTCATTGCCTAAATCCTACAGTCACAAGGTGTCTGCAATTGAAGAACTTATGAGTGTGAAGAAGATTACAAAGGATCAGTTGCTTGGAAAGTTTGTTGCTTTTGAGATGAGAGAGTTTGGTGATGCTCTACCAAAGACTGAGACTGCTTTCAAAGCTAACACTTCAGAGAAGACTTCAAGATCTGAGAAGTATGTTGTGGAACCAAATGATGACCTTAATGAGATTGAAGCCAACTTTGTGGATAGAATGCAAAGAGGTACTGATAAGTTCAAAGGTAAATTACCATTGAAATGCTTTACTTGTGGTAAGATTGGTCACTATGCCTCCAGGTGTCTGGAGAGAATTGAGAAAGCCAAGAAGAAATTTGAAAGTAGACCTAGGATCATAAAGAAATGCTATTATGTTAGAGATGATGATGATGATGGTGTAATAGATGATGAGTTTGATGATACTAGTGCAAATGAATGCTTGTTTATTGCTATCAAGGAAGAACCTGTATCTACTAATCCTGCTAGCTATGTGAAGGAAGAAAAACTAGTGGAAGAGAGTGCTTTGTCTGTTTGCCAGGTTGAGAAAGATAAAGATGAATGGATTATTAACAGTGGTTGTTCACATCACATGACCGGTGATAAAAGTAAGTTTTTAAGTTTGGAAAAGTATGATGGAGGACTGGTTAGGTTTGGAGATGATGCAGCTGGTAAGATTTGTGGAAGAGGATCTATTTCTTTTGATGGAAAGCACAATACAGATGATGTTCTATATGTGAAGGGCTTGAAGCATAATTTGCTAAGTCTTGGTCAGATGTGTGATAAAGGATATGATCTAAGATTCAAAGATAATGGATGCAAGATCATGGAAAGCTCCAGAACAGTGATTGCAACTGGTAAGAAGACTAAAGGTAATGTTTATCACTTGAGAGGAACTAATGATTGTTGTTTGTTGGCTTAGACAGATGAGAGTTGGTTGTGGGATAGAAGGATGTGTCATATCAATTTTGACAACTTGGTGAAGATAAGTTAAGTACAAGCTGTGAGAGATTTGCCTAAGCTTGTGAAGCCTGCTAATACTATTTGCAAGGAATGTCAATTGGGGAAATAGACAAGGACAAGTTTCAAGAGTAAAGAACAATTTTCTGCTGGATTGCTTGAGCTGGTGCATACAAATTTGTGTGGTCCTACAAGAACAAGAAGTTTGCAAGGAGACAGGTACTTTATGTTACTTATTGATGATTATTCTAGAATGACTTGGGTCACTTTTTTAAAATATAAATCAGAAGCCCTAGACAAGTTCAAAGCTTTCAAGGTGATGGTTGAGAATGAGTTAGAATTGAGGATCAAATGCTTAAGTTTTGATAGAGGAGGTGAGTTTACATCAAATGAATTCAATATTTTCTATGAAGAACATGAGATAAAGAGATAGTTGTCTGCTCCTAGGACTCCTCAGTAGAATGGAGTTGTTGAAAGAAAAAACAAGACATTTCAAGAGGCTACTAGGTCAATGATGAAGGAGGCAAACCTAGCAGAAGTGTATTGGAGAGAAGCTATACATACTGCTATCTACATTCAAAATAGAGTTCAAGTCAAAGGTAATGGTACTAAAACTCCTTATGAATTGTGGTACGGAAGAGTTCCTACAGTGAAATATTTCAAAGTTTTTGGAAGAAAATGTTATATCAGAAGAGAAGAAGAGTTAGGCAAGTTTGATGCTAGGTGTGATGAAGGAATTTTCCTTGGATACTCTACTAAGAGTAAGGCCTACCGGTGCTATAATAAGATATTGAGAAAGATCATTGAGAGTGCTAATGTGAAGGTTGATGAAGATAGGGAAAGAATATCAGATCTAAGTGGCTATGGATCAGATGAACTTGCTGTTACAATAAATGAATAGAATGTTGAACAATAAGACAATCAAGTTGAAGAAGAAAACACTCTGGAAAGTGCTGTTAAGAGTCCTAGGTATGTAAAGATTAATCATTTTGAAGATCAGATTATTGGTGACAAAAGCAAAGGGGTATTGACAAGGAAAAGAGCTATAGAAGAATAGGTGAACTACTATTTACTTTCAAAGATTGAACCTAAAACTGTAAGTGAAGCCTGTAAAGATGAGAATTGGGTAAAAGCTATGGAAGAAGAGCTTATGCAGATAGAGAAGAATCAAACTTGGGAATTGGTTCCTAGACCTGCTGATAAGAATGTGGTTGGAACTAAACTTGGGTTTTCAGAAATGAATGAAAGTGAAGAAGTGGTAAGAAACAAAGAAAGATTGGTATGCAAAGGATATTCTCAGGTTGAAGGTATAAATTTTGAGGAGATTTATGCTCTTCTGGCAAGGATTGAAGCAATAAGAATGTTTTTGGCATTTGCAGCACACAAAGATTTCAAAGTGTACCAGATGGATGTAAAGTCTGCATTCTTGAATGGAGAGCTGGAAGAAGAGGTTTACATTGAAGAACTAGAAGGATTTTAGTTATTAGACCAAGGTGACATGGTGTTTAGATTAAGAAAGCCTTGTATGGACTAAAGCAAGCTCCTAGAGCCTGGTATGCAAGGTTGGAAAAGTATTTGTTGCAATTAGGGTTTAGTAAAGGTACTACAAACTTTAATCTCTATTCAAAAATCAATGATGATCAAATTCTGATTGTTGTAGTCTTTGTTGACAATATTATCTTTGTAGGCAATGAAGGTACATGTAAGAAATTTGTAGAGGAAATGCAAAAGGAGTTTGAGATGTCTAGTTTGGTGAAATTAATTTCTTTCTAGGATTGTAGATTACTCAATCGAAAAAAGGAATTTTCATTTCTTAGTCCAAGTATGTGAAAGAGTTGTTGAAGAAGTTTGGAATGGAGGATTCTAAGCCAGTATGTACCCCTATGGTAACTGGTTGCAAGCTGAGAAAGAATGATGAATCACCTAAGACTGACCAGAAAAAGTATAGGTCTATGATTGGAGGACTACTTTATCTAACCTATACCAAACCAGATATAATGCATGCAATTTGTCTTGTGGCAAGATTTCAAGAAGATCCTAGAGAGTCACATGTGTTAGTAGTTAAGAGGATCATGAGATATTTAAAAGGCACTTCAGACTATGGATTGTGGTATCTTAAAGATACTGACTTCACTCTTAGTGTTTATACATATGCAGATTGTGCTGGAGATGTTGATGACAGAAAAATTACTAGTGGAAGCACTTTCTTCCTAGGTAACAGATTAGTTTCATGGTTAAGTAAGAAGCAAGATTCAATTTCTTTGTCTACTACAGAAGCAGAATATATTTCTGTAGCATGTTGTTGTACTCAAGTGCTATAAGAGTTGTGTATGGAGAACCATTTTCAATCTTTTGTGACAATACAAGTGCTATAAACATTTCATAGAATCCATTGATGCACTTAAGAACAAAGCATATATCAATAATGTATCACTTTCTGAGAGAAAAGGTAACATAGAATGAAGTAAAGATGGAATATATGTCTACAAAGGATCGAATTGCAGATATTTTCACAAAGCCTTTGCCTAAGGATACTTTTGAGTATCTTAGGGAGAAGTTAGGGGTTAGTATCCCTCTTGCTCTAAACTAAGATGCATAGGAAGTGCATTAGTCTAGTGGTGCCCAAAGTCTCATTTTATTATTTGGATTGATGTTTTGAAGGCTACCTCTTAGTGGGAGTAGGTAGATGTTACTGATATGAGTTCTTGATAAAGAACAGTAAGTGTTACAATGTTATTGACAAGGGGAGTAGTGCAGTGATAGTAAGATTTGAGTTTAGCTTTGATAACTAAAGAGGGAGAAAAGTTTCGGCACCCTTTGCCATTGATGTCAAATGGGGAGAAAAGTGCATGTGAAAAACTTAAGGAAAGAGATTTTGATTGTGTCAAAAGAGGGAGAAAGTTGCAGCTAGAGAAAGCATAAAGTAAGGGGGAGCAGAGAAGCAAAGCAAGTTTGTCTTGATGGTTTTTCACATCATGTGTTGCCATAAATGACAAAGGGGGAGATTGTTGCAAGCATGAGCATTAAGTGTTGTCATTGATGTCAACACCTAAAGTCAGCATCTAAGGAAGTTATTTGGATGAGTTTGAGCAAGTGTTTGAGAAGTTAATGCAATTTTAGAACTGTTCTATTTCCCAGAACAATGCAGTGTTTTGCTCCGCATATCTTGTAGATTGAATATATTTGTCTGTGGTTTAAGAGTTATGTTAAGGGATGTCTATAGTTTCTATATCTCAAGTTTGAGCCTCCGGTGTGAAGATTTGAGTGAGTTCTATTCACCATAGTAAAAACTATTTCTCTGAGTATTCAATAGTGACAAGGAGAATGTATTCTGCTCTGCATCTATTCACATTTAAGTTTTATAGTTTGTGGTTCTAGAATTAAGTTTGGGATGAGGTTATGTGTCTTCAGTCAAAGTCGTTCATGATTTGGTGCTCCGCAAGTGATCTTTTCTTTAAGACAGTGGTTGACAACAATGTTTAAGTGGTTCAGATTGAAGAATCTTCTGGATAGAGCATTTGGAGGTTATGTAGAAGTTCTTGATGATTGTAATGTGCTTTAGATGTTTCTAGATCATGTTCCTACTTTTTGATTAGTTCGCAAAGTGTAATTCGAATCGTGGTTGAAGCATGTTCCTAAAGGTCTTAGTGTTAACACAGTTTTGGCAGACCTGGTTGTTTTCACTACTTGCGGTTATGCTTTGGAGTTTGTGAAAGTGTGTTGTTGCATGGAAGATTGCATTTGAGTCCTTGCTAAGGTGTGGTGTGGTCTGAATTCATTCCTTTCTACCAAGGAAATGTTTAGGTCCGGACCTAATTTGAATATTGGTTAAGTTTGTTGTTTGTGCCGACCTTGAAGATTGTTTCCAAGGTTGTGGATGTATAAATATGAGTTAGATGATTGGGAAATTTAGTGAAGTTATTGAGATAGATGAAATGGCTACATGAGAAGCATAATTTGTTGCATGTGTGATCCAAATGGTATGATAATGAGTAATAAAGGATACATTTTTGGTGCAGAGAGGTTGGGATAGATTCAGTTGAGTTTGTGGGGATCCTTTTGTTGGAGTCTAGGACAACACTGAGAGGGGGGGTGAATCAGTGTTGTGTAAACTTTTAACTTTTCACAACTTTTAATTTACAAGACAAAGAGGATAAAGAAGACATCAACAATCTATCAAATTCATATGCACAAGTATGATGATGAAAAGAGTGAACAAAAACTTATATGTAAAACATCTAAAACACACACATAGAGAAAATCATGACACAAGAATTTTAGGAGTGGAAAACCCTCATGGAGTAGAAAAACCACTCAAAAATGCCTCACTAGCTTATTAAAAACCTCACTAGTTACACATAGGTCTCACTGACTAAGGAAGCTTCACTAGCTTTACAAAATGCCTCATTGGCATACGAAGAGGTCTCACTGACCATACAAAGCCTTGCTGGCATACAAAGCCTCATTGGCATCTACCATCCCCATTATCAAACCACCAAATCAAGTGTGCAAGAAATGATTGCAAGTCAATCTAATTTGCACCAATACATAACCTGTATCTCATCAACTCCCCTGTGTTTGAGTCATTCCTGCAAAAGCATTATCTTCAGTATCACACACATAACAATATCTGATTCATCTATGTTTTCTTTTCAGAAAGATCCTGTAGAAAATGTCTTCATTACTGTATGTTTTTCCACACACACACAAAAAAAAAATCCATATTCAATACATTTGCAAAAACCATTATATAAAGATTGTATGTCTTTTCATATTCATGGAATCCCATTCTTTCACAAAGCACCTACAATAAAACAAAAAATCTCTTGGAATTCCTCTCCTCTGCATATTCATCTTCTTGAGTCTTTTCATTTTCCTCTCCGCATTCATCTTCTCTTTCAATCTGAAAATCTTTGTTCCCAAATGACCCTTCATATTTTTCTTTCTTTACAAAATCCTCTGCAGACTCCAATCTGCAAAAAGACAAAAAGACTTCTCCAAAAATAATTTAACATAAAAAAAAATATCTCGTTGAAAGAAATAACTCCTCAATAAAATCTTCAATGAGATAAAATCATTCTATCCCTGCAATAAAAAATTAACAAAATATATCTCTGAAAAATAATCTTCAATTAATTCCAATCATTTTGTCCCTGTCAAAAATAAAACAATAACTCTTCATATTCCTCTGTGCACTTCAATAACCCCTTCAATTTCTTCTCTGCAAATATGATCTTCATAAAAGATAAAAAAAATCTTCAATGAAATAACTGTTCAATGCTTTCATCTTCTCCAATCTGCAAAAATAATTAGTCTTTTTCCTCTCTCTGCAAACAAAAAAAATGAAATTATATTCTTCTTTGCAAAAATATTTGATGCCTTCAAAAAAATATTTTCACAACCATTTGAATCCATTCCTCTTCACAAAAAAAAATCCATCTCCTTTTTATTTTTCCATCTTCACCATTTTATTCAACAACTACATAATTTCATGTGCAAATAATAAAATATTCTTCAATCTGCAAAATAAAATCTTCAAAAAATTGTCCAACTTCCAAAAAATAAGACCCTTTTATCCTTCCAATAGAAGACCCTACATCTTCTCCACATAACATGGTCTTTTTAAAAAAATTCTTAATTTTCTCCACAAAAGGTTTCTAAAAAAAAACTCCTTAATATTCTCCCCCACTAGTTAGGAGAATCAAAAAATCTTCCAAAAATATCTCACAAAAAATCTGCCTTATATCTCTGTATACGCCTAAAAATGACACAAATCATCCTAAATAAATATTCTAAATATTTATTCCATTCTTCTATTAATTAAATAAATATTCCAAATTTATTTAATCAATTCACTATCCCATAATTAAATAAATTCTATTTATTTAATTAAAATTCTTCTAAAGTCCTTCACAATTAAATAATCATAAATTATTTAATTAATCATATTTCCTCTATCCTAAAGTTCTAAATTCAAAATTCCACGTCACCTTTACACCTCACCTTTTCCACCTCACCTTGTCCACCTCATCAGGTTGCACATGTAATTAAATATATTTAATATTTAATTACCTTATTTTCCCTCACCCACATGGCCTATTTCTTCTCCAATCAGAGGTTAGTTAACCAATCAATCAAATCTGTTAACTAACCTGTCAGTTGAGTCAATCCAGTCAGTTCCACAATCCACTCTTCTAACTGATCAATCAATTCTGTTAACAGACCAGTCAATGGAGTTAACTCTCCAATCAGTTTTGTCACATCCCACCTTTCATGATGGAGCTGGGACACTTGTCACATTTCCACTGGTTGCACATTCCTCAACCATCCTCAACCGTTGATCTTCATATCTTCTCTCAACCGTTGATTCCTATTCCTCCGGGTCTATAAATGAAGCTTCATCCCTTCATTCTAATCATCCAGGCTTTTGACATCGTTACTCTGCAGAAATATCACCAGCGCGCCTTTGGCACCCACTTGTCATCTACAAGCTTGAGATCACCATTGTTGCATTGGAGCTCACCTTCATTGCACATCACACCATAGCCGTTCACCATCGACTTCCTCAAACAGCTTTAAAAGATTGCACTCTCTGAGGGCTCATCTCATCTGTGAAAGGACGATTCGTGATAGGCGAACAACAGAAGTTTCGAAACGGAAGAGGTTTGCTGTGGTTGTTCATTGCTTTGTTCATTTGAATCTTCTTTGTTTCTCTATTCTGTTGATGTTTGGGTCATCTGTTATTCATTTGATTGATGTTTGGGTCATCTGTTATTCATTTGATTGATGCACTATTTTACCCTCACATTTTTAGTGCATCAATCAAATGAATAACAGATGACCCAAACATCAACAGAATAGAGAAACAAAGAAGATTCAAATGAACAAAGCAATGAACAACCACAGCAAACCTCTTCCGTTTCGAAACTTCTGTTGTTCGCCTATCACGAATCGTCCTTTCACAGATGAGATGAGCCCTCAGAGAGTGCAATCTTTTAAAGTTGTTTGAGGAAGTCGATGGTGAACGGCTATGGTGTGATGTAACTATATATGTGATGCACTTAGCTATGTTGTTTGATTTTCTGGGCTTTTAAGATTAAGATGTGATGCAAATGTATTGGTGACCTAATGCATTGGATGGTGCATTCTACTAACCTACTCATGTGCATGCCTAGTTTCTACGAATGATATGATATGCTCCTATATGCCTTGTTTTTGTGATGTCCAAATGTACTCTATCGACAGAAGAATGACATGATGGATAGAGGAATGGTCGCGAAAGAATGACTTAGGAATTTTTCTTGATATCGTTACTCTGCATAGTTTGAATGATGAGGGCTGTATGGATGGGTGTATGGGTATAGGACGGATGCTTTGCTTTTAGATTGCTTTATTTCATCATTGGGCATTTTGTTTTTGGTACTTTCCTGAAATGTTGTAAGTGAATACAAGCACCGAGGTATAATTGAACCAAGATGACCTGAGTATCGCTTACATGGATTGTGATTGAGCAAGTTAATACAAGCATCTAGTCAAAATTTGAATCTAGATGACCTGAGTACCCCTTGCGTTTCAACAAGCAAGGATTGCCCCCGTTCGTGTTAGACCCTTGATGTCCTCGATGATCTTTTGCCGATCACGTCCTAAGACAAGGCTTCACATTACTAAAGTTTAATCCCCAAATAGCAAACAAAGAAACTAATCATGCCCCCATCATAGCATCTCTAGCTGTTGGCATCCTCGAGTAGCATAGGAAGGTATGATAGCAAAATCAAGACTCTGTAACTTAACCCTAGGTTCCAGTCTACAAAAGCACATTTGTGTTGATAAGTGTTTATTTCTTGCCTTAATTTGCATAAAATCATTTAGAAGACCTTGGGTATTTGCTTTGTATTGGATAGGTTAAGATGCTCATTGTCGGGATTTCTGCTTGAAGTGCGGGTGTTTACTTGCATTTGCTTACCTAACGAGAAGGTTGCACTATCCTTATTGAGAAGACGGACCCTAAGGGACTGACCTAGTGCCTCGGGGGCTCATTGCTAAATGGCCTTGCCTACGTGACGACGCAGAGGCAACGTAGTTCGGGGTAAACCCTAATGGACCATGGATGGACTAGAAGGAAGACGACAAGAATGAAGACAAGAGGGGGAGACGAATGGGACTTTGGGAGAGATGGAAGCCTCGGGGGCGCATTAGAATAATGGCCTTGCCTACGTGACGGCGCAGAGGCAACGTAATTCATGGATTCGGACCACAGATACTGACGAGAGACACTACGCTAGGCTCACTTCGAGGAGATGATATGGGACAAAACCTTGGTTGACAAGGCCACAAGCTGAGTATCAAGCCATGATAGGTAACTGTCAAGTGTTTACTGTGGGATGGATATGGGTCGGATGGGGAAAATAGAGGGAGAATGGGCTCAAGGTGATTGGATTCCCAAAGATGGAGAATGCGGTTTGTCACAAGTAACGCCTGTTTACCAGGTTTTCATCACTTGCTTTTATTTGCACGAGAAGCTAGAAAGTAACATGACGCCTGATTGCCAGGTTTTCATCAGGCTACCTATCCAAGGCGCCTGTTTGCCAGGTTTTCACCAAAGGACGATTTTTGTTTGCATGCTTTCTATTTTTTTCAATTTTTTTGTATTTTCTCTTTGTAACTTTTGATGATTTTTTTTTTTTTTTTGATTTTATTGTGCCCCCTTGCATTGGGGTTCTCTTAGGTATAGAACCTACGAAGGTGCATGCTGTTGATGGGATCATCAAACAACTCACCTTCCGATGTGGCCAACTGATATGCCCCCGATCTGTAAGCTGCTACAATTACATAGGGTCCAAGCCAGTTAGGCTCGAACTTACCTTTCTTTTCTCTGTCCTGCTGATTGCGAGGGTTCTCTTTTAGGACGAGGTCCCCAATCTTGAAGCATCTTGGTCTAACCTTGTGGTTGTAGCTTCTTGACATCATCTGTTGATAGGCTTTGAGATGGTCAAAAGCTTTCTGGCGTCGTTCCTCTAGCAGTTCTAGCTCTTGCAGTCTGGAGACTCTGTACTCTTCGTCTGATATGAGACCTTTCAACGACACCCGAAGGGAGGGGAGTTCGACCTCAATAGGAAGGATGGCTTCGGAACCATAGACGAGGGCGTAGGGTGTAGCACCTGTGGGAGTGCGTATGCTGGTTCGATAGGCCCACAGAGCGGGATTGAGCTGGACGTGCCAATCGCGACCGGCTTCATTGACAGTCTTCTTTAGGATTTTCAGAATGGTTTTGTTTGATGCCTCAGCTTGGCCGTTACCTTGGGGGTAATATGGGGTGGAGAAGCGATGTTGGATCTTGAACCGTTCACAAAGTTCCTGGACATCTTGATTTTTGAAAGGTCTCCCGTTATCCGTTATGATGGATGAAGGAATGCCATATCGGCAGATAATGTAATTCAGAATGAAAGAGGAAATTTGCTTTCCTGTGACGGTTGATAAGGGAACGGCTTCAATCCACTTTGTAAAGTATTCAGTAGCAGTTATGATGAATTTATGGCCGTTGGAAGAAGGCGGATGAATCTTTCCCACGAGGTCTAGTCCCCACTGGCAAAAGGGCCAGGGTGTCGTTAGAGGTCTCAACTCCTGAGCAGGTGCATGAATCAAGTTCCCATGTATCTGGCACTGTTTGCACTTTTTGACGAACTGATATGAATCCATTTCCATATTGGGCCAGTAATAACCCAAACGCATGAGTTTCTTAGCTAAGGAAGGACCGCTGGAGTGTGTTCCGCAGATCCCTTCGTGCACGTCTCGCAAGGCAGTTATAGATTCTTCCTGTTCTAGACAACGGAGTAAAGTACCATCCAGACCACGTCGGTAAAGGGTATTGGCGATAATGGTGTAACGGGAGGCTTGTCGGATGAAGGTTCGTTTTTGGTTGGAAGAGAGGTCCAAAGGAAGGATATTGTCCTTGAGGTAAGTGTAGGTCTTACCGTACCAAGGTGAATCAGATCCCACTAGGTGGCAGATGGAATGGGTTTCAAGGAGATCATAAGCCGGCTGTCGAATTGTTTCTACTAGGAACTCATACCGTGACTCCTGTTCAGGTATCTCAAGAAGAGAGGCTATGGTCGCCATTGCGTCGGCTGCTTTGTTCTCTATCCTGGGTATTTGCTCAAACGAGATGGTCCCAAAATGTTCTTTGAGATCGTCGACCATTCGCTTGTATGGGATGAGCTTCTCATCTTTGGTCTGATACTTGTCATTGACCTGGTTTATGACAAGCTGAGAATCACCATAGACACGTAGTGCTTGAATTTTCCACTCAGTGGCCATCTTGAGACCAATTACCAAAGCCTCATACTCTGCTATATTGTTAGTGCATGGAAATAACAACCTGTAGGACTTTGGAATTGTGTCGCCTTGGGCAGTGATAAACAAGATACCTGCCCCCGATCCATGGTTGGTGTAAGACCCGTCGAAGTAGAGTTCCCAAGGAGATGTGGACAGAGTGAATAGAGATTCATCGGGGAACTCAAACTACATTGGTGAAGTGTCCTGTAATGGTGCCTCAGCTAGTTGGTCTGCGATGATTTGCCCCTTGATGGCTTTTCTATCCACATACTCTATATCATATTCGCTAAGAAGCATAACCCATTTGGCTAGTCGTCCTGTGAGAGCTGCTTTGCTGAGAAGATATTTTAGTGGGTCGATCTTGGCAATGAGTTTGACAGGATGTGCCAACATGTAGTGTCGGAGTTTTTGTGAGGCAAAAACCACCGCAAGGCATGAACGTTCCACCTGTGAGTACTGCAGCTCGTAGCCCACTAAGGTTCGACTGATATAGTACACAGCTCTTTCCTTGTTCTCATAGTCTTGCTGCGCTAGGAGAGCCCCAAGAGCAGTGGGTGTAGCGGATATGTAGAGAATCAAAGGTTTTCCTTGGATCGGAGGCATGAGTATAGGAGGATTCGTGAGGTACTCCTTGAGCTTGTTGAACGCCTCTTCGCACGGCTCATCCCATTTAAATGGAACGTTCTTATGTAGGAGGTGGCTGAAAGGATGGCACTTGTCGGCCAACTGTGAGATGAACCTGCTGATGGCCTGTAGCTTGCCCTGTAAGGATCTCAACTGTGTTAGAGTTTTGGGCGGAGGCATGTCCATGATTGCCTTGACCTTGGCCGGGTCTACCTCTATGCCGTTTGCTGACACGATGAAGCCTAGCAGCTTGCCTGATGTGACCCCAAACACACATTTCTTCGGGTTCAATTTTACTTGGAATTGGTCCAGCCGTTGGAAGACTTTCTCTAATGTGTCCAGGTGTGAGTCCCTGGTGAGTGATTTTGCCAAGATGTCGTCAACATAATCTTCCATGGTCACATGCATCATGTCGTGGAATATAGTTGTCATGGCCCGCTGGTATGTAGCACCTGCATTTTTCAGCCCAAACGGCATGACATTCCAGCAAAAAGTACCCCATGGACAAGTGAAAGCGGTTTTGTGCTGATCCTCTGGTGCTATTTTGATCTGGTTGTACCCTGAGAATCCATCCATAAGTGACAACATTGTATGTCCCGCCGTGAGGTCGACTATGATATCGATGTTAGGCAAGGGAAAGTCATCTTTGCGGCATGCTTTGTTTAAGTCTCTAAAATCGTTGCATAGTCGAACCCTGCCATCTGGTTTGGACACTGGTACGATGTTTGATATCCATTCGGGGTAATCAATGGCCCTGATGAACCCCACGTCTAACAATTTCTTGAGTTCTTCCTTGACCAGGAGGGCAATATGGGGATGCATTTTTCTCAGTTTTTGCTTTACGGGTTTCACCCCTGGATCCAATGGCAAGTGATGTAGAATCAGGTTTGGGTCCAAACCTGGCATGTCGGCATATGACCACGCAAAACTGCCTCTCTTCTTTTTAAAGAATGGTATAAACCTGGTTTTCTCAGGTGGCGTGAGAGATTTTGCAAAGTGGATTATCTTAGGCTGCTCTTCAGATCCAATGTTCACTGGCTCTGTTGGCTCTACCACGATCTGTGACCTTTCTTGATACATGTCACTTGGGAGGGTGTCAAGCAATCCATCGTCAGGTGCCACAGTTGGGTTTTCACCTTCAGATACGTCCTTTCTTTTTACTGTTTTATGATCTGACACTGCCGCATGGCGGTTTTCACCGTCAGATCCCTTTTTGATCTTTACATTTTTGCGACTAGAAGGCTTGGCACCCTCCCCAAAGTATGCTACAGTATTGAGTTCGATAGTGAAACCGGCTTTATGATCTCCTTTTGGTAAATGATCTCGAAGTCCCATATAGTCAATGTAGGCGTCATCGTTCTGGAACACATCTAATTGAGGGGTCCCTTTCAGGTCCCAGTCAATAAGCTCAGGGTGTAAGAGGGGAAGGGAGTCGGATGAAAGACCTGATTCGTTGATAGTGTGGATGGAAATACTAGGAGCACAGGTGGGGGTAGTGTTCTGGGTGGTACTTTCTTCCAGGTTGTTTATCGCAATGGAATCTATACTTTCCTCGAAAGCCATAACTTCAGGGAGGGGCAAATCAGACTCCAGTGGTCTGTCTCGTTGCGTTTGTCTTTCATGATATGGGCTAAGGGTTTGGATGGTATCAATCTCCTTGTCATCGTAGGAGTGTTCTGTCAGCTCGTCCCATTCATACTGATTGGAATCATCTGAATCTGTGTCACTATCCTCTTGGAGTGTTTGAATTGTCTCCACTAGGCAGGCATTTTCTTTGGCTTTACCTTTACCTTTGTAGCCTAGGCCAGTCGTGTTTCTAGCCGAAGAGGAGGAAGAGGGTTGTATAGGTTCGATGATCCCCTCTTTTCTGAGGCTGATAGGGCCTTGTCCTTCATATCCCATCCTATGCAAGACGGTTTCACCTCGCCCGTAGAGCTCTGTAGGGAGTCTGGGTGGATCTTGGGATGTGCTTTCTTCTTCGGCATAGAGCCATTGTAAGAGATCTCGCTCCTCTAATTCATCGGATAAGGTCCCCCATTTTACAAAGGGGTTTGCGGGAGTTGTAGGAGGAGCAGAGGGCTTTGGAAAATGCCTGGGTTGATGCTTGGGCTGGCCAAAGGAGTGAGGAGACAAGGGCATTTTTGCAAGGTTGAGGCTGTGCTCAATCTGGTATTCCCCCACGCCATTTTCTTTTATGGTGATTTTCATTGGTTTGGGCTGTGAAGAGGAAGCTTCGGCAGTATGGTCTTGTGGCGGAGTAGGGGAGATATGGGCTCGGTTGTTGGGAATGACACATTCCGGTTTGGCTTGGAATGAGTTGCAATGCTGGTAGGGGTCGGGGTCGCCGTGTATGGTGACCTGCTTGCCATCGTGTGGGAACTTTATGCATTGATGGTAGGTGGAGGGGACAGCTTTCATGGTGTGGATCCATGGTCTCCCTAGTAGAATATTGTAAGCAAGCTCCCGATCAAGGACTTGGCACACCACATCTTTAATTACCGGTCCCACTTGAATGGGTAGGACAACCGTGCCCTTCGTGGTGCGTTCCTCCTCATCATAGGCCTTTATGGTAATCTTTCTCCGTGGATCCACTGCCTGTTCAGAGAACCCCAATGCAAGGACTAGCTTCAAAGTGCAAATGTTCAAACCGGCACCCCCATCAATGAGAACCCTCTTGATGCGGTGCCTGTGTACGAATGCGACAATGTGTAGAGGAGTGTTGTGGGGTTGAGACATGGAAAGGTCATCTTGTTCTGTGAATGATATGGAAGGGGAGGATGTCAAATTACCCACCATGGTTTGAAACTTTTCTTGGGCTAGGTTAGTGGGGACAGTAGTCTCCACTAAGGCTTTCTCAAGAATCTCCTTATGAGAAGGAGATAGACGCAGGAGCTCCAATATAGAAATATGAGCCGGAGTCTTTTGCAATTGGTCGATGACATTATATGGGCGGGGGTTGGACGGAGATGGCGACGACCTTGGAGGAGTGGTGTTGATCGTGACTCTACCACTGCGGGTAATTATACTACAACCAGTTCCGTTGGGTCCTGGTTGTTGGTTGGGGGATATGACGTTGACTTGCAGAACATGCTCAGAAATGCAGTTAATGGTGTACTCAAAGGGAACGCTTGCATAGTTAGCATTACTCGACCCATTGTTCTGGTTTGGCCTGTTACGATTGTTGTCATTATTGTTATGGCCATTGGAGTTGTTGCCATTGTGACCATTGTTGTGGTTGTAACCATTGTTGTTGTGGCCGCCGTTGTGATTGTTGTTATATGGCCGGTTGTGGTTTAGGAGAGGATCTCAGTAGGCCACATGAGATTCATTGGAGGTATGCTGTTGTGTTCCTCCCTGATTTTGGTCCAGTATATCTTGTATGACGTTCTTAAGACGGATGCAATTATTGGTTGTGTGCCCCCTTCCTCGATGATACTCACAATAGTCTGTGTCCTTCCAATAGGGAGGTTTGACTATAGGCTCGTAGTCACTTGTTGGCAGTAGAGAAATTTCATTGTTAGCCAACAACTTCCTAAGAGCAGACTCTTGAGATTCTCCTAACGGCGTGAATTTTCTCCTTGGATTCGAATTGAACCAAGGTCTAGATTCCCGAGGGGGTGGCTTGTTGAGCGCACCGTTATTTGCTTCTTCCTTAAGAGTGAATATGGGTTGTTGTTTAGGGGCTGCCGCCTTGGCATCCACTACTCCGTCGTTGACCACATTCTTGTTCTTGGTCCAAAACTTTGACTTGTCAGTTGTGTAATTTGAAGGAGGTGTGTCCTTGTAGAGCTTGAGAGTTCCTTTAGCGATCATAGCTTTCTCAATGAATAGCCCCATTTTGATGACTTTGGTGAATGAGGTAGGGCATTGTATCTGAATTTGATAGCTAAGATCGGGATTCAAATTGTGGACAAACATTTCCAATAGTTGTTTCTCAGGCATGTCGTAAGAACACTTGCTAGCTAGCTGTCGCCATCGTTGTAAGAAGGTGGCGAAAGACTCACCACCTTTTTGTTTGGTGTTGCATAGGTCTAGCATAGATACTTCATGTTCTATGTTGTAAGAGAAGTGCGTTATGAATTTATTGACAAGTTCATCAAAAGTTTTGATTCCTGGTGGAAGACGCGAGAACCACTCCATAGCTTGACCCCCTAAAGATCTTGGGAATAGTCTCATTAAGTAGGTCTCGTTGTGAGCTACTTCTAAACATGCTGCAGTGAATTCCCTGATATGATCTCTAGGGTCCCCCTTCCCTTTGTATTTGTCAAATTTCGGGATTCCGAACTGAAAGGGGAAAGGTTTCATGACCACACTTCTGTCAAAGGGGTATGGTGCTATATCTTCCAAGGAGTAGTTCTTGGAACTGGTGCCGATCTTAAGGTTGGAGATTTCTAGCTTTAGACTCTCAATTTGTTGTCTCACATCCGCTATAGGAGCATTTTGATCTATGTGTTGTTTTCCTCTTTCATTGGCCTGGGGGACCGTGTCATTTGTGCCTCTCTCATGTGCCTTTGGGACCGTGTCATTTGTGTCCCTCTCATGTTCATTGTCTGCATTTTCCACGATGGAGCTAATGTCAAAGTCTGCGGGGAGTTTGAGTCCGAGACTAGCAAGATGATGGAAATATTTGGTGGGATCCTCAAGGAGTACTCGCTCCACTAGGCGTTGGAATTTTCTATCTTGCATGTGTGCCACTAATTCTTCACGAGAAAATTCTTCATCATCATCGCGTGGTGGGGCGATGTGATCAGAAGGGTCGGCCATTTCAGTTAGCTTGTTGTACTGGGATCGAGTAAGAACCATGCAAGGTGGGGTGGGACGAAGTGGACAAGGATTAGAAATCTTGGCAAGGTGCCGACTAAGACTGTAATGAATGGGATATCTAGGACAAGACTTGGACAAAGGGTTCTCTCGCTCAATGACTTCAGGTAAGACGGTTGACACAAGACTCTAGCCACTAGCAAGGGTAGTCGATACCAGTCTCACTGTGTAGGGCTTAGTCGTTCAACAAGACTACTAGCAAAAGGTACTGTGACCTACTAGGCTTACGTGAATTCACTAAAGAAGGACCTATGTCGAATCGGTATGGGACAGAATGACAATGGGGTAAGAGTGACTAGGACAAAAGGTGACGGGGACGACCGTCGAAAGAGAGAGAAATGGGTGAAATGGATGAAAACTGACTGCAAGGTTGATTCTGACCTCAGAAAATGAAACTAGGCTGAAATGGGTACTCCGAACAGCTGACAAAAATTTCTCAAAAATAGAGCAGATGCTCACTGTCACACATGCGCAGAAACAGACGCGCAGCAAGAATAGGTAAATGCGCCGCAAGTCGTTGTGTATGCGCCACTCTGGTGAGGTATGTATGCGCGGTAACAGTCAACAAATGCGCAGCAGAAAAGTGCAAGCGCAGCAGGTCGGCGTATATGCGCAGCAAGTCGCTGTAAAAGCGCAGCAGAACAATGTATATGCGCAGCAGAAAGGTACAAAAGCGCTGTAAGTCGGTACAAAAGCGCAGCAAGTCGCTGTGTATGCGCCGCAGAAATAGATATATGCGCAGTTCTGGTATTTTTGGACAAATTTTTGGGATTTTTCTCTGTTTTTGGTATTTTTTGGCTGGAATAAGTCTTCCTGATCTGATTTTATGAATTAATTTAGCAAGAAAACACAGCAAGCACAAAGAATGTTTTGTAGTACTCATGTTACAAATGCATACATTCAAAGCATTACATCATATAACCATCCATAACATCATAACATAGAAATCATGTTCCATACACACATCTGCATTAGCTCATTTACACACCACATATACAGCATCATAACATAGAAATCATGTTTCATATACATACATTTGCATCATCACAAGAACATCATATTAACTTTGCATTCATTTGTCACATTAAATCATATAGACATCATATAGCAGCATATCAAAGTATTTCTCATATAGCATCATATAAGCCATCTAACTATGCAATAGAACCACATCATGCAATAGAAATAATCATCTCATAAACTCATGCAATAGATACACAAAGCTGCATCATCATCCATACTATCATATACAAAGATGTCCAAATATACAATATCACCATCTCTCTCAAAATCGAAGTGTCATATACAATGTACGTCTAAATAGACGGTGATACATGTCCCAAAATGTACAAAATCTGGTCTCTGACTACCCCTGCTGCTGTGGGCCACCACTGCCAGCTCCTGACTGCTGAGGTCCCATGACAGATGCCCCTGACTGGGATGGACCTGCTCCGTGGGCCACCCCGGACTGAGTCCTGAAACTCCCTGCCCTCTGGCTCGACGACACGGCACCATGGTACAAGCCTCGGTAGTACTGTGCCTGCTGCTGCGCCCTGGCTAAGTCTGTCTGCGCCTGTGCCAACTGCGTCTGCAACTGGCCTACCTGTGCCTGTGCCTGCTGCACCTGCCCAACTAGAAAAGAGCTCGCTGCATCTGTACCCATGGCAGCCACTGCTGTGTCCCTCTCTACTCAGATAAGGCGTACCTGAGCATCGGCCATGTCTCGCTCGCGAGTCAATCCAGCGATCACCGTTGCATCTGTATCTCGCCTCCTCTCCACTCTCCTCAGCTGTGCCTACAGCTCTCGCACCTGTCCCCTCAGACTGGCTATAGTCCTGTCATGTGCCTCACCCTACACTAGCCCCTGTGCTGCCTCTGCCTGTCCTAGCCCGTGCTGCTGGGGCACCTGCTGCTGTGGTACCTGCTGGGGTGGTGGCATCTGTGCCTGCTGCTGCACCTGCTGCGGTACCTCTCCCTGTCCTGGCACTGCCTGCCCAGCACGATCTATCCTCCTCCTCTGCCTCGGCCTCTCTGCAGCCCGGCCACCCCGTCCTCGTCCTCCTCTAGCGGCCCTCCGCCCTGGGCCAGCCTCCCCCTCCTCCTCTGAATCCGCCTCGTCAATACGAGGCACCAGCATGCCCGGTCCTGAATATCTCGGAAAGGGATGTGCAGTAATCCAATCCTCATACTCCTGTGTAACCCCCGCATTTGCAATCTCTCGCCTCATATCCCATGCCACATAAGGCAACTGCTGGAACTCTGCCAGAGCCTCCTCATAAGAAGCCATTGGCCCCCATCGGACCCTCTCTGCATGTGTCCGTGCAAACATGGCCTGTCCCTACGGCATGCCCTGTCTCCTGCCAAACTGTCTCAGTACTTGGCCCACCGTCTGCCTCTCCAAGATGTGCCGTGTCTGGCCTATCAACCACCTGGTCTGAAAGCAAAAGGGCAGCTCATCTCCCTCATCATCCCAAGGCTCGCAGTCCAGATATGGTCGCCAGACGACCACATCTATCCCGTCCAACGTATGCCGCCAATACTCCAGCTTCCCCAGCCTGTGCTGGGAAATCACTCCCGCGTAGCCATAGCTGTACGGCTCTCCCCTCTGCCTAGCAAAGACGCATATCGGCCTGGTCACCGCTATGTGCTCCCACAGCCAAAACTGTAACAGCAACACCCCAGCTGATAGACTCGTGCTGCGGTGATACACCACCTGATGCATGTCGTGGTATAGGTGGGCTAGCACACAAGGTCCCCACGCATATCGGGTGCCCTCAGTCAGCATCCGCTCCATGATCCTGCCCCATCCAATAGGGAACCCGTGCGATCTCCTGTCAGGGCATACAACGCCCGCAATCAGTCCAGCCACAATCCCAGGGAAGTAGTCGTAACAATCATATATGTCCTGCCAAGGGATGACCTGTCCCACCAGCTCGGGATCGTCAAATACTCGCTGACACTCAGCGAGTCCCGCATCCCGCTGTGCATCATACTCCACTAACTCGCCTACCACGGGCAAGTGCAGTATCCTATAGACGTCCTCCAACGTCACTGTCATCTCTCCAGTGGGGAAGTGGAAGGTCCCGTCCTCGCTGTGGAATCTCTCCACGGCAGCTGTCAGCAGTCCTCGATTCGCCCGCACCTCGGGCATAAAGCAAACATAATCTAGGCCCATGGCACCAAGCGCCACTCTATCAGCCTCCGTCAACATATGTCTCTGCAATAGAGGCATAGGGAATGTCTCCCTCGACTGCAATGTCTCTTGTATCTCCTCCTGCAAGCACGCAAAGCAAGGCGTCAGTCTCAAGCCGCATATACCATACTCAACATATCTATTGGACTATATCAACTAAACTTAGCATTTTAAATTGATCAAAACAGCACACTACATCTCTCGACTAGATTCCTGCAATCTCAGAGATAGCTCATCGATTCCTACGTCAAACAGGACGCTAATCGAATCAGTTTGGCTAAGTAATTTGCCATCCCAAGCAAATGCACCACTACAGGTGGTAAATGCACCATTTCTGGTATATGCGCCGCAACAATCAACATATGCGCCGCAAAAATGCATATGCACCGCTACAGGCCACATATGCGCCGTTCTAACGCATGCGCCGCATAAATCCACGTATGCGCCGCTAAATTACGGATGCGCCGCAGGAAGTCACATATGCGCAACTTTAACAAATGCGCTGCTACATTTCACGCATGCGCGGTGAAAATACAAAAGCGCCGCTTAATTATGAAAGCGCCGCCACAATGAACACATGCGCAGCTTTCACGCATGCGCCGCTGAAACAGGCATATGCGCCGCGAAATCACAAAAGCGCAGCTTCGCGAGGCATATGCGCCGTTCTGCGTTTCGGTGCATTCATTTCACCTATTTTCTACGAGCATTTATGACACCTAAACTCAACCCTAGGAGAATTTTTTCAAAGCACATACCGGGGGTCCTGCCTCTGCTGGCCGCCCGAATCGTCGGACTCGCTCGAATCGGTGCTCCTCACGTGGAATGTTTGCTGCTCTGGCCGCCATGCTACTCTAAGTTTGCTCTGAGCTCTCCTTCTCCAATCCAGATCAACCAAGTGTGCAAATGACTATTCTTGTGGACCCAGCTCCTATTTATAGCCTCCAAACCCTAATTCTGGCTAGGTGATGACTGTGACTACTTCCCCTGTCCGTTTTTCCTCCCGTTTTCTTCCCGCATCCCTGACCGCGTCCCTTTTCCTCCAACCTATCCTAACCCCTTCCTCGTCGTGAGATCGTCCGTCTCCAAAACTTTCGCCGTTTTTCCCGTCCAATCTCCCGAGGGGGCATCCTATCGTCATTTAACCTATACCAGGGGCAAACTGGGGCATGTATCATCATTCAGACTATCAATTTCTTTGAGGCAACGCTGTAAACTGCATTGCATCAAAGAGGGGCAAAATGTATACGCCTAAAAATGACACAAATCATCCTAAATAAATATTCTAAATATTTATTCCATTCTTCTATTAATTAAATAAATATTCCAAATTTATTTAATCAATTCACTATCCCATAATTAAATAAATTCTATTTATTTAATTAAAATTCTTCTAAAGTCCTTCACAATTAAATAATCATAAATTATTTAATTAATCATATTTCCTCTATCCTAAAGTTCTAAATTCAAAATTCCACGTCACCTTTACACCTCACCTTTTCCACCTCACCTTGTCCACCTCATCAGGTTGCACATGTAATTAAATATATTTAATATTTAATTACCTTATTTTCCCTCACCCACATGGCCTATTTCTTCTCCAATCAGAGGTCAGTTAACCAATCAATCAAATCTATTAACTAACCTGTCAGTTGAGTCAATCCAGTCAGTTCCACAATCCACTCTTCTAACTGATCAATCAATTCTGTTAACAGACCAGTCAATGGAGTTAACTCTCCAATCAGTTTTGTCACATCCCACCTTTCATGATGGAGCTGGGACACTTGTCACATTTCCACTGGTTGCACATTCCTCAACCATCCTCAACCGTTGATCTTCATATCTTCTCTCAACCGTTGATTCCTATTCCTCCGGGTCTATAAATGAAGCTTCATCCCTTCATTCTAATCATCCAGGCTTTTGACATCGTTACTCTGCAGAAATATCACCAGCGCGCCTTTGGCACCCACTTGTCATCTACAAGCTTGAGATCACCATTGTTGCATTGGAGCTCACCTTCATTGCACATCACACCATAGCCGTTCACCATCGACTTCCTCAAACAGCTTTAAAAGATTGCACTCTCTGAGGGCTCATCTCATCTGTGAAAGGACGATTCGTGATAGGCGAACAACAGAAGTTTCGAAACGGAAGAGGTTTGCTGTGGTTGTTCATTGCTTTGTTCATTTGAATCTTCTTTGTTTCTCTATTCTGTTGATGTTTGGGTCATCTGTTATTCATTTGATTGATGCACTATTTCACCCTCACAATCTCCTTTAAAAAACAAAAATATCTCCTTAAAAAAACTCATAAAATTCACTTTCTTTAATGTCATAAAAAGATGACATTTAAAAAAATTTCTAAAAAACAAAATAAAGCCATTTATATGGCTTGCTGATCGGGCTCTCCATTTTAAAGTCATTCGATGGCTTTTAAAAAAATGATCTTAAAAAGGATATTCGATGTTTTTTATGAAACATGCTCTCTCTTAAATAAGACAATTTGATGCTTTTTCAAATCAAGCTCTACATAAATTAAATACAAACCTTTGTATAAATTGAGCTCCCATTAAATAAGGGTCTTCGAATATATTTAATATTCGATGCTTTTTGAGTCTTATACGTGCTCCCCTAAAATCATAAAGATTTATATGACTTATTTGATGGCTTTCATCTAAGTCATAAATAATGCCTTTTTTTTTAATATTGACTTTCACCTAAGTCATTTATTTGTTTTGGCACCTATGTTCCTCGATACCTTTTTGAATGCTTAGCATTACATATGTAACCCTTACTCAAATCAGACATCATGAACATATGAATGAAGAACATGAAACACAACAAAGTCCTAATTCCCAAAAGAATGATCTCTGCATTGAAGGATAACCTATGAACAACATGGCATGAAAATGATGAACAACCCCTATCAATATCAACACCTTGTGAACCTACAAAACCTTTTGACATCAATTACAATCAATCTCCATTAATCTCCCCCTTTGTCATTGATGGCAAAATTACATTATGCAATTTTTCTTTCTCCCCCTTTTTGACATCTGATGACAAAGGCTGAATTAACTCCCCCTGTTATTTAGCTCCACAAAAAATGTTAAAGCTTGATCATAACATTTACACTCACATTGCATTATGAGGATTTTGAAGACATAAACTTTTGTTCACCTGTTATCTTCCTCTTTGAGCTTGAGATGATCTATGATGACAAAACATAACAATCTTGAAGCAAGCATATGACTAATCATGTTGATAATACCTGAAACACTTATTCTACATGAGAGCAACAAATCACCATGAAGTACACATCTGAACAACTTGAAGCACAAAACCTAAGAGCAACATTATGTGAGGCACACCAAACAAAGCATCAAACCACTGCTATAAACTACCCATCATACTCTCAGCATAATATCACTTCTTTTTGTCACAACACCAATATGAAGATGAAGATGAAAACTGACATATATCTGCTAACAACTACACATTCCTGATGACAACACATGTGATTGAAAAACAAACTTTCCCAACAAAGAATTCTTCTTCAATCATCAACACTTTTTGACCCACATGACAAATCTCCAATAACTCCCAAAGCATAAAGCATGATGGCATAAAGATAGCTCTTTTGACAAGACATAGATAAACTTGAACTCCATACAAAGATATTATAACCACTTCAACACCCATGATGCTCAACAATGCAGGCTCAACAAGCACATTCTGATAATAATAACATGAAGACAATTCATCACAAATTTCACAACTCATGATGACATGATCCCAATTCAAGAGATGACCATGCCAATAATACCATGATAGTGACTACAAAATAGATAATCAACATGCAACCAATCAACTTCTGTACACACATCTTGACATGATAAAGAATGAAGACCATCCTCCTGTTCCTGTACATGACACTTTTTACAACACCATGTCAAATCTGATAAATACAAATCCATTATCAATACTTTTGCAAATCCAAATGCAGAGACATAAGCTATGAATTAGCTTCTTCCATTTTCAGCCTCCTCAGCCAACATATGCTAATATTTGATAAGAGCTCCTTGAAAAACATCTTAAGCTCTTTGCCATGGCAATGAAAACTCCACAATATGAAGATCACATTGAACTGCAACATCATAACAACTCAATCTTTGTAAGTACCAACATGATATGACAAAGATAGAATCATTTATAAACCAAGTCACTCAACATCATCAAACTCTTTGTGCATTGAATCCCTGAACATCTTATCAACATCTTGTATGCATAATGAACCAATGATCACCTGTATCATTGACATACACTGAAGATCAACATGGTTAGCAACACCACCATCAACTACATAAATTTTATTTCACAAGAATCTAATAATCATGACAAGATCATTATATCAAATAATCTCCTTCCTAAAACATCTTGGGGATAATTGAGAAGACATGAACAACTCCCCCTAACTTTATGCCATGTATGCTATGCAACTAATGATGTGACTTGTGCAAGATGCACAAGCTTAGAATTTACCTTCTCTTGACTCTGTTTTAGTCTCCACACTTTTACTTCTTTCTTTTGTTTAGGTTTCTTCTTCCAAATCTTTTCAACCTTTTTATTTTTCCAACCTATCAAACCAGGTGATGCTATTGTTTCATACACTCTGCAACTATATGCCTTGTGACCAGGAGAATTACACTTGAAACATACAACATTAGTATTCCACATTGAAGTAAATTGATTTCTTCTGCAATTAACTGCTTTATGTCCAAAGTGATTACAGGTGTAACAATAACCATTAAATGAATAATTGTACCTATACATGTATGCTTGTCTTACAGGAGCAGCCCTTCTCCTTTGATTGTTTATTTTTCCTTCAGGAGCAACAAGATGAAGATCAATTTTTCTTCTAGGAGTCTCTCTAGCTTTAGAAGACTGTATTTTTTCATAACCAAGTCCAATAGTATCCCCATGTTGTTTTTGTTTACCCAGCATCTCATGTAACTTGCTTGTGCTCTCTTCAAACTTCATATTCTTTTCCAACTACTTCCTAACATCCTCAAGATCTTTTCTTAAAGAAACTATTTCTCCTTCAAGCTTTTGGCATTCAATTGATTTAGCTTCCAACTTAGACTTTGTTACATCAACTATCCTCTTAGCTTCCTCAACCTCTGTCTTTAGATTTATTTGATTCACTTACTTGATTCCTCAAATCCATAATCAAACTTCTAGTATCTTTAATGTCTGAAAGTGCTTTGTCTTTTAAGTCTCTTTCTTGTTGCAGTTGCAATTCTAATTTCTAGTTCTCATTTTTATATCTCTTGAGTTCACTCAAAGCACACATGAGCTCTCCTTCTATATCAACTTCAAACTCTTGTTCTTCATCACTTATAATGTGATCTTCTTCTGAATTTGATTGAACCTCATCTTCTTCATTTGAAAGTCTCCTATCACTGCTACTTTCTTCACACACTAGGCTATCCTTTTCTTTATCATCACCTTGATAGATTCTTATCAACTCCTTCCACACATCATGAGCTATTACACAGTGCATAACTTTACAAGAAATGTCATTAGATAGAGTAGATAATATGGCCTTCTTTGCAATATGATTACATTCAAGAGCTTCTTTGTTATTTACAGTAACACAATACCCATTCTCAACTGACATCAAAACACCATATCATAAAGAGGATAAATATACTTACATTCTAACATACCAAACTGAGAAATCTGAACCATCAAAGAAATGGGCTCCTAAAATCTTTTCCTCTAATTCAATACAAGATTCAACTTGTGAGACATTTCTATCAACAGGTTCTATATCAATATTTGAATTTGATAAAGATGGAGTCTTTTGACCAGTCTGAGACTTCACATTTTTCTTTTCTTTATTTCTTTTGCACTTACCCATGGTACTCCACACATAGGACCTACCCAAGTTGATTAGGCTTCTATAGGGAACCTATGCTCTGATACCACTTGTTGGAGTCCAGGACAACACTAAGAGGGGGGGGGGTGAATCAGTGTTGTGTAAACTTTTAAATTTTCACAACTTTTAATTTACAAGACAAAGAGGATAAGGAAGACATCAACAATCTATCAAATTCATATGCACAAGTATGGTGATGAAAAGAGTGAACAGAAACTTATATGTAAAACATCTAAAATACACACATAGAGACAAATCATGACATAGGAATTTTAGGAGTGGAAAACCCTCTTGGGGTAGAGAAACCACTAAAAAATGCCTCACTGGCTTATTAAAAACCTCACTAGTTACACATAGGTCTCACTGACCAAGGAAGCTTCACTAGCTTTACAAAATGCCTCACTGGCATACAAAGAGGTCTCACTGACCATACAAAGCCTCACTGGCATCTACCATCACCATTATCAAACCACCAAATCAAGTGTGCAAGAAATGATTGCAAGTCAATCTGATTTACACCAATACATAACCTGTATCTCATCAACTCCCCTGTGTTTGAGTCATTCCTGTAAAAGCATTATCTTCAGTATCACACACATAACAATATCTGATTCATCTGTGTTTTCTTTTCAGAAAGATCCTGTAGAAAATGTCTTCATTACTGTATGTTTTTCCACACACACACACACAAAAATCCATATTCAATACATCTGCAAAAACCATTATATAATGATTGTATGTCTTTTCATATTCCTGTAATCCCATTCTTTCATAGAGCACCTGCAATAAAACAAAAAATCTCTTGGAATTCCTCTCCTCTGCATATTCATCTTCTTGAGTCTTTTTAATTTCCTCTCTGCATTCATCTTCTCTTTCAATATGAAAATCTTTGTTCCCAAATGACCCTTCATATTTTTATTTCTTTACAAAATCCTCTGTAAACTCCAATCTACAAAAAGACAAAAAGACTTCTCCAAAAATAATTTAACATAAAAAAAATATCTCCTTGAAAGAAATAACTCCTCAATAAAATCTTCAATGAGATAAAATCATTCTATCCCTGCAATAAAAAATCAACAAAATATATCTCTGAAAAATAATCTTCAATTAATTCCAATCATTTTGCCCCTGTCAAAAATAAAACAATAACTCTTCATATTCCTCTGTGCACTTCAATAACCCCTTCAATTTCTTCTCTGCAAATATGATCTTCATAAAATATAAAAAAAAATCTTCAATGAAATAACTCTTCAATGTTTTCATCTTCTCCAATCTGCAAAAATATTTTCATTTGAAAGAATATCATCTGCAAAAACAATTAATCTTTTTCCTCTCTCTGCAAACAAAAAAAATGAGATTATATTCTTCTTTGCAAAAATATTTGATGCCTTCAAAAAAATATTTTCACAACCATTTGAATCCATTCCTCTTTACAAAAAAAATTCCATCTCCTTTTCAGTTTTCCATCTTCACCATTTTATTCAACAACTACATAATTTCACCTGCAAATAATAAAACATTCTTCAATCTGCAAAATAAAATCTTCAAAAAATTGTCCAACTTCCAAAAAATAAGACCCTTTTATCCTTCCAATAGAAGACCCTACATCTTCTCCACATAACATGGTCTTTTTAAAAAAATTCTTAATTTTCTCCACAAAAGGTTTCTAAAAAAAACTCCTTAATATTCTCCCCCACTAGTTAGGAGAATCAAAAAATCTTCCAAAAATATCTCACAAAAAATCTGCCTTATATCTCCTTTTAAAAAACAAAAATATCTCCTTAAAAAAACTCATAAAATTCACTTTCTTTAATGTCATAAAAAGATGACATTTAAAAATTTTTCTAAAAAACAAAATAAAGCCATTTATATGGCTTGTTGACCAGGCTCTCCATTTTAAAGTCATTTGATGGCTTTTTAAAAAATGAAGATCTTAAAAAGGATATTTGATGTTTTTTATGAAACATGCTCTCCCTTAAATAAGACAATTTGATGCTTTTTCAAATCAAGCTCTGCATAAATTAAATACAAACCTTTGTATAAATTGAGCTCCCATTAAATAAGGGTCTTCAAATATATTTAATATTCGATGTTTTTTGAGTCTTATATGTGCTCCCCTAAAGTCATAAAGATTTATATGACTTATTTGATGGCTTTCATCTAAGTCATAAACAATGCCTTTTTTTTAATATTGACTTTCACCTAAGTCATTTATTTGTTTTGGCACCTATGTTCCTTGATACCTTTTTGAATGCTTACCATTACATATGTAACCCTTACTCAAATCAGACATCATGAACATATGAATGAAGAACATGAAACACAACAAAGTCCTGATTCCCAAAAGAATGATCTCTGCATTGAAGGATAACCTGTGAACAACATGGCATGAACATGATGAACAACCCCTGTCAATATCAACACCTTGTGAACCTGCAAAACCTTTTGACATCAATCACAATCAATCTCCATCACCCTTGTTGCTGTGAGATCCGATCTCATTGTAACTATCTTCTTCTACTTCAAGTAGTGAGCCCCTTTGGCAGTGAGCCTCTTCCTTTGGTAGTAGCCCCTTATTTTTGCAATGAGCATTTTGGGTAGTGAGCCCTAAGGTAGTGAGCTTTCGACAGTGAGCCTTGTTGTACTTTTGATATATCATTTATATTGTGAGTTAATCCTCACCGTGGTTTTTCCCTCATTGGGTTTTCCACATAAAAAATTTGGTGTCTCATGTGTGGATGTGTTTAAGTTTTTGATTTCATGCTTTCATGGTTAAATCATAATAACATTGATTAATTGATTAATGTGTTGATGCTTAGAAAGAAGTTAAGTTTTGGTTACAACTGATTCACCCCCTCTCAGTTGTCTTGTACATTTCAACAAAGGTATCTTCCTTGGGTATTCTACTAAAAGTAAAGCTTACCAGTACTACAACAAGAGGTTAAGAAGGATTGTTGAGAGTGTAAATGTCAAAGTTGATGAAGATCTACAAAAGAGTTTAGATGTTAATGGATATGAATCAGATTCAGATGAGTCCTCTTGTAGAGAAGAAGAAAATGTTGATGAAAAGGAAGTATAGACTGAAGAAGAAGAAGCTCCAAAAAAGACTCCTAAAACTCCCAAGTATGTGTAGAAGCATCATTCTGAAGATCAAATAATTGGGGACAAAAATAGAGGTGTGCTAACAAGAAGGAAAGCTATTGAAGAATAGGTAAATCTATGTTTACTCTCTAAATTTGAACCTAAAACAGTGACTGAAGCATGCAAGGATGAGTGTTGGATTAAGGCTATGGAAGAAGAACTAATGCAGATTGAAAAGAATCAGACTTGGGAACTTGTCCCAAGACCAGTAAACAAGAATGTGATTGGAACTAAGTGGGTATTCTGAAACAAACTGAATGAGAGTGGATAAGTGGTAAGAAACAAGGCAAGACTTGTGTGTAAAGGTTACTCACAAGTAGAAGGAATAGACTATGAGGAAAATTATGCTTCGGTGGCAAGAATGGAGGCCATTAGGATGTTTTTGGCTTTTGCAACACATAAGAATTTTAAAGTATATCAAATGGATGTGAAGTCCACTTTCTTGAATGGTGAGTTGGAAGAAGTATACATAGAACAACTAGATAGATTTCAGTTATCATATAAACCTAACATGGTCTACAGGTTGAAGAAGGCACTATATGGATTGAAGCAAGCCCCTAGAGCTTGGTATGCAAGGTTAGACAAGTATTTATTACAAGGTTTTAGTAAAGGTTCTACAGGCAAAAATTTGTACATCAAAGTAGGAGAATATCAAATTCTGATTGTGGAAGTGTATGTAGATGATATAATCTTTGGAGAAAATGAAGGTATGTGTAAGAGTTTTGTAGATGAGATGCAGAAGGAATTTGAGATGTCAATGTGTGGAGAAATGAACTTCTTTCTTGGGCTACAGATCAATCAGATAGATAAAGGTATTTTCATTTCACAATCAAAGTATGTCAAGAAGTTGGTAAAGAAGTTTGGAATGGTAGACTCTAAACCAGTATGTACCCCTATGACAACTGGTTGCAAGCTGAGCAAGAATGATGAATCTCCTAATGTTGATCAGAGCAAGTATAGGTAAATGATTGGAGGATTATTATACTTAACTGCTACTAGATCGGATATTATGCATATAGTTTGTCTTGTGGCTAGATTTCAAGAAGATCCTAGAGAGTCACATCATGTTGCAACAGTGAAGAGGACTTTGAGATATTTAAAGGGCTCTCCATATCATGGCTTGTGGTATCCAAAGGATAATGACTTTTCTCTAAGTGCTTACACAGATGCAGATTGGGCTAGTTGTGTAGATGATAGGAAAAGTACAAGTGGTGGTGCATTCTTTCTTGGAGGCAGAGTGGTGTCATGGTTAAGTAAGAAGCACGATTCGGTATCTTTGTCTATTGCAGAGGTAGAATACATTGCAACAACATCTTGCTGCACACAGGTGTTGTGGATGAGGCAAACCTTGAAGGATATTAGAGTTGTATATGATGAACCAATTCTTATCTTCTATGATAATACAAGTGCTATTAACATTTCAAAGAATCTGGTGATGCATTCAAGGATAAAACATATGTCAATCTGGTATCACTTTCTAAGAGAGAAGGTTGCAAAAAATGAAGTGAAGCTTGAGTATGTGCCAACAAAGGATCAGGTTGCTGATATATTCACCAAGGCTCTTCCTAAGGATACACTTGAGTATCTCTGAGAGAAGTTAGGGATTATTTCCCCTCCTTCTTGAACTAGATGCATAAGGAGATGCATCAGTCCAAGTGGTTTTCAAGTCTCATTCTTTATTTTGGATTGATGTTGGAGACTACCTCTCAGGGAGAACAAGTAGTGGTCATGATGGTTGTTGCAGTTAGGGGGAGTAAGTTCTAATGTTGGTTGCTTCTAAGGGGGAGCATGTAGAGTAGTAAGAGAAATGTTGTTGCAGAATTGTAATAAGTAGGTACAATTTTGAGCAGTAAAGAGAGATGTGCAGCCCTTTGCCATTGATGTCAAAGGGGGAGAGAGAACAATGTGAAAAAGAAAAAAAATTCAGTGGTCAGGGAGAGAGAGAGAGTAAGAGGTGTAAAAGAAAGAAAGAAAGGGGGAGAGTAAGAAAGAAAATAAGTTTGATGCAAAGTTGTGTCTTGATGGTTTTTCACATTATGTGTTTCCATCAATGACAAAGGGGGAGATTTTTGCAAGCATGTGCAGTCGGTGTTTTCATTGATGTCAACAAGTCTGTGTTGTCATTGGTGTCAACTATGTCTACTGGGTGAGCAGAGATGAGGTTGTTGTAAGTGTATGAGTTGTTTGGTTGATTTACCTTGTTGATGATGATTTGGTTGCTTTGAAGAGGTGTTGAAGATGTTGAGAATATGGTTCTATTAGTTGGTTTACAAGTGCTTTTGAGAAAATTTGATTAATAAAGGAAATAGTGTGTTAAAGTAGCATTTTGGTTTACAAAGTAGTGTTCTTGTTTTGCTCCGTATTTGCTCTATATTGAAGATCTGTCTTTGCGGTTTGGATACGTTGTTAAGAAGTGTTAAGGGTTGTTATATTCCAAATTTTGTGCTCTAGTTTGTTGTGCATAAGTTGTGTTCACTAGTATGAAGACCGTGTTTCTAAGTGTTGCAGAGGTGTCTGGGAGAAATGTCTTTGCTCTGCATTTCTCCACAAAGAAGTTTTAGGTCTTGCGATTATGGAATTTTGCTTATAAGGTTTATATCTTTCATCTATTGAAGTTGTTCATGGTTTCGTTCTCCGGAAGTCAATTTCTAAAGATACAGTGTATGACAGAGATAGTTAAGCATGCTGGATAAACATGATAAGGTTGTGCGACAAGTAAAAGTTGTTACAAAGCAATTTGTTGGATATCAGGATACTTCAGGATGTTCATGGAATACTTTAGATTGTGTTGAAGCCTTGCATGTGATTCAAAAGTCTTCTTTGGTTTTGAGGAAGTGTGTACTTAAAAGTTTATTGTGTTAACATAGGTTTGGCTGACCTTGGGTGTTTACACTAATTGCGGAGGTGATTTGGTGATTATGAAAGTGTGTGGTGGCATGCTTGGATGAATTTAGGTCTAAGCTAAGATGTCTTATGGTCTGCCTTCATTCCTTTCTACCGTGGGTATGTTTAGGTCCAGACCTAATTTGAATTTTCTGGGTTAAGGTGATTTTCTGACCTTGGAGAATGCTCTCAAGGTTGATGATAGTATAAATGAGTGTCAAGGGATCATGATTTAGTGTAAGCATGATACATACGATGTGAGTAACAGTGTGGTTGAATGTGTGGTGTAGTACAAGTCTTCATGTGTTAGATTACTAGATGCAGTGAGCAGAAGGTGTCTACTATTCTTTAGTGATGCTGCGAAGGTGATGTTGGTATTGTGGTGAATATTGTTTCTATACTTTGAGATTCATTGGAACTATACTCCATGCATATGTAAGATGCAATTATAACAGTTCAAATCTAGGCAGTAAGCCACTTCTTCTATCTCTTTCTTCTGGGCAGTGAGCGCTTTGGCAATGAGCCCTTTGACAGTGAGCCTTTCTTCTGGGCAGTGATCCTTTTGTAATTTGGTGTTGATACTACTTTAAATTGTGAGCTAATCGTCACAATGGTTTTTCCCTTCTTGGGTTTTAGATGTAAATCTGGTGTTCTCTTGTGTTTGATGTTAGTTTGATTCAGTTTCTGTTATTTGCTTCTCATGCTTAATCATCATAATAGTCTAATGGTTAATTGAATCTATGCATATCTAAATATGTGTGAGGGTTTTGAAATTTTAAGCTACAACTGATTCACCCCCCCTCTCAGTTGTCTTGTGCATTCAAAAAATACAACATCCATCACAGATATATAATAAATAGGCCCCCCATAAGAGGGAAAGGATGAGACAAGATGTCCCCCCATAATGAAGTAGCTCATGTGCCAATAGTGAATGCTCAAAGAACAAGACCAAATAGGATCCAAAACTTGCAAACAACATTCCTCCCTTTGGGAAGAAACTGTTGAAATACACCAGACAACTGAGAGGGGGGTGAATCAATTGTCACAAAAACTTAGCTTCATATGAATATCAAACCATCAACAACTTAATTACTTATAACCAAATTTAACCATGAAAGCATGAAACCATAAGCTTAATCACAATCACACATCCAACATACTAGACACTAGATTTTTATATGGAAAACCCTAAAAGGGAAAAACCATGGTGGGTGTTAGCCCATAGAAATATATGAGTAATAACAATGCCAAAAAATAGAGGCTCATTGCCCAAATTGCTCACTGCAAAGAACGACTCACTGCCAAAGGGTGGCTCTATTGGAATTAGGCCAGACAACTAAGAGGGGGGGTGAATTAGTTGCCCCACAAAATTAACCTTTTTCTCTTTTAATCTTCTTTCACAACTTATAAACAGATTAATGATGTAAACATTAAAGCATGAAACAATAACACATGAGTAGAAACACAATTAACACAATTGACACCAAGATTTTTAACATGGAAACCTGGTTAAGGGAAAACCACGGTGGGGGTTAACCCACAAGATTCGTACCCTGTTAAAAGTACTTGAAAATGGGAAGGCACTTGCCTTCAAGCCCATTGCCTAGAGCTCACTGCTCAAAAGAGGCTCACTACCTACATAATTTATGTTTAATACACAAGGAATTAACTAAGAAATAACATCTTCTTCATGCCTGGTTCAGTCTCATTGAATGCTCACAAAACTTCTGCTCTTCTCCCAAATACTTCTTCACTATCACTTCATCCTGTTGCAAGTATGGGCCTAACTGGTGTTGTCATTGATGTCAACATACTCCTGTTGCATTGATGTCAAGGATTGGATGAGTTGTATGCTGAGGATATTGAGAAAATTAGTCCTATCAAGAACAAAGAAGAACAGTGAAGACAGTGAAGTAAAGATCCCAGCCAAGATGAAGATCAGAGGATGCGCATCAAAGGGTTTGTAGATATGTGTCCAAAGGTGATCTAGTAAATATTTGAGAGGTCCGCATGAAGATTTGAAGAAGATATGGCCATATGAGTAAAACCAGTTCTAGCAGATGTTCAGAGATGACAGAGTGACACAAATAGGTCCGGTGAGATCCAGAAATGCAATATCTTGTTCTGCGGATTTGATGGAGTGTTTAGGAAGTCAATGTGAATTGATAACTCAATTGGTTCATGGTTTGGAGGTCCGCAAGCATTTATTCCAATATGACAGTGATGATAGACTGTGTTCTTGAAGTTTCAGATGAAGGAGAGAATGATTTCAGTAAGCAGAAGTAGTGTGGATGTTCTTGGTGATTCAGGCAAGCTTGTGGAGGTCTCTGGATTGTGTCCAGTTTGTGTTGGTGATTCACATTGAAGATTGAGCTCGTAATTGAAGAATTACTTCTGGATGATGATGTTCTTCCTAAACTTGGCCGAATGGATGATTTACACATCTTGCGGATGATTTTGAAGATGTTCTGTGAAGCATGGTGTGTTCCTCAAAGAAGATTGAAGTCTCAGATCTGTGTGGCCGATAGTGTGATGATCCACATGAAGTCTTTTGTAATTAGTCATGTTGTATTTATGTATTTGCTCTGTAAAGTATGCCGACTTGGATGATTATCCCAAGTCAATGTCTTGTATAAATAAGAAGTTGTGAAGTCATTTCAAATGCATCTTGGTAGAGAAGAGAGTGTGGTAGAGAGGAGAAGAGAAAAAGGTAGAGTAGAAGTATTGAGCTTAAATGGAACTGACTCAAGCATGGTGAAGATGCTATTCTTTAGTTCAAGTATGTAATATTTATTATTCTGTAGACAGTGCGTCTCCTGTAGGCAGTGGGCCTCTTGTGAGCAGTGTGCTTGGGTAGTGAACCCTAATTGGCATGTGCCATTTTGTTCTTCTTATTCTTTTAATAGAGAATACAATCTTGGGTTAGTCACCCCGTGGTTTTTCCCTTAACCGGGTTTTCCACGTTAAAATCTTGGTGTCATATGTGTTAATGTGTTTCTGCTCTTGAATTGTTGCATTATGTTTCCATGATTGATTTATTATTATGCTGCTGAATTACAAGAAGGATTTAAGTGATTAATAAGAGAAAGTTTTGGGACAATTGATTCACCCCCCCTCTCAATTGTCTATCTTGAATCTAACAATTGGCATCAGAGCTAAGTTCCTCTAAAAGAGATTAACTACTTGAGAAGATCCAGGATATCTTCCTACAAGAAGGATAGTCCGAGATTTGATGGAACCAATTACACTCTTCAAAAAAGCCGCATGGAATGTCACTTGTAATGTATGGGAATGCACTATTGGATCATGGCTTCAAAGAAGTATGTTCCTCCACAGAATGGTCCAAGAACCGTAGATGAAATCAGAGATGCTGAAAACAATCTTTGGGCTAAAGAAGCTCTACTAAGTGCCTTATCTGATTCAAAGCTGACAAATGTTATAGATATAAAAACTGCATATGAGATTTGGGAAAAACTGGAACTTCTGCATGAAGGAGACAAGTATGTTAAATGTGCTAAGCTACAGAGTCTGAAAGGAAAATTTGAAAACCTAAAGATGAGTGAAGATGAAAATATCACTACATTTATGCAAAAAGTAAATGAGCTTGTTTGTGGCATTAGGTGTGCTGGTGGAATCCTGGATGAAGATGAGATTGTTGCCAAAGTTCTCAGATCCCTACCTCCTTACAAATACAAGGTTGTTGCTATTGAAGAATTCAGATCTTTTTCAAATATCACAAGAGATCAATTGGTTGACAAATTAGCTACATTTGAATTGGTCGAGTTTAGAGATGCACCCGCCAAGACTGAATCTACATTCAAAGCTAGTGCCTCTGTAAAAGGCAAACAAAAGTTTGATCTAGGAGAGAACTCCTCAAAGAAACTATCATGGTATGAAAAATTAAAAAAAGATTTGGAAGAAGATAAAGCAGAAGCTCTCAACCTGAAGCCCTTATTTCAAAAAGACTGCCAAGAGGATCCGGTAAGTATGAAGGAAAATTGCCCTTCAAATGTTTCAACTGCAATAAGATTGGTCATTTTGCCTCAAGGTGTCTGGAAAGATTTTCAAGGGCAAATCCTAACAGATCAAGATTCCAAAAGAAATGTTACTATGTTCATGAAGATGATGATGATGAAGGAGTAACAGATGATGAATCAGAGACAGGAAACAAATCTGGAAGTGACTGGGTGTTTATTGCCATCGAGGAAGAAGATCCAATGCCCTCTGAATCTGTCAATCAAAAAATGGTAGAAAGAGCTCTGGCTGCTCAAGTTGAAGAAAAGGATGATTGGGTCATTGACAGTGGATGCTCCCACCATATGACATGTGACAAAAATAAGTTCATAGATTTGGAAAGATATGAAGGAGG
Organism: Cunninghamia lanceolata; assembly: GCA_027924645.1. Taxonomy (NCBI): domain Eukaryota; kingdom Viridiplantae; phylum Streptophyta; class Pinopsida; order Cupressales; family Cupressaceae; genus Cunninghamia; species Cunninghamia lanceolata. The sequence continues at coordinate 3,369,329 of BSBN01001255.1, forward strand.
AGTTGTAAAATTTGGTGATAATTCTGCTGGTAAGATCAGAGGTAGAGGAACTATTTCTTTTGATGGAAATAACAAAACCAGTAATGTACTGTATGTTGAAGGTCTGAAGCACAATCTTCTCAGTGTTGGACAGTTGGTGGACAAAGGCTATGATCTCTGATTCAAAAATGGAAAATGTAAGATCTTTGAAAGTTCTGGAACAAAGATTGCATCTGATACTCAAACAAAAGGTAATATCTTCCACTTGGTTGGTACTGGTAAAAGTTGTTTATTTGTTCAAATTGATCAGAGTTGGTTGTGGCATAGGAGAATGTGTCATGTGAATTTTGATAATATCATCAAGATAAGCAACACTCAGGCTGTAAGAGATCTTCCAAGACTGGTGAAACCTACTAATAGTTTGTACAAAGAATGTCAGTTGGGTAAGCAGAGCAGAGTCACATTCAAAAGTAAGGAACAATCTTCTATCGGATTGTTGGACTTAGTACATATTGATCTATGTGGTCCGGCAAGAATCAGGAGTTTGCAAGGTGATAGATACTTCATGTTATTAATTGATGACCACTCCTGGGTGATGTGGGTGACTTTTTTGAAAGATAAATTTGAGGCTCTTGAGAAATTCAAAATATCCAAGGCTATGGTAGAGAATGAAACTGGATTAAACATAAAATGTCTTAGGTCTGACAGAGGTGGAGAATTCACATCCGGGGAGTTCATAGAATTCTGTGAGAAACATGGGATAAAAAGACAGTTGTCTTCTCCAAGGACTCCACAACATAATGAAGTAGTGGAGAGAAAGAACCAGACCATCCAGGAAGCATCTAGAACCATGATGATGGAAGCAAATGTTCCTCAGATCTACTAGAGAGAAGTTGTAAGCACTGTTGTCTATACTCTTAATCGAGTACAAATCAGAAGCAATACTGGTAAGACCCCTTATGAACTCTAGTTTGGCATCACTCCCATTGTGAAGTATTTCATAGTATTTGGTAGCAAATGTTATATTAAAAGAGATGAAGACCTTAGAAAATTTGATTCTAGAAGTGATGAAGGAATATTCTTGGGTTATTCTACTCAAAGCAAAGCATACCGGTGTTATAACAAGAGATTGAGAAAGCTTATGGAAAGTACAAATGTGAAGGTTGATGAAGGTATTGAAAAAACCTCAAGGTTTTATTTATATGATGAAGATGTTCAAAATGATGTTTTGGTCCAAGAAGTCCAATCCCCTTCTGAAATTTAGATCCAGATTGATCCGGAGAATCAGGAAGAAGAGATAAGTTTGAATGAACCTGTTCAAGAAATAGAAGTGCAAGAAATTCCCAAAATTCCCAAGTATGTAAGACTGAATCACTCTGAAGATCAGATCATAGGTGATAAAAGCAAAGGTGTTCAAATAAGAAGAAAGATTGCTCAAGACTTAGAAAAGTATTGTCTAATTTCAAAGATTGAACCAAAGACAGTGAATGAAGCATGCAATGATGAAATCTAGACTAAAGCAATGAAGGAAGAGCTGATGCAAATTGAGAAAAATCACACTTGGGATCTTGTTCCCAAACCTAGAAACAAAAATGTGATTGGAACTAAATGGGTCTTCCGGAGTAAACTAAATGAAGATGGTGAAGTAGTCAGAAACAAAGCCAGATTGGTCTACAAGGGTTATTCCCAAGTAGAGGAGTTGATTTTGAAGAAACGTTTGCTTCGACGGCAAGAATTGAAGCAGTCAGATTATTTCTTGCCTTTGCTGCCTTCAAGGACTTCAAAGCATATCAGATGGATGTCAAGTCTTCCTTCCTAAATGGTGACTTGGAAGAAGAAGTTTACATTGAGCAACTAGATGGATTCCAATGGTTTGATCATGGTGATATGGTCTGCAAGTTGAAGAAAGCACTGTATGGACTCAAACAAGCCCCAAGAGCCTGGTATGAAAGACTGGATAAGCAATTTTTGAAGATTGGTTTCAACAAAGGTACTGTTGACAGAAACTTGTACTTCAAAATTGATCATGAAAATATTTTATTGTTGAAGTATTTGTTGATGATATCATTTTTAGAGGAAGAGATAGTATGTGCAAACCTTTTGCAAATCAAATGAAAAGTGAATTTGAGATGTCTATGTTTGGGGAAATGAATTTCTTCTTAGGTCTGCAAATCATTCAAACAAAGAAAGGAATCTTCATTTCACAGACCAAATATGTGAAAGAATTGTTGAAGAAATTTGGGATGGAAGACTCAAAACCAACGAATACTCCTATGGCAATCGAATGTAAATTGAGCAAAGATGATGACTCTCCTAAGGCTGATCAGAAAAAAGTACAGGTCAATGATTGGAGGACTATTGTATCTTACTCAAACTAGACCTGACATTATGAATGTTGTTGGTCTTGCTTCTAGATTCCAAGCTGATCCTAGAGAATCTCATGTCATGGCAATCAAGAGGATTCTCAAATATCTAAAAGGGATAGTTGAGTAAGGTTTATGGTATCCTAGAGATCATGATTTCTCTCTTCATGCTTATACAGATGTGGATTGGGCAGGAGATGTGGATGACCAGAAGAGTACTAGTGGTGGAGCATTCTTTTTGGGGAAAAGATTGGTTTCTTGGCTAAGCAAGAAACAAGAGGCAATATCTCTGTCTATTGCAGAAGCACAATATATTGCAGCAGCAGGTAGTTACACTCAAGTATTATGGATGAAGCAAATGCTAAGAGACATCAGAGTGGAGTATGATGAACCTATCACAATCTTCTGTGATAATTCAAGTGCGATAAATATATCAAAAAATCTAGTATTGCATTCAAAGACAAAATATATATCCATCAAGTTTCATTTTTTGAGAGAGCACGTGAACAAGAATGAAGTTAGATTGGAGTTTGTGCCCTCCAAGGATCAGATTGTAGATATTTTTACTAAACCTCTACCTAAGGACTCTTTTGAGTATCTCAGGGAGAAGTTAGGGGTTATTACCCCTCCGGTTCTAAATTAAGGTGCACTGATGTGCATCAGTCTGGTGGATCTCACATCCATATCTTATGGTCCAGGTTGATGATGGGAAGCTGCTACTTAGGGAGAGCAGTTGGTATGATTATGAGTAATGCAAGTATGTGCCCTTTGCCATTGATGTCAAAGGGGGAGAGAAGACATGTGAAAAATAAAAAGTGGTTGCTGATCAAAGGGGGAACAGTAAAGGAAGAGAAGACATGTGAATGGTTGTTGTTGATAGGGGGAGTTATGTCAGTCAATGAGGAGAAGTTCTTGTCTTGATGGTTAAAACAATTTTTCACATCATATGTTGCCATCAATGACAAAGGGGGAGATTGTTTCAAGTATTGGCCTAACCGGTGTTTTAATGATGTCAACATACTCCTGTTGCATTGATGTTAAGGATTGGATGATTTGTATGCTGAGGATATTGAGAAAATTAGTCCTATCAGGAACAAAGAAGAACAGTGAAGACAGTGAAGTAAAGATCCCAGCTAAGATGAAGATTAGAGGATGCACATCAAAGGGTTTGTAGATATGTGTCCGAAGGTGATCCAGTAAATATTTGAGAGGTTTGTATGAATATTTGAAGAGGTTATGGCCATATGAGTAAAACCGGTTCTAGCAGATGTTCAGAGGTGACAGAGTGACACAAATAGGTCCGGTGAGATCCAGAAATGCAATATCTTGTTCTGTGGATTTGATGGAGTGTTTAGGAATTCAATGTGAATTGACAACTCAATTGGTTCGTGGTCTGGAGGTCCGCAAGCATCTATTCCAATATGACATTGATGACAGACTATGTTCTTGAAGTTCTAGATGAAGGAGAGAATGATTTCAGTAAGCAGAAGTAGTGTGGATGTTCTTGGTGATTCGGGCAAGCTTGTGGAGGTCTCTGGATTGTGTCCAGTTTGTGTTGGTGATTCACATTGAAGATTGAGCTCATAATTGTAGAATTACTTCCGGATGATGATGTTCTTCCTAAACTTGGCCGACCGGATGATTTACACATCTTGCGGATGGTTTTGAAGATGTTCTGTGAAGCATGGCGTGTTCCTCAAAGAAGATTGAAGTCTTAGATCTGTGTGGCTGACAGTGTGATGATCCACATGAAGTCTTTTGTAATTAGTCATGTTGTATTTATGTATTTGCTATGTAAAGTATGCTGACTTGGATGATTATCCCAAGTCAATGTCTTGTATAAATAAGAAGTTGTGAAGTCATTTCAAAAGCATCTTGGCAGAGATGAGAGTGTGGTAGAGAGGAGTAGAGCAAAAGGCAAAGCAGAAGTATTGAGCTTAAATGGAACTGACTCAAGCATGGTGAAGATGCTATTCTTCAGTTCAAGTATGTAATATTTATTATTCTGTAGATAGTGTGTCTCCTGTAGGCAGTGGGCCTCTTGTGAGCAGTGTGCTCGAGTAGTGACCCCTAATTGGCACGTGTCATTTTGTTCTTCTTATTCTTTTAACAGAGAATAATATCTTGGGTTAGTCACCCCGTGGTTTTTCCCTTAACTGGGTTTTCCATGTTAAAATCTTGGTGTCATATGTGTTAATGTTTTTTTGGTCTTGAATTGTTGCATTATGTTTCCATGATTTATTTATTATTATGCTACTAAATTACAAGAAGGATTTAAGTGATTAATAAGAGAAATTTTTGGGACAACTAATTCACCCCCCTCTCAGTTGTCTATCTTGAATCTAACACATCCTTTACTGTTCTTGTTCTTCTGCTCCTCCTCTTCTCTGCTTTGCCTCTGATCCTTTCTTGGGATTTGATTATTTCGCACAAGGATAATTTTCAACAACTCAACTACATGCCTTTATATGCTTCATCAACCTTGGAATAAACATCAAGGTTGGCACTACACGTGTCTGACTTAATGCAAATCACTAAGCTATCAGCCAAACATAACTGGGACTCAAATCTTCCTTGATCAACATGCCACTCTCCATATAATTACTTTTTAGATCATCCACAACATGCTAGAATCATCCGGTCGGTCAAGTCTAGGAAGAACAACAAAACCAAGAAGAAAATCTTCAACAATGAGCTCGGTCTTCAATGCGGACCTCCAACATAGCAGGCACATGATCCAGAGACCCCTACAAGCACAATAAATTCAGCAATAACATTTGCACTACTTCAAATCAACAGAATCACTTGCATCTTCTTCTAGAACCTCAATAACACTGTCTACCTTGATTGTCACACTAGAAAGATTGCTTGTAGACTTCCAAACCACAAACCACTTGAGTTGATGATACACACTGACTTCCCAAACATGCCTCTAGAACCGCAGATCATAATATTTCAATGCAGAGCAATCCAGACCAATTTACTGTCACTCTATCTCTTCTAAACATAGCAAAACCTGGTTCAATTCAGATGACCATATCTTCTTCAAATCTTCCTGTGGACCTCTCAAAACTTAACTGGAGCTACTTAAGACAATCCTCTACACAGCCATATGGTCTGCATAGATCTTCATTAATTTTCTCAATATCCTCAACATTCCAGTCTTCTAAACAGGCAACAAAATAGGATACAGTTGACACCAATGGCAACAAGAATATGTTGACATCAATGACAACACCAATTAGGCACATATTTGCAACAATCTCCCCCTTTGTCATTGTTGGAAACATATGATGTGAAAAACTGATTCAACCATCAAGACAAGAACTTCTTCCCCTTTCTCTTATCACTTCTGCAACTACTTTCTTCACTGCTCCCCCTTTCATTAGCAACTGGTTTTTTTACATGACATCTCTCCCCCTTTGACATCAATGGCAAAGGGCACATATTTGCAATCTTTTCTTCCCCTTTTTGTTTCAGACTGATCTCAAAATTTGCATACTGACTACTCCCCCTGAGTAGTATCTCCTTAACATCAATCTGGATCACAAGATATGACTGTGAATTCCACCAGATTGGTGCACCCTAGTGCATCTTAGTTCTGATCAGGAGGGGTAATAACCCTTAACTTCTCTTTGAGATACTCAAAAGTATCCTTGGGTAGAGGCTTGGTGAAAATATCTGCAATTCGATCCTTTGAAGAAATAAACTCCAATCTGACTTCATTCTCATTAACCTTCTCTCTCAAAAAGTGAAACTTGATTGATATGTGCTTTGTCTTTGAATGCAACACTAGATTCTTTGAGATGCTTATTGCACTTGAATTATCACAGAAGATTGTGACAAGCTCCTCAAACACAATTCTGATGTCCTTCAACATTTGCTTCATCCACAGAACTTGAGTACAATTATTTGTTACTGCTATATACTCTGCCTATGTTGTAGATAGGGATATTGCCTCCTACTTTTTTCTCAACCAAGAAACCAATTTACTTCCCAAGAAGAATGCACCACCACTAGCACTTTTTCTATCATCCACATCTCCTACCCAATCAGCATCTATATATGCATGAAGAGTGAAGTCATTATCTTTCGGATACCATAAGCCATAATCAAGTGTCCATTTGAGATATCTAAAAATTCTCTTGACTTCTACAACATGGGGATTCTCTAGGATCAACTGGAAATCTAGCAACAAGTTCAACTGCATTCATGATATCAGGTCTGGTCTGAGTCAGATAGAGCAGTCCTCCAATCATTGATCTATACCTTTTTTGATTTGCCTTAGGGGAGTCATCATCTTTACTCAGCTTACATTTGGTTACCATGGGTGTACCCATTGGCTTTGAATCTTCCATTCCAAACTTTTTCAACAATTCTCTCACATACTTAGATTGAGATATGAAGATACATTTATCTGACTGAATGATTTGCAGACCTAAGAAGAAATTCATTTCACCAAACATGGACATCTCAAATTCATTTTGCATCTGATCAGCAAATATTTTGCACATACTCTCATTTCCACCAAAAATGATATCATCAACAAATACCTCAACAATCAGAATGTGCTCATGATCAATCTTGAAGTAAAGATTACTGTCAGCAGTGCCTTTTCTATATCCTAGCTTTAGCAGATACTTATCTAATCTTGCATACCAGGCTCTTGGGGCTTGTTTGAGTCCATATAATGCTTTCCTCAACCTGCAGACCATATCTCTCTGATTAGACAACTGAAATCCTTTCAGTTGCTCAATGTAGACTTCTTCTTCTAATTCTCCATTTAGGAATGCTAACTTGACATCCATCTGATAGGCCTTAAAATCTTTATAAGCAGCAAATGCAAGAAATAATCTGAATGTCTCTATTCTTGCCACCGGAGCAAAAGTTTCTTTAAAATCAATTCCTTCCACTTGAGAATATCCTTTGCAGACCAACCTTGCTTTGTTTCTTACAACTTCACCATCTTCATTTAGTTTATTCTGAAAGACCCATTTAGTTCCAATAACATTTTTGTCTTCAGGTCTAGGAACAAGATCCCAAGTGTGATTCTTTTCAATTTTTATTAATTCTTCTTCCATGGCTTTTACCCAATTTTCATCATTGCAAGCTTCACTTACTGAATTTGGTTCAATCTTTGAAATCAAACAAATTTCCTCTTGATCTTCAACAATTCTTTTCCTAGTTTGAACACCTTTATATCTATCTCCTATGATCTGATCTTCAGGACGATTTAGTCTTACATACCTAGGAGTTTTGGGATTTATTTGAACCTCTGTTTCTTGAGCTTGTTCTTCAACATCTGTACTAGCCTCTTGAGTCACTGGATTTTTTGGATCAATCTGAATCTGAGTCTGGGTTTGAACTTGTTTTCCTTGACTTTGACTTTCATCTTGATCATTGATTCATATCCACAAGAGTTGGAATGTCCTTCTTTGCTCTCATCAACTCTAACATTTGCACTTTCAACAATCTTTTTCAATCTTTTGTTAAAGTACTGGTATGCCTTGCTTTGACTAGAGTAACCCAGAAATATCCCTTCATCACTTCTTGCTTCAAACTTGCCTAGATCCTCATCTCTTTTGATATAGCACTTACTACCAAAAACTCTGAAGTATCTCATAGTAGGAGGATGACCAAACCATAGTTCATAAGGGGTCTTACCAGAATTGCCTTTGATCTACACCCGGTTGAGAGTGTAGATGGCAGTACTCACAACTTCTCTCCAATAGACTTGTGGAACATTTGCTTCCATCATCATGGTCCTGACAGCTTCTTGAATGGTCTGGTTCTTTCTTTCCACGACTCCATTTTGCTGAGGAGTCCTAGGAGCATATAACTATTTTTTTATTCCATGCTTTTCACAGAATGTATCAAACTCTCCACCTCTTTCGGATATCAGACACTTTATTTTTTCACCAATCTCATTTTCCACCATAACCTTGAACACCTTGAACTTGTCAAGAGCTTCTGATTTTTCTTTCAAAAAGGTTACCCACATCATCCGGGAGTAATCATCAATCAACAACATAAAATATTTGTCTCCTTGCACACTCCTAATTCTAGTAGGGCCACATAGATTAGTATGCACAAGTTCCAGCCATCCACTTGAAAAGTGTTCTTTACTCTTGAATGAAATTTTATTTTGTTTACCCAATTGACATTCTCTACACATGCTATCAACAGGTTTCACAAGTTTTGGAAGATCTCTCGCAGCCTGAGTAGAACTTATCTTGACAATGTTATCAAAATTTACATGACACATTCTCCTATGTCATAACCAACTCTGATCAATCTAAGCAATCAAACAACTTTTGCCATAACTACTTAAATGAAAGATGTTACCTCTAGTCTGAGTACCAGATGCAATTTCAGTTCCGGAGCTTTCCAAGATTCTGCATTTTCCATCCTTGAATCGGAGATCATAACCCTTGTCAACCAACTGTCCAACACTAAGAATATTATGCTTTAATCCTTCCACATACAGAACATCATTAGTTTTATTCTTACCATCAAAAGAGATGGATCCTCTACCACAGATTCTACCAGCTGAGTTGTCTCCAAATTTCACAATTCCACCTTCATATTTTTCAAAGCTTACAAACTTACTTTTATCACCAGTCATATGATGAGAGCATCCACTGTCAATTACCCATTCATCTTTTTCTACAACCTGAGCAGCCAAGGCACTTTCCACATTTACACAACTAGCAGATTCAGTAGGCACCGGATCTTCTTCTTTGATAGAAATGAATACCCAATCATTTTCAGTGGAACCTCCATGATCAGATTCATCATCTGTGACTCCTTCTTCACCAGCTTCTTGGACATAGTAGCATTTCTTTTGAACTCTAGGTCTGTTAGGGTTTGGCCTTGAACCCCTCTCCAGACACCTTGAGGCAAAATGACCAATCTTATTATAAGCAAAACATTTGAATGACAAATTTCCTTCATACTTATCGGATCCTCTTGGCAATCTTTTGGCAAAAAGGGCTTCAAGTTCATCGAACTCAGTTTCATCACCTTCAAGATCCTTCCTTGTCCTATCGAATCTGTTAGATCTTCTTGAAGAGATTTCACCTGGATCATATTTTTGTTTTCCATGAATACTGGCTTTAAATGCAGATTCAGACTTCGGAAGAGAATCACCAAATTCACTCATTTCAAATGCTGAAAGTTTACCAACCAACTAATCACTTATAATAGTTGTCATAGTCCTGATTTCTTCAATGGCAACAACTTTATGCTTGTAGGCCGGAGGTAAGGATCTGAGCACTTTGGCAACAATTTCTGATTCTTCCAATTTTCCACTAGCACACCTTATATCGCTCACAAGTTCATTCACTTTTAGCATGTAGGAGGTAATATTTTCATCTTCACTCATCCTTAAGCTTTCATATCTACCCTTCAAACTTTGTAGCTTGGCACATTTGACATGTTCATCACCTTCATGCAGTGTTTCCAACTTCTCCAAGATTTCATGCGCGGTTTTCAATTCTAGTACATTTATCATTTCTGTATCAGACAGGGCACTCAACAAGGCTTCTATAGCTCGAGTGTTGTTCTCAGCATCTTTGATTCCATTTGGAGTTGTAGGACCTTTTTCTGGAATCTTATATTCATTCTTAGTTATCAACCAGTAGGCATCACCCATACATTGCAAATGACACTGCATGTGCATCTTCCATAGAGTGCAATTTGTTCCATCAAATCTCGGACTGTCTTTATTGTAAGTCAACATTTTGGATCTCCTCAAGCAGTCAAGCTTCTTTCAGAGGAACTTAGCTCTGATGCCAATTGTTGGAATTAGGCCAAACAATTGAGAGGGGGGAGTGAATCAATTGTCCCACAAAATTAACCTTTTTCTCTTTTAATCTTCTTTCACAACTTATAAACAAATTAATGATGTAAATATTAAAGCATGAAACAATAACACATGAGCAGAAACATAATTAACACACTTGACACCAAGATTTTTAATGTGGAAACCTGGTTAAGGGAAAGCCATGGTGGGGGTTAACCCACAAGATTCGTACCCTGTTAAAAGTACTTGAAAATGGGAAGGCACTTGCCTTCAGGTGCACTACCCAGAGCTCACTGCTCAAAAGAGGCTCACTACCTACATAATTTATTTTTAATATATAAGGAATTAACTGAGAAATAGCATCTTCTTCATCCCTGGTTCAGTCTCATTGAATGCTCATAAAACTTCTACTCTTCTCCCAAATACTTCTTCACTATCACTTCATCCTTTACTATTCTTGTTTCTCTGCTCCTCTTCTCTTCTTTGCCTCTGATCCTTTCTTTGGATTTGATTATTTCACACAAGGATGATTTTCAACAACTCAACTACATGCCTTTATATGCTTCATCAACCTTGGAATAAACATCAAGGTCGGCACTACAAGTGTCTGACTTAATGCGAATCACTAAGTTGTCAGCCAAACATAACTAGGACTCAAATCTTCCTTGATCAAAATGCCACTCTCCATAGAATTTCTTTTTAGATCATCCGCAACATGCTAGAATCATTCGATCAGTCAATACTGGGAAGAACAACAACACCAAGAAGAAAATCTTCAACAACGAGCTCGGTCTTCAATGCGGACCTCCAACATAGTAGGCACATGATCTAGAGACCCCTACAAGCACAATGAATTTAGCAATAACATCCACACTACTTCAAATCAACAGAATCACTTGCATCTTCTTCTGGAACCTCAATAACACTATCTGCCTTGACTGTCACACTAGAAAGATTGCTTGTGGACCTCCAAACCATGAACCACTTGAGTTGATGATACACACTGACTTCCAAAACATGCCTCTAGAACCGCAGATCATAATATTTCAATGCGGAGCAATCCGGACCAATTTACTGTCACTCTATCTCTTCTGAACACAAAAAAACCTGATTCAATTCAGATGACCATATCTTCTTCAAATCTTCATGCGGACCTCTCAAAACTTAACTAGAGCTACTTAAGACAATCCTTTACACAGCCATATGGTCCGCATAGATCTTCATTAATTTTCTCAATATTCTTAACATTCCAGTCTTCTAAACAAGCAACAAAATAGGATACAGTCGACACCAATGGCAACAAGAATATGTTGACATCAATGACAACACCATTTAGGCACATATTTGCAATAGGCTCATTGCCAAAGGGGTGAACTGATTAAGTAGCATCTACTCCATGCCAGGATTTAGTTCCATTGAAGCACAATATAACTTCTCTGCTCTGCTCTTTCACACCTTCGCACTTATCTCTTCATATTCACATACACACCTCTTTTTTGCAACTCTATTACATGCTTTTATACAATTCATGAACCTTGGAATATACATCAAGGTCGGCATTACATTCTCAACCATTGGAACATTCTCGAAGGTCGACATTACAATAATACAAAGAAATAGGTCTAGTCCTAATCAAAATTTGCTAAGGTAAAGATGTATACAGATCACGTTACGCCTTAGCTAGGACTCAAATGCAATTATCCACGCCACAACATGCTTCCACAATCTTCAAGGCATCTCTGCAATTAGTGAAATCAACCAACTCGACCAAGACTAGTGAGAACACTAGGTCTTCAAGGAACATACTTCATCCATGATCCAAATTATTCTTTGCGGACCAATCCAAAGGTAGGAACATGATCATGAGATATCCACAAGCACATTGTAATCACTAGGAACAACCGCACAACCTTTAACCACTCTATAGAGAAGATTCTTCAAACCGCCACTGTCATAATGAAAAGATCACTTACAGACCACTAAATCACAAACCATTGGAGTTGAAGGCACATAACATCATCTCAGAATTAACTCTAGAACTGCAGATCAAAATACTTCAATGCGGAGGAATGCAGAGCATAATACTTTCTCCCTGTCATTACCAAACATATAGGAAAAGCAATTTTCACTCTGGTGAACGTAACTCACTCAAATCTTCATACCGGAGGCTCAAAATTGGAATATGACATCTTCAGACAGACTTCTAAATAAATTCCAATATGCAGACAAAGATATTCATCCAACAGGAAATGCGGAGCAATCTCTTGGACTGTTCTTCTGTATGCAATACACTGTTTCCACTGCAAATCACTATTTCTACTGGAGTATCTAATTTTCTCAATATCCTTAACATTAGGATTACTTACAAAGCATCTTACTCATTGCAAGAAAGTAACAAGATAGGAGCACAGTTGACACCAATGACAACACAGATATGTTGACATCAATGACAACACCGATTAGGCACATACTTGCAACAATCTCCCCCTTTTTCATTGATGGCAACATATGATGTGAAAAACTGTAAAGACCATCAAGACATGATTCTCCCCTTTCTCTTTACACATCTGCACTCTTTTCTTTTCTAATTTTTTCACATGATTTCTTTCTCCCCTTTGACATCAATGGTAAAGGGCACATACTTGCACTTTACTGCTTTGATCAAATTGGACTTCTGCAACCAACTCTTTTGTCATCATTCAGCTACTCCCCCTGAGAGGTAGCTCTTAGAACATCAATCCAGATCAAAGGGTGAATCTTTGGGCACCACTGGGACTGATGCATTCCTTTGCATCTTAGTTCAGAGTTGGAGGGGTAATGACCCCTAATTTTTCCCTGAGACACTCAAAAGTATCCTTAGGCAGAGGCTTAGTGAAAATATCTGCAATCTGATCCTTTGTGGACACATATTCCAACTTAACTTCATTCTTTGTCATGTTGTCCCTCAAAAAGTGATACCTTATAGATATATACTTTGTTCTTGAGTGCATCACTGGATTCTTGGAAATATTTATGGCACTTGTATTGTCACATAAAATTGCAATTGGATCTTCATAAACAACTCTTATATCCTTCAAAGTTTGCTTCATCCATAACACTTGAGTACAACAAAATGCTGCTTCAATATACTCTGCTTCTATTGTTGATAAAGAGATTCAATCTTGCTTCTTTCTTAGCCATGAAACCAATCTATTTCCCAAAAAGAAAGCACCTCCATTTGTACTTTTATGTCATCAACATCTCTTGCCCAATCAGAATCTGTATAAGCACTGAGAGTAAAACATTATCCTTTGGATACCATAATCCATAATCTGGAGTCCCTTTTAAATACCTTAGGATTATCTTTAGCGCCATCACATGTGATTCTCTTGGATCAGCTTGAAATCTTACAACAAGACAAACTACATGCATAATATCATGTCTGGTTTGAGTTAGATAAAGTAATCCTCTAATCATGGATCTGTACTTTTTCTGATCAGACTTAGGTGATTCATCAGTTTTTCTCAATTTGCAGCCAATCACTATGGGAGTACATACCGGTTTAGAGTCTTCCATCCCAAACTTCTTTAACAAATCTTTCACATACTTAGATTGAGATATGAAGATTCCTTTATTTGATTGCTTGATTTGTAGACCTAGAAAGAAATTTATCTCAGCAAACATAGACATCTCAAACTCTTTTTGCATTTCACCAGCAAATTTCATACACATACCTTCATTTCCACCAAAGATGATATCATCAACAAAGACTTCAACAATCAAAATTTGATCACCATTAATCTTGAAATAAAGATTACTGTCAGTAGTGCCTTTACTAAAACCTAACTACAATAAGTACTTATCCAACCTTGCATACCAGGCCCTTGGACCTTGCTTGAGTCCATAGAATGCTTCCTTCAATCTGCATATCATATCACCTTGATTTGATAGTTGGAATCCTTCCGGTTGCTCAATGTAGACTTCCTCTTTTAACTCACCATTCAGGAATGCAGACTTCACATCCATCTGATACACTTTGAAATCTTTGTGAGCTACAAATGCCAGAAACATTCTGATTGCTTCAATCTGAGCTGCTGGAGCAAAAGTCTCTTCAAAATCTATCCCTTCAATTTGAGAATATCCTTTGCACACAAGCCTTGCTTTATTCCTTACAACTTCTCCATTTTCATTCAGCTTATTCCTTAAGACCCATTTGGTTCCAATAATATTTTTGTCAGTAGGTCTAGGAGCTATTTCCCAAGTTTCATTCTTCTCTATCTGCATTAGTTCTTCTTCCATTGCCTTAACCTAATTTTCATCATTGCAGGCTTCATTCACAGTTTTTGGTTCAACTGTAGAGAGCAGACAGTAATCCACTTGTTCTTCTGTAGCTCTTTTCCTTGTCAGTACTCCTTTCTCTTTGTCTCCAATAATTTGATCTTTAGAGTGATTGATTCTTACATACCTAGGAGTCTTAGCAATTTCTGGAGCCTTTTCTTCTTCACTTTGATTGTCTTCTTGTTCAACTTTTTCTTCATGTTATATCAGCAGGTTCATCTAACTCATAGCCACTCTGAAATGATGTTTATCCTTTGCCTTCATCCACCTTCACATTTGCACTCTCCACAATCTTTTTCAACCTTTTGTTGTAGTACCAGTATGCCTTAATCTTGGTAGAGTATCCAAAGAAGATTCCTTCATCACATATTGCATCAAATTTCCCTAGGTCTTCATCTCTTTTGATATAGCACTTGCTTCCAAAGACTTTGAACTACCTTACTGTTGGAATTCTTCCATACCACAATTCATAGGGGGTTTTAGTGCCATTACCTGTTGAATACTGAGAGGGGGGGTGAATCAGTATTCTAAAATTTAAACAATTAAACCAAATACAAACTTTAATAATCAGAAAGCAAAGTAACTACAGAAATACAAGCCACATAAACATGACACATAGACACCAAATTTTTACGTGGAAAACCCAAGAAAGGGAAAAACCACAAAGAGGATTACCTCTCAATATATATTGCAATCTTTTACAAATGGTGATGTTCAGGCTTGGTCATTCCACAGGCCTAGAACATGCTAGCTCACTTCCATGAAGTACAACTAGGTCTAGTAGGCTCACTACCACAACCCTAAACCTAGAAAGATTACAATGATGGATATTAAACCTTAATGGTTGCTTACAACTAGGGTCACTACCAAGTACAAGTGAAATTATGTAAGAAATATGAATACTTCAACAACATCTATCAGTGTGCTAGGGTGAAGTCATTTAGTAACTAAATAATGAATCTTGAGTCTTCATCGTCACTGATCTTCTATCTCTGCTATGCTATTGTGATACTCGCATCAATCACATCCACACTATTCTTCTTCACCATTTTTTCAAAATGAAATTCATCGGATATATATATATCTGCAACAACATTTATCTCTTAACCAGGTCGGCAAGCTAGACATGAAACATGTAAACAAAGAGTTGTGCTCTGTCGTCTTAATCTTGTGTTCAATCTGCATTGCGGACTCAAACAAACATGTACAAGTCTTTACATAGGTCGGATCCAATCATATAACCAATTAGATTAATTATCCAGATGCTATAACTTCTCTACATAATGATCTACCGTGTCGGTCGACTTGTTCCTTAAGAACATACTTGATCAATTCATCTATCATATCATAATTCATATTGTAGACCATAGGAGACTTAATAAATCATATCCAACAATCATTACTACCCTCTTAATAAGCCTTTAGATCCACAGAACCAAATAAACTTGTATGTCAAAATGCGGATCTTGGAACTGTTGCACTGTCACAGAGAAATACTGTCAAACTGGAAGCCGATATTGGAAAGCTTGTAGAATGTGAACTGTTGGACTTCAAGGGCTATAATACTAGACTTAGGTAGTCATGACATGTAACTTAGTTGCCTCAGAACTATAGAACAAAATATACACTTGCGGAGGAATGCGGACCCTTTCACTTTGCATTGTACACTATCCCTGTCTTACTTCTGTTCTTCCAGACTTAGACATTTTCTTCAAATGACTTTCGGAAGAAGTCATGACCTGAAAACTAGAATATATCATCATCAAGTAGCTATGAGTCATCATACCTAAACTGCATTTGCTGGTCTTCATCTGCGGAGGCATACTGATCCACTTTTTGTCCCTTACTTTGAATATTGTCCATACTTAGTCATTCTGGCCTTTCGGTCTTGAATGCTTTTGTGCTTTGTTGCCAATCCAAGTTGGTCTTCTGGAATGATGTCTTCTTGTCATACTAATGTACCCTCTTTTCTTTGTTTCCATCAATGACAACACTCAATTATTCAACATAGTAGTGTCTCTTGCCAACAATCTCCCCCTTTGGCATTAATGGCAACACTTAGTGAAAAATGCTTGACTGCCTTGACTGCTCCCCCTTTCTATATACACTCTATATTTCTTCTCCCCTTGAGATGTTTGCCCATTTTTCACTGATCATCTTCTCCCCCTTTGACATCAATGGCAAATGTGTAGGTTCCGGAGTCAAAACTTGTCAAAACTGCAAAATTTGCTATACTCTGCCGCATATGTACATGTACAGTCTTCAACTTTATTTTACATGTGTTGGAGGATGTCATTGAAAATGTTCTTTATTTGGGCCATCTTACCATCCCAGCTTTTCTTGGCATTGTCCAAAATTTGAATATGACCACTTAGTAGAAAAACTAAAGTCTATGCCTTGTGAAGATCAGAGGGAGTGTCAAATTGTAAAGCTACTTGTGCTTCAGCTGCTAGATTAAACATATAATCTAACTTAGGACTGATTATTCTTCTTAGCTGACACATTTTGATTCTAATTTTCTCCCTCTCACTTATTAGATTGTTCAAGTCATCATGAAGGTTGATGACTTGACTTTCCTTGTTGCTCATTGATTCTGTCACCGGATTGAATGACTTAGAAATGTTTATCAGTTTCAGCTCTAAATCCTTGATCTTCACTTCTATTTCCTTAGTGGCTTCCGACTAGGATAAGCAAATATTGTATATGTCACTAGCTTCTTTAATGGAACTCTGAATGCTTTTTATTCTATTATCAAGCTGGGCTTTGTCATTAGTTATCATTTCCTTCAACTCATTCAATCTTTTCTCATTAAACTCTTGCCTAACTTTTATGTCTACAGATTTCTCAAAGGATTCAAGTAGTTTACTTACAGAGTTTATAAGTCCTTTGAGTTGATTTTTTGATGACAAAGAAGTGTCCTTCTGGTATGTTGGCATCAATTTCTCCAAAATGCTAGATGCTTCACCAATAAGCTCACTATCCTCTATGTGAGACTTTAACATTTCCTCTCTTGCCTTTGCCTGTGAAATTGATGCCAATTTGAATTTTTGTATAGGGTACATTGTGTCCAAGTTTATTGGACCATGTAGAAACTCAAGCTCATCCAAAACTTGTTTCTCTTTCTCTAAAAGTTCTTTAATTGATTCTGCAGTGTCTCTTGGTGTAGTAGAGACTTCTTCTTTCAAGCTCTGTTCTGGATTATCTAGATCCATGTCCTTATTAGAGTCCTCTTTCTGTTCCGATGAAGGATTTTCCTTAGCATGTTCCTCCTCAATCCTTTCATTGTCAATTGTTTGATGTCTTGAAGAGGATCCTGTTTCAGTATCAACAATAGATACTTCTTTCTCCTCAGTCATTTTGACATCTTCATCTATTTCTTGATCAAGATTTATTTTCAGAGCAGATGTATCATTTTCAGCATCTATTTCTTTATTGTCATAGATGGTAGGGAGATTAAATTCTCTCAGTGTGGTCAGAGTAATTTCTTTGGTTTCCATTACCACCTTATCAATGTCTCCTCCCATAAGAGCATTCATTCTTTTCTTTGATCTGAATTTGTTGTGAATTGCTTTGGAGATTTTCACCTTTACCTCCAGAGTGGTTTCTAGACATAGTTTTATAAGTGAATGTTCCCTAGGTTTAGCATCCTTTGCCATGGCCGCTTCCTTTCTTGCAGTCATTATACTTCCCAGAGTATGTGGTAGATCAGTAATTATCTCAATTAGGACCTTGTTGTAGATGTTTAGGTATTCTACAACAATAGTCTCAATAATCTTCTTATCTGGATCATTATATTCATCATATAATTGTGCAATTGGTTTTAGATTGCCATCCATTGTTATGGCTTTGAGCACATTTTGAAGACTTATAGTTGCTTCCTCTTTCAAGGTCACATCTTGCTTTTGCCTTTTTACAGCTTTACCCTTACTAGAAGGTTTCTTTTTGCTCGTTCTAGAGGCTTTTGTAACTTCAACTTTCATCTTTTTCACTTCTTCATCAGTTCTTCCTATACTGACATACATCCTTCTTCCTTTCACTTTCTATCTCTTTGTGCCTTTGTCAGTGGATTTCTTGGATGGATGCTCCACACTTGTAGATGGTGTGGGACCAGAGAATGTGGTAGAACTTCTTGTAGACCTCTATGTTGCTTCAGACTTTTCTTGTTTCCTTTTAGGCTCCTCTGGAGCCTTAACTGGTTCACTCTCTTTCTTTTCTCTTGCTTCCCTTTTTGCTTGTGCTTTTTCTCTTACTTCTCTGATCTATTCTTTAGAGAAATCATATTTCAATGCAACTTCTTCTACCTCCTTCCTCACTTTCCTAGAGATTTCAGGTTGCCTGAGTTCAACATGTAAGCTCATCGATAGCTCTTCATAGGTTCCAAACCTTTCTTCTCTATTGTCCTTGGGTTTGCTCAACATGTGTTGAGCATAGTTATCTAATATTTGTCCATCCATTTCATAACCCATTGGAATTATCCAGACTGTCCTAGGCTCAATAGTCTCCATCAATCATTGATCTTTTGTAACCATAAAACATATAGTATCCCTATACTTCTCAACAATTTTCTTAGGAATTGTTTCTCTTGAATGCATCATGCTTTGAAAATTCTTAAAGTACCCCCATAGGGCTACTTTTTTCTCATCATGACTTCCAATGCTTCTTAAATGATTTCTAATTTGGACAGCTACTGGTTTGCTAGTTAACTAGAATAGATTCTTCATTTTTGGCAACTCATTCATAAAATACAAGAATAGATAGATAATCAGCGTACTGAATTTGAAGGGATAGTTTTTGCTTTCGTTGATCTTCTTTAAATTCTCCAGTAGTTGGATTCTTAGCAACTCACACAAATCATAATCAACATTCTCTTTGACCATTTGATATGTAGTGTATATTGTAGTACCGGAGACAGAGTTCTCTTGGTTTGAGAGATATATCTTGTAGCCTATGACCATAGAAGCAAATCTTACTGCATGGTCTGTGATGTCATTTATGGTTAATGACCTCTTGTCAAATTGGGCTCTGGTAGCCTCTGTAATAGTTTGATTCTTCACAGCTTTCAATAAGGGCACACCTCCAGTGGAATTTAACCCTATTATTGCCCTAATCACTTCCTTGGTGATTTTGAAGGGCTGCCTTAACCACACGAATTCATTGTGAATTCAACTTAGGATATACCAGACCCATTCATCCTCTGCGAATGCAAGAAAATCTACATGCTGGATGAATTTCTTCTCTTCTAAGACTTTGTATTCTTCCTTTAGGTCAAATTGATCATTGCTTAAATGCTTCAGGTATAAATCTAAGAATTTGTCACCACCGAGCTCATCTAGGGCAACATGGATATATGCCCTAACATCTTCCACATACAAAACTCTGTATGGCATTTTTGAAAAAGTACCCATTGGATGAACTTCGGTTGCTTTGAAGGGATATTTCTTGAATTTGGGTCTTGGTCACTTAGTAACATCAACAACTTGTGGGGTTGCCATTGCAAAGATTTAATAAAGTTCCAACGGTAAATACCTTGTTATGCTGAATTAGGGTTTTCTTCACCTGGATCGCTCTGAGTTTTTTGAATCTCTGTTGATGCTTGAAATCTCACTTCAATCTCTCTTGGATATCTAATAGTTCGAATGCAAAGTGAATTAGAGGGCAAATAAGTTTCTTTTTATCCTCTGCACTTGACCTAGTTGTCATAAATGCTCATTCTCAAAAGCTACCTGACTTTACTCTGATAGATATAGTCGATCAGAATTGCTCCACAAGGTACTGCATAGACTTATTTTCTTCCGGATTTTCTTTCAATAGATTTTTCATGTCAAATTCCACCACATATCCTCTTGCCAGATTCCAGCACTAACTATCTGGCTCGGGGTTTTGGATTTTCAACACTGCTCCCCTTGAGTCAGAGCTCCCAATTTACTTCCCGGAGGAAGTATCTACACCAGATGTTGGTGCAGATCTATCGTTAACTTCAATTACTTCTTTGTTGATCCAGATCTTGTCCATTTCTTTCTGAGTTTCATCCAGATCAACCTTTTCTTTTCCCTTATCATTCCTTTGCTCCATTTTCCTTTCTTCAGTAAGGTAGTTTCTTTTCACATTTTTGCTTCTGCAGACTCTTGCAATATGTCTATACTTGTTGCAATTGTAACACACAACATTCCTTTATCTTTGATTCCTTCTATTTATTGGATTTGATTTGTATTGATTAGCCATATGTCCAAATCTATTGCAAGAAAAACACTTTCCATTGAATGATTGACTATTCATTGCATTCTAGGAACCATTCCTTACCAGATTTATGCATTCGTTTGATTTGTGACCAATTTTCTTGCAATTGAAACATTGACCAGAAGAGGATGGAACGTTTTGATTTTGGTTTATTCTACTCCTGCATTGATTAGCTTTATGACTAAACTTATTGCAATTAAAATAATGGCCATTGAAATATGGATACCTTTGAGCATTTGGTTGTCTGACCGGAGGTCTTCTAGGTCTTCTTTTGAACTGGTTTCCTCTGTTTTGCTTTAACTCAATGTTTGTTTGACCATATTTTGAACTTTCTCCTTTCTCAAATCCCAAACCTTGCTTATCATCAACACTCTTTTGACTAGCAATCATCTCATCAACCTTTGCAGAACTTAACTTGAACTTTTCTTCATAGCTCTTGGCTTTTTCCAAGTTTGCTTTTAGACTCACAATTTCTTTTTCAAGTTTGACACAATCTTCTGATTTTCTTTTCATCATTAAATCCAGATCTTCTTCTGCTTTTGTTCTTTCTATAACTTTTGCTTCCAAATCATTCAGAGTTTCATTTGTTGATATCAATTGATCACTAACTTCTTTGTTTTTGTCTTTGGATTTCTTAACTTGTTCTTTTAATTTTGAGATGCATTCATCAAATTCTTGTAAGTTATCCTTTAGATCCCTAACTTCTGCTTTAGATTGTTCCAAATTAATAAGAGTTGCTTCTAGTTCCTTATTGCTTTCATAATTTCCAAATCTTCTTGCTACCATGATTACACTACCCCAGATATTCCTTAATTTGTTAAGCTTCTTCCAAGGAACCTTGCTCTGATACCAATTGTTGAATACTAAGAGGGGGGTGAATCAGTATTCTAAAATTTAAACAATTAAACCAAATACCAACTTTAATAATCAGAAAGCAAAGTAACCACATAAATACAAGCCACATAAACATGACACATAGACATCAGATTTTTACGTGGAAAACCTAAGAAAGGGAAAAACCATGGAAAGGATTATCTCTCGATATATATTTCAATCTTTAAAAAATGGTGATGGTTAGGCTTGGTCACTCCACGGGCCTAGAACATGCTGGCTCACTGCCATGAAGTACAACTAGGTCTAGCAGGCTCACTACCACAACCCTAAACCTAGAAAGATTACAACGAGGGCTATTAAACCCTAATGGTTGCTTACAACTAGGCTCACTACCAAGTACAAGTTAAATTATATAAGAAATATGAATACTGCAACAACATCTATTAGTGTGTCAGGGTGAAGTCATTTAGCAACTGAATATTGAATCCTGAGTCTTCATCATCACTGATCTTCTATCTCTACTCTGCTATTCTGATACTCACATCAATCACATCCACACTATTCTTCTTCACTATTTTTCCAAAATGAAATTCATCAGATATATATATGTGCAACAATATTTATCTCTTAATCAAGTCAGCAAGCTAGACCTAAAATGTGTAAACAAAGAGTTGTACTCTGTCAGCTTAATCTTGTGTTCAATCTGCATTGCGAACTCAAACAAACATGTACAAGTCTTTACATAGGTCAGCTCCAATCATATAACCACTTAGATTAATTATCCATATGCTATAACTTCTCCGCATAAGGATCTACCGTGTCGGTCAGCTTGTTCCTTAAGAACATACTTGATCAATTCATCTATCATATCATAACTCATATTGCGGACCACAAGAGACTTAATAAATCATATACAAAAATCATTACTGACCTCCTAACAAGCCTTTAGATTTGCGGAACCAAATAAACTTTTATATCAAAATGCAGATCTTGGAACTGTTGCACTGTCACAGAGAAATACTGTCAAACTGGAACCCGATATTGGAAAGATTGTAGAATGTGAACTATTAGACTTCAAGGGCTATAATCCTAGACTTAGGTAGTCATGACATGTCACTTAGTTGCCTCAAAACTACAGAACAAAATATACACTTGCGGAGGAATGCAGACCCTTTCACTTTGTACTGTACACTGTCCCTGTCTTATTTATGTCCTTCCAGACTTAGACATTTTCTTCAAATGACTTCTGGAGGAAGTCATGAACTGAACACTAGAATATATCATCATCAAGTAGCTATGAGTCATCATACTTGAACTACATTTGTCGGTCTTCATCTGTAGAGGCATACTGATCCATTTCTGTCCCTTACTCTGAATACTATCCATACTTAGTCATTTTGGCCTTTCAGTCTTGAATACTTTTGTGCTTTGTTGCCAATCCAAGTTGGTCTTCCGGAATGATGTCTTCTTGTCATACTGATGTACCCTCTTTGCCTTGTTTCCATCAATGACAACACTCATTTATTCAACATAGTAGTGTCTCTTGCTAACATTACCTTTCACTTGAACTCTGTTTTGAATGTAGACAGTAGCATCTATAGCTTCTTTCCAGAAAACTTCCGGCAGGCCTCCTTCCTTCATCATTGTTCTGTTAGCTTCTTGAATTGTCTTGTTCTTCCTTTCCACAACTCTATTTTGCTGAGGAGTTCTAGGTGTAGACAATTGTCTTTTTATTCCTTGCTCTTCACAGAAAATGTTGAATTCATTTGATGTGAACTCACCTCCTCTATCAGACCTCTAGCATTTGATTTTTAGTTCTATTTCATTTTCAACCATTGCTTTGAAGGATTTGAACTTCTCTAAGGATTCTGATTTGTCTCTTAGAAAGTAACCTAAGTCATTCTAGAATAATCATCAATAAGCAACATGAAGTATGTGTCACCTTGCAGACTTCTTATCCTTGTAGGACCACATAGATCTGTATGAACTAGATCCAGCAAACTGGCAGAAAATTGCTCTTTACTCTTTAAACTTGCTCTTGTCTACTTCCCCAACTGACATTCCTTGCAAATAGTATTGGTGGGTTTCACAAGTTTTGGTAAATCTCTTATAGTCTAACCTGAACTTATCTTTACTAGATTATCAAAATTTATATGACACAACCTTCTATGCCACAACTAACTTTCATCTACTTGGGCTAATAAATAGTAATCATTAGTTCCTCTTAATTGATAGATGTTACCTCTGGTCTTCTTACCAATAGAAATCACAGTTCTAGAGCTTTGCATTATCTTGCATCCATTGTATTTGAATCTCAAATCAAAACCTTTGTCACACATCTGACCAACACTCAAAAGATTATGCTTTAAACCCTTCACATAGACAACATTGTCAGTGTTATGCTTTCCATCAAATGAAATAGATCCTTTTCCACAAATCTTACCAGCTGCATTTTCTCAAAACCTAACCAGTCCTCCATCATATTTTTCCAAACTTACAAACTTACTTTTTTCACCGGTCATGTGATGTGAGCATCCACTATCAATAAGCCATTCGTCCTTATCTTTCTCAACCTAAATAGCCAAAGCACTTTGTTCCACTAGTTTTTCTTCCTTCATACAATTAGCAGGATTAATAGACGAAGGTTCTTCTTTAATAGCAATAAACAACCATTCATTTGCACTAGTACTAGCATCATCAGATTCATCATCAGTCACACCTTCATCATCAAAATCTCTAACATAGTAGCATTTCTTTGGAGCTCTCGACCTGTTCTCAAATCTTTTTCTATTCCTTTCAATTCTTTCAAGACATCTGGAAGCATAATGACCTACTTTACCACATGAAAAACATTTGAAAGGTAGTTTGCCTTTAATCTTACCAGAACCTCTTTACAGTCTGTCAACAAAGATGGCTTCAATTTCATCAATTTCATCAAGCTCATCATCAGGTTCTACCTTGTACTTTTCTGCTATGGAGATCTTTTTTGAAGTACTAGCTTTGAAAGCAGTTTCTACTTTTGGCAGAGCATCACCAAACTCTATCATTTCAAAAGCAATAATCTTACCAAGCAACTAATCCTTATTAATCTTTTTCACACTCATTATTTCTTCAATTGCAACTACCTTGTGAGCATAGGATTTAGGTAATGACCTAAGAAATTTCATCGCAACTTTAGTTTCATCAACAGTTCCTCCCATACCTTTGATTCCAATAACAAGTTCATCAACCTTTTGCATGAAGGATGTTATGTTTTCATCTTCTCCCATCTTAAGACCTCAATAATTGGCTTTCAGTCCCTACAATTTGGCACTCTTTACAGATTCGTCTCCCTCAAACAGATTACTCATCTTATCCCATACTTCTTTGGCATACTCATAATCCATGACCTTTATTAAATTAGAGTCAGTCAATGCACTCAACAGAGCATCTCTGGCTTTTATATTTACCTCATATTCTTTGACTTCATCTTCAGTTGTCAGACCATTCTATGGCATGGTATATTCAGTCTTTGTCACTTGCCATACTTTATAACCAATATAAAGCAAGTGGCTTTTCATGCAAATCTTCCAAGTTGCATAATTTGTCCCATCAAACTGTAGAGCCTCCTTCTTGTAAGACATCCTGGATCTACCTCAAGTTGTTAAGCTTACCACTGAGGAACCTTGCTCTGATACCAATTGTTGAAATACACCAGACAACTAAGAGGGGGGGTGAATCAGTTGTCACAAAAACTTAGCTTCATATGAATACCAAACCATCAACAACTTAATTACTTATAATTAAATTTAACCATGAAAGCATGAAACCATAAGCTTAATCACAATCACACATCCAACACAGTAGACATCGGATTTTTATGTGGAAAACCCTAAATGGGAAAAACCATGGTGGGTGTTAGCCCACAGAAATATATGAGTTATAACAATACTAAAAAATAGAGGCTCGCTGCCTATAGGGCTCACTGCCCAAATTTGCTCACTACAAAGAATGACTCATTGCCAAAGGGTGGCTCACTACCAAGGGGTGGCTCACTGCCAAAGGGGTGAACTAATTAAGTAGCATCTACTCCATGTCAAGATTTAGTTTCATTGAAGCACAATATAACTTCTCTGCTCTGCTCTTTCACACCTTCGCACTTATCTCTTCATATTCACATACACACCTCTTTTTCACAACTCTATTACATGCTTTTATACAATTCATCAACCTTGGAATATACATCAAGGTCGGCATTACATTCTCAACCATTTGAACATTCTCCAAGGTCAACATTACAATAATACAAAGAAATAGGTCTAGACCTAAATAGAATTTGCTAAGGTAAAGATGTATGTGGATCATGTTACACCTTAGCTAGGACTCAAACACAATTCTCCACTCCACAACACTCTTCCACAATCTTCAAGGCATCTCTACAATTAGTGAAATCAACCAAGTCGGCCAAGACTAGTGAGAACACTAGGTCTTCAAGGAACAGACTTCATCCATGATCCAAATTATTCTTTGCGGACCAATCCAAAGGTAGGAACACGATCAGGAGACGTCCACAAGCACATTGTAATCACCGGGAACAACCGCACAACCTTTAACCACTCTGTAGAGAAGATTCTTCAAACTGAAGCACAAAGCCAACACTGCCAGCCACTGTCATAATGAAAAGATCACTTGCAGACCACCAAATCACGGACCATTGGAGTTGAAGACACATAACATCATCTCAGACTTAACTCTAGAACCGCAGATCAAAACACTTCAATGCGAAGGAATGTAGAGCATAATACTTTCTCCCTGTCATTACCAAACATACAGAAAAAGCAATTTTCACTCTGGTGAACATAACTCACTCAAATCTTCATACTGGAGGCTCAAACTTAGAATATAAAATCTTTAGATAGACTTCTAAATAACATCCAATCTACAGACAAAGATATTCATCCAACAAGAAATGTAGAGCAATCTCTTGGACTATTCTTTTGTATGCAATACACTATTTCCAGTGCAACTCACTGTTTCTACCAGAGGAGCTAATTTTCTCAATATCCTTAACATCATGATTACATACAAAGCATCTTACTCATTAAAAGAAAGCAACAAGATAGGAGCACAGTTGACACCAATGACAACACCGATTAGGCACATACTTGTAACAGAAACCAATCCACTGGTGTATGTCGAAGAAAATTCAACTCCATAACAAGAGATGAGGGAAGAAGTCTCGTGAAATATGATGTCTCTGAAAACTGCTCATGTGTCTCCATGTCAATGTCGAATGACACCACAATCAAATTAGGAGTCTTAGGCCTAACTAATGAAAGTAACAATCCAAGATCTAGAGGAAACTAAAAAACATCATGCTCCAAAGACAAAGATAGGTGGACAACTCTTGTGCTATGAATTTCATCAAAGAGTGTCCTCCAAATATTCAAGATGGGACTCACAAAACAAATCTGAAATACCTGTCAAATACTCATCCCACAAAGCTGTATCTAAAATACAAGAAGCACCCTAGTGAACTGAAGCACTGAACTCTGAAGAAGCAAGAGGTGGAGAAGGAAGTATAACACATGTCTCAAGAACCGATGAAGAGGCAAGAATACCAAGGTTCAAGTGACCAAACTTCTCTGAAATGTGATTCACATAAGGAGTGTGAATGTCATCCAATGGATCTGAATCATCATTAGGAGAGAAACCACCCTAGTAGCAATAATCTCTGTGCTCTCCAAGTCTCTAATAATAACCAAATCAGGTGTGAACTCCATTGTCTTCCCTAACCACTATGAGTAATTTGATGTATGGAAAGAAGATGATTGGTCAAAGAAGGCACACAAAGTACATCATTGAAAGTATCTTCACCAATATCAATAGTTCCCTTCCCAATTACATTCATATATGTGTTATTACCCATCAAAATAGGTGGCATATCACATGGCTCAAATGAAGAAAACATATCCTTAGAAGAAGCCATATGATGAGAAGCACCTAAATCAAGAAGCCATTTACTTGATGTAGAACTTGTACTTGCACACAATGCTTTATCTTTATGTTTGTGTTCCTTAGCTTTCCTTGCATGACCTGATTTAGAAAATTCTAGCTGTGTAGATGTTGAAGGAGTAGAAGAAGAATTAGGCGATGGAAGATTGTTCTTTTGAAAAATTTGCATCAACATGTCAATTTGTTTCTTAAAACAATTATGTTCATCATGCCTTGATTTCTTACAATAAGCACATGTAAGGTTCTCCATCTTAGATGAATTTTGTGCTAGATCTATGTGTGGATTTTTTTTAGATTTCTTATGTTTCTTGTCAGAAGGACCTGACGCTTTCTATTCCTTAGGATGACCAACCACCAAAGCATGAGTCTGTGATGGCTTAATGAGACCTAGAGATAGAAGTTTATGTTGCTCATGCATTAACATCTCAAAAAAGGATGCAAATGAAGGCATAGTGAAAGTAGATCCCACATTTAACCTATGAGTGTGAAAGATAGAAACAAAAGTTGCATATTGAGGACCAATTTTATTCAATACATTGTAGATCAACTAGATGTCCTTTTTCTCAATACCACATGCTTTACATTGTGCTCTTAGATCATTAACCTTAATTATGTAATCTTGGAAGTTGCTAAAGTTCTTAGGATCAAGGCTCATCAATTCATTATCAATTTGATAGCCTTTAACTTCATCTAATGTACCATACAATGTTTTCAACTTTTCCCAAGCATCATGTGAATTTGTACATGCCTCAATCTGAAACAAGAGATCTAGGGAAATAAAACTATGAAGACATCCAAGAGCTTTTTTATGCTTAATCATCCATTTTATCTTTTCCTTATCATTAGTGGGTTCAGGCATCTTATTTTCAACATACAAAGAATTTCCAAGACCCATTAGGGCATTTCATGCATGTTGACTCCAAGTTGCATAGTTATAAGGTGTTAATAATGGAACCCTTGATTTATCTATTATGTAGAGGAAAAGAAGAGCACAAGCAGATATATCAAAGTACAAACTCAATCAACATTGTAATTGAATCCCCCCAAACAAAAGCAACCACCAATTTCAACTCTTTTTCCAATCAATGAGTGATATGTACCCAAAGTGCCTCAAACTAAAAATATGATGTCTAAAGAAAAATCTAGAAAAAAATGGCATGGACAAAACTGTAGAGTATAGAAATACCTTTCCAACACCTATACAAAGTTGAAATTTTGATAAATTGGGCCCAAGTTGTGAGCTTGAGAGTGAAAAATACAAGATCTGGCTTCAAACAACTGTATCAAGCACCTGTAGCAAAATCTAAGAAAATGACTTGCACCACTACAAAGTGCTTGGAACCAGATTTTCAATGATATCTTGTTCGACGATATTTTGGAACTAGAGGAGAAAATGACTTCTCCTCTCTTGCTTTCTATTCTCTTGATGATGGATCATGGAGTGTGATCCGAAACGTTGAGGGAAAAAACAACACACAGTTTAATCCTAAAGCACTCATTATGATATCTTGTTTACCGATTTTTGATATTGTGGCGAAAAGTTATGGCTCCTGAAAAAAATTGCCCTATTAGGGCTAGAAGAGGACCAAAGGGGCCCCTGATGCTGATGTCACTGTTGATGCAGTGCTGATGTCAGCAGGTGATAACGAAATATTTTTCTCCCAGATGGAATATTCTCTGCAGAAACGAAAACTGCCTATGGTTTTCGTTGAAACCGCTGGAAAATTGCAAAACCACCTGTGTTCAAGTGAAAACTGCTTTCTAGGGCTAAACTTGTTGTTTTGTAGGGCATATACCCCAGAATATTCCCCTGTCGCTGGTTTTAAAAATTGCGGACTGTAAAAAAAATGCTGACTGGAGTGGTTTACCTGTCGCCAAGGGTTTATTGAAATCTATTGGATTTTCACACGTGATTTGCTAACCAAGCCCTGTACAATGATGCATGCAGAATATTCCACAGAATATTCTCTGGAAAATTTCGTATGACCGATTTGCAAAAGAAATTGCCTTTCGGTGCAATTGCTCAGATTTGGTCGATTTGACAGTCAATCTATAGGTTTTTGGGCATTTTGGATGTAATGGCAGGGTCTGATTTTGCCCAAACTACTCCAAAATTGCAGCTACTTCTCGAATCATGTAACCACTCCCCAAATTGAAAACCTCATAGATTTGGCCTCCAGTGTTCGATCTGGATGAAACAAAAGTCAATCTTGACTATCTCAAACCTCCTTAATACAATGGTGTGCTCAAATTTGCAGCAACATGCTCCAAAAATGAACCTGCAATATAAGGCACAAAGAGGAAACCCTCACAAATCTAGTTTTTCCATCAAGTCTTTTTGATTTTCTAGGTCATCATTCGATGCAAGAGAAGAGCATACTCAACTATCAAGGTCCACCATGAATTTACATTCAAATCTCTTAAAAAGTTGGCTAACAAGAAGAGATTCCACCTAGAGCTCTAATACCATGTAAGAGTTGGCTATGATAGGAGCCACCCAAGATCTAGGACTTCATGACAGCACAAGAGAGACAATGAGAGAATAATTCTATTCTATCAATGAATACAAAATTGTTCATATTACAATGTACATGAAGAGCCTTGCTTATAAAGGCAAGGATGAGAGCTAAGATGTTGTAGTCATGTGACAAGTGTCTTAATCCTATGACATGAGATGTAACTAGATCACATGTGTAGGATAAGACAACTATAAAACAACTATCAACAACTAGAAACATCTAGAAGGCTCTCTAAGTCAACTTAACATGTGAATATGTGTGTGAATATTATTTAACTAATAAATAGTTAAATAATATGAATTATTCATGTATAACAAGGGGAAACTAACTAGTTTATATCAAACTAGATATGAAATACCCCTATTCACACTAACATTAAACATATATGCAATGTTGTGGGAAAACCTTTTGAAAACTACAAGGTTTTGGGTTCAATTTGTAGTATTGGTGGGTTTTTAGGGTTTAGGTGTAGTCTTACATGTATATAGAGCTATTGAAAAACTTAGAAAGTCTAAAGTAGGTAAATGGAATGGGTTGCATAGGGTTTTAGAATTTATGTGCAACATTACAGTCTTGAAGGTTGGATTAAAAAGTCTCGTGTTATAGACTCTATTAGGTTTATGAGGATTGAGTGCATGATTGTACATGTACAAGTTAAACCCAAAAGTCTGACAATGTGAAATGTGTTGGGGTATTAGGGTTTTTGGGAACATTGCAAATTTGCAACTAGGTTGAAAAACCCCAACAGTGTAAACATATTAGAGTTTTAGGGTTTTCTTGAATGTATGCAGTCCTACTCGATAGACCTAAAAGTATGATAACATGATATGTGTTAGATTTTTAGGTTTTTCTTACAATCTTGCAGTCTTATAAGTTAGACTCAAAAGTCTAGCAGAGTTAAGTTTATCGAGGTTTTGGGGATTTCATACATCATTGTAAACTTCTAAGTTGGAGCAAAAGGTTTGCTCATGTAAAGTGTGTTGAGGTCTCAAAAAAATATTCAACAAAACATTATAAAACTAAATACATGCCCTATATATTGGTGTTACCAATCTAAATTCAAAAGAATCAGAATTTTATTCTTTGTAGAAAAAAAAGTTATGTGCTACGGAATACACTTCACTTTGAAAAAATGTTGTTTACTATTAAAAACTAGTTATCAAAGGAGATGCAAATTTTTTTACAATTTAACTCCAATTTTTTTTAAAAATATATATTTAGAATCCACAAACAAAATCTCACAAATCACTAGTTCGCATCATCTTCAAATTCCTAACAGTTTCGCAGCTATAGGTGTCAGAAAGTGAAGATTTAGTTCAAAATGTTGATTTTAATGTCAAGTTTGGCCAAAAAGTGTAACCCATTATTGTGGGATGACCCTACATCATTGTAAACTTCTAAGTTGGAGCAAAAGGTCTGCTCATGTAAAGTGTGTTGAGGTCTCAAGCATTTCATGCAACATTGCCTACATGAAAATTATATCAAAAAGCTTGACATGGAAGATTTGGTGGAGATTCAATGGTTGATAACAAGTTTACATACATGCCAAGATGTACCAAAAGTCTAATAACTTTAATAAATCACATTTTGGGACCAATTGTAATCATGCAAAACTGCAATTTGGTCCCAAAATCCTAATTAGGTCAAACACTAAGTGTGAGGGATGAAAATTGAATGATAGGATGTTCGAGATTAATTGCAACATGACAAGGCCAAAATATAGCAAGGTTTAGAGTTAGGAATGCCTAAGGTTAGGGTATCAATTGATTACAACTCCACATTTCAATATTACAACTAGGGTTTACATAAAATAACCAAAAATTTAAACCCTAACAATAAACTCCCACCTTGTAAGAAAACAAATGTTTTACTCTATATTTTAAACCCTATATGTAGGAAATCGAATATAAAATGCAAGAAGATAATGCAAAAAACCTAAAAGGGTGTAGAAAATGCAAATGCCAACTGAAATAAAACTTATGTGTGGTGATCTTCAACCTCTGGGTGCCAATTTGGAATGCTAATGGTTGCAAGAAGATCAAATATCATTTTAGGAGGAAAAGATGTGTTCACAACCAAATTTACAAGTGAAATTTATGCAAATGAAGAGAATTAAATTATCGGGGTTTCAAAATTTTGGTGCAAGCTTACATGATTGTAGATAGGTTCAAAAAGCCTGATAATGTATAACATGGCAAAATTTTGGACTTTTAGTGCAATTTTGTATAACTTCGTGTCAAGTCAAAAAATATGACAGGGTAAAACATGACAGGGTTTCATACTTTCAGTGTAAATTTGCATAACTATAGGCCAAGTTGAAAAGTCTAACAAGGTATAACATGGTGGGGTTTCATATTTTCAGTGTAAATTTGCATAACTACAACCCAGGTTGAAAAGTCCAACAGGGTATAACATCGCAGGGTTTCAGAATTTCAGTGCAAGTTTACATAACTACAAGTTAGGTGAAAATGTACAATAAGGTTTAACATGGCAGGGTTTTAGAATTTTAGTGCAAGTTTGCATAACTATAGGTTGGGTCAAAAAGTCTGACAAGGTATAACATGGCATTGTTTTGAAGTTTTAGTGCAAGTTTGTATAGCTACAAGAGTACAAGAAAAGTCTAATTCTCTACCAATAAAGGGATAATCAGGGAATCAAGGATTTTGAGCAAGATTACATCACTATAGGACTATGAGAAAAGTCTAATTCCCAACCAAATGTAGATTTTGACTTCCAGAGATAGAAGATTTTGACCTTGCTTAGAATTAGCACTCCCTAATGAGTTCATAGATATTGAGACACTTCGTTATGACCATCTTGAAGAACATCCATTTACATTTAGAACATGAATACTTGTAACTTTGACATTGAAATCCAAATGACCTAAAAGACGATGGAATTTACACTTGGCCCTCCTAAAACATGTGAAATACAAGAGTTAAGGCCAAAATTAAAAAGAAAAGTAAAAATAAAGGTCCCAAATTATTTAAAGAATACAAGCATGTTGTGGAGGCCACAACATGATTAAACCCACCTCATAGATGGAGATGATGGTCCTCGTTTCATCCTAGATGATCTCTAAAAATTCTATATGTTTTTCTTCTCTTCTACCTTTAAGGTTAGTTGATAAGCATCTTCTATATTATGAATCTTATGCACATGTGCTTAATTCATCTTAAATAGAAAATGTTAAACCATTCACATACCTTGTATCCATCTGTTCCAATAAAACCTATGTGTGGTGAGTGAAAGTTCAAAGCTATGTCACACTTTTCTAAAGGAAATGGCCAACACTGATCCAACTTTTTAACTTGAACCACTACAAATATATTTTGAATTTTTTAGTGTATTTTATGTTTGTATTTTTTAAAAAATTTAAATTTAGTATGTTATAAAATTGACACTATAATTTAGTTGCTAATAAAATGTTGAAAAATAAGGTTGAATGGGACATTGCACTTTATATAGTAAATTTCATTTATTTTCCTCCTATTTTTTGTGTATTCATAAATCAAAACTTTAGTGCATGGATTAATTTTTTCCCATTTTGATAAATATATATTTTTAAATAAATCTTGA
The DNA here is from genome assembly GCA_027924645.1 of Cunninghamia lanceolata. Taxonomy (NCBI): domain Eukaryota; kingdom Viridiplantae; phylum Streptophyta; class Pinopsida; order Cupressales; family Cupressaceae; genus Cunninghamia; species Cunninghamia lanceolata. The sequence continues at coordinate 3,402,955 of BSBN01001255.1, forward strand.
AAGTTGAGTGTAATGAAAAAACATCTGTTTCAATGTGACATCAACTTTTGTCTTAACTACTTATCCAAAATAGGAAAAAAAAATATATCATCCCAACATGGAATCTCTTCTCTAGTGCATCATAGTTTTTTCAAATTTTTTTGCTAAACTTTAGTATTTTTTCTTGAGAGGACTTGTATCAACATTATATTTTGGTGTTGATGACCTACTTTTAGTAAAAATAAAAATAAAATATAAACACTAATTGAAATGTTTAAAAATTTATATTTTTACAAAATAGACTTATAAATCTACAAAAGGGTATTTTTATATTCTTTTAAAATGATTATTTGCACAAGTAGGAGTTGTTAGAACATCAAGTTTTTGAAATAATTTTATTTTTTTGGTAAAAATTAGCCCCAAAGTGATGCTACATATGTTTTAGTAGATGGTTTTAGTTGGTAAAGTTGTGGCCTAGATCTAATTTAGCTAGAATGAATCCAGATAGAACATATGTTTCACCAAAATCAACTTTTTGTTGGAAATACTTAAATTTATTTATGCCAATAAGTTGGCCTGAAGTGTGACATGGATTTAAACTTTTACCCTGGTTATCTTTAACCTCTACGTACCAATTTGGAATGCTAATGGTCACAAGAAGATCAAATGTCATTTCAAGAGGAAAAGATGTGTTCGTAGCCAAATTTGTAAGTGAAAAAGACAAATGAAGATAATTAAACTATCAAGGTTTAAAACTTTTGGTGCAAGCTTGCATGACTACATATAGGTTTAAAAAGTCAGACATGAGGTGTAACATGGTAGGGTTTTAGAATTTTAGTGCAAGTTTGCATAAGTGCAGGCTAGGTCAAAAAGTCTAACAAGGTATTTAACATGGTAGGGTTTTGGATTTTTAGTGGAATTTTTCATAACTATGTAAGTCAGGTTGAAAATCTAATAAGGTATAACATGGTAGGATTTTACACTTTCAATGCAAGTTTGTATAACTATAGGTCAGGTAGAAAAGTATGATAAGGTATAACATGGCGGGGTTTTAGAATTTTAGTGCAAGTTTGCATAACTATAGGTAAGGTCAATTTTTTTGACAAGGTATAAATGCATGGCAAGGTTTCAAAATTTTAATGTAAGTTTTCATAACTGCAAGACTATATGAAATTTACTTGTACCTTGAATGGGGTGTGACCATGAAATGGCGCTCCAGTTGCATCTTGTGGTTGATTATTTCATTGGAGGATTCGAGAGAATTCATTCATCATATCCTCATGTTACTTTGCCAAAGCTTCTTGTACCAGCTCCTTGAAAGGGTCAAATCCATCTCCTTGTTCTTCCATCTTCGGTCGTGTACGTCTCAAGGGTAGGTAATCTGATGGGTCTCTTGTCTGCAATCCCAACCTTTGATAACCAGACCGTGTACGGTGTGACATATAGGAGTGAACCGCTCTGATACCACTGATCTAAATTTTAATGGAGAATTCAGATAACAATACCTAGCATTGACCCTGTGGTAATGTGAGAATAAACAAGAGCTCAATGTGCAGAACTTGTAAAAAAATTGCAGGCAACCAAATAGGATTTTTAATTGCATCAAAAGTTGATTATATACAATGAGCAAGAATGTGAAAGTTCAACTTATCCATAGAATTTGAAATGGATAGTTGGAAGGTGACAAAAACTACTAAAATTCAAATTTTCAAATTTTCAAATTTTTAAAAAACTACTAAATTCAGAACCCCACTAGGCAGGGTCATAACTTCTAGCTAGCTAGTCAAAATCCAGACTTCTCAAACTCGTTGGAAAGATCTCCTGGAGAGCTAGATTGAGTTGCATCGATCCTTTTCTACGGCTATCACTCAAAGCAACCGAAGAAAGTCTTGACCCCAAATTCCACTCCGAAGGCCTCTGAAAATACCAATTACTAGGATGTAGACAAAACTGGAAAAAAATATTGAAAAACTAAAATATAGTTGCCTTAACAAATGCCACCCTAATACTTTTTAATTTCTGTGGGATCAGTTGTGCGGGGGACCATTGTTCTATGGTTGGAGGAAAAGCACCAGGGTGATGCTCTCTCTCTCTCCTGCAGTTGATTGCCGAAGACTGGTGAATAGGAACACATTTCTTATTTTGTAATTGATATTGATAAAATTGTAAGTCTTAAGAAATACAACCATTTGTTATATGTGCAATTTGTTAGTCGCATGTGAAGCGAATTTCTTTTGAAATATGTATATTGTACTTGGATGTTACAAATGTAATATACTGATTATAGATATTTCTCTTTGTAAGAAAAATAAGATTTTTTCTTAATTATGTTTAAGGATATCTAATATTCCAGTTGGGATGTTACAAAATCCATATGAAAAATTAGGATTTCATTGCATATACGCATACTCACAATGTGCATTAAAATTAGGGAGAGAATCTTGGTGTGCCTCCAACAAGATTGGTGCCAGAAATGAGTTATGCAAAGCTCCCTTAACAATCAACCCACATGCTCCACCTGCTCCATCATAAAGTCAACGTCGAACAACCAGTAATCGCTCGATTCATCATCTTCTTCATAACAAAGCCTTTACATCGACTCATCCATGTCAAATCGAATAGACTTCAAAAACAACCCTAAGATCCATCCAATTTTTGAACTAACTAGTCTTACCTGTTGAGAGGTAGTAGGAAATTTCATCTATGCAGAAGTCTCTATCCACCATTGAAAGAGCAGAGAAATCTAATAAGGTATAACATGGTAGGATTTTAGACTTTCAATGCAAGTTTGTATAACTATAGGTCAGGTAGAAAAGTATGATAAGGTATAACATGGCGGGGTTTTACAATTTTAGTGCAAGTTTGCATAACTGTAGGTAAGGTCAAAATTTTTGACAAGGTAAAAATAACATGGCGGGGTTTCAAACTTTCAATACCAATTTTCATAACTGCAAGACTGTAAGAAAACTTTTATTCTCTACCAATAAAGGGCTAATCAAGGATTTTGAGTAGGATTGCATCATTGTAGGACTGTAAGAAAAGCATAATTTCCCACTAAAGGTAGATTTTGATCTCTAGAGATAGAAAATTTTGACCTTGCCTAAAATTAGTGCTCCCTAGTGAGTTCACAAATACTAAGACACTTCATCACGACCATCTTGACAAACATCTCTTTACACTTATACCATGAACAAGCAACTTTGACATTGAAATCCAAATTACCTAAAAGATGAATCCAAATTTATGCTTGTCCCTCCTAAAACATGAAATACGAGAGTTAAGGCCAAATTAAAAAAAATAGAAAAATAAAGGCCCCTAGTTCTTTAAAGAATAGGAGCATGTTGTGGAGGCCACAACATGATTAAACTCACCTCAAATTCTAGATGGAGATGATGGTCCTCTTTTCATCCTAGATGATATCTGAAAATTCTATATGTTCTTCTCTTCTAGCTTTAAGGCTAGTTGATAAGTATCTTCTATATTATGAATCTTAGGTACATGTACTTAATTCATCTTGAATAGAAAAAGATAAACCATTCACATACCTTGTAGCCATATGTTCCTCTATTTTACCATGCTCCACTCAAAAGGATAGCTTGTAAATTCATCCATGTACTTGCACATTGCGCTCCTTTTGCCTCAGGGTCTAAAATCTTCTACAGATGATTTGTGCATAATCCACATGGAGAAATTTTTATCTTAGCTTCTTCTCCATGTTATTCCTAGTCTTGATTTTCTCCTTCCCCTTTCTTTTTATGTCTTTCTGTAAGTGACCCCACCATATCATTGCATGACCCTTCAATTCTATGCATGCAAATTTTACTTTCTTCTCCTTTGTGATACTTTTTCATTCAAAAACTTCTCCATACTATTTAACCAATTTGTATCAACTCCTTTGGTTTTAGACTACTCCAGTATTTTGAAACTTTAATCTTTATATTGTCATTGCTTCTTTGTAATGCCTTAATCTTCCTTTCTTCCATTGACTATGGTTTTTCTTGCTCTTCCTCCACTTCCTAAATAGATGATAAATCATCTTCTTTAGCTTCTTCTCCTTGCCTGCTTTCTTCATCTGCACCATTTGGATCCCTTTGCCTCAATCTCCATCCTTCAATAATTCTAGTAAGCTTTTCCACTTGTCTTTGTAATAGTTGCACATTTTGTCTCAGCTATGCATAACCTCCTCATCCTCTTGCCATCATGCTTAAACCTCGAATCTCTACCTAGATTTGAGCTCACTTTGATGTCAAATGATGAATCCAAAAATGCAAAAAAAATTCAACAATATTTTTTTAACAATAAAAGCACCAAAATCTATATTATTATTCTTGAATAGCTAAAACCAAAATGCATAAGAGTCTTACTTTTAAAATAAATCCACCACTCTCCCACGATCTAGCATAATTAAGATGAATTAAAAAATAGAAAAACTAGAAACTGCCTAGAGTAACTGAAATTGTTAAATTTAGCAAACTGTTATTTAGCAACCTTACATTTAATAAAAATGGCCTAACAATTATCCCTTATTCTCTACATGTCCAAATAAGTCTTGCGAGTGACTTATAATTTAGGTTCATGCTCTGCTACAAAGCCATTAAGTCTAAAATTCTAAAAATACTAAAATAAAACACTAAAATGCACTTTTGAGGCCTTAAATGGTCAAATTGGGCCTCAAAAAATATCAAAATGGTCATTAACCAAAATAAACTATGTATGTTGGCCTCAAACTCTTCGATATCTTCATTTAGAAAAAAAAAAACAAAAAAAGAGGCTTAATTGACTTCTTGGGTCAAAAGTTTTGGCTTTTGGAAGTTATGCTCCCACATCAAATGATTAGTTGGATAGGGGAATGACAGTCCAACTTAAAACTTTAAATTTAAAATTTGGGATCAAATATATAGATGTTAGAATTTTGAAAAAAAAAAAGAAAACCCAGAATCAAATTGAAAGAGTTAGAATCAATAAACTGCAATGCAAAAATAAATGAACAACATAACAATACTATGAAAGAATAATGTAAATGCTCAAAAGACATAATAACATTAAGAGAGAACTATAGCTCCAACCTTACAAAATGAAGAGACATGCCTTGCTTATAAAGGCAAGGTTGAGACATAAAAAATTTTAGTCATGTGACAAATGCTATATTCCTATTACATGTGACAACTAGATGGCAAGATGCCAACTAGTTGTTAAAGACACATGTGTAGGATAAGACAACTATCAACAACTAGAAACAATTAGAAATATTTAAAATGCTCATTAAGTTAACTTAACATGTGAATATTATTTAACTAATAAATATGAATTATTTACACAACAAGAGGAAACTAGCTAGGAAATATCCCTATTCACACTAACACATGTAAAACTGATTTAGGTCACTTCCACACCTACAAATCTAAACTAAAGTAATGAATGATAAAGATTGTAGATCAAGTCCAAACCTTTAAACTATATAAAAATAAAATAAAACTAAAATAAAATTATTTACCAACTTCAATTAAAAAAAAAAACTAACTTACACCCTAATCATTATATAAAAAGACAATCAAGTCTAAGCAAACCCAAAAACTTAAGGAAACGGGGCTTGGGTATGTAATTTTCCTTCCATTACACGGGTCTGTAAAGAGTTAAAAAAGCGAGAAGAGAAGTTGTAAACATTTTTTAAAAGGAAAGGAAGCTAAATTTAATATCACTCTCATCGATATTTGCTACCTAATATCCATGGCACACTATCATTTACTTGCAATGCGCAAATTCTTGGTTGAAAAATCTAATTTCCAAATGCCTAATCTGCTTTGACTGCGTCAAACTCCAAAAAAAAAAAAAAAAAATCTAGTGCAGTTGCAAGTGGCCAGATGCCTCGAACTCTTATCACATTTAAAATCCATGCTAAAGTACGGTGAAACTGAATAACATGATAGAAAGCATTAGCTTGACCAAGTTCAAGTTGCGTGGATTACATCAGCATAATGGTGGATTACATTACATCTAATATGATGCTGTTTAATGGCTGCTGCCCATATGTCATTGTTTGCTGTGTGGAAACAACATTTTGTAATTTAGTTTTGCTGCAGTTTAGTCTGTGGTGAGGCTTTTTAACTGCATTCTTACTTGTACTTTGCTTTCATCAATTAAAAAAAAAGTTGCAGAGGAGACTTCTTCAACCCCTATTCTTAAACATTAAACTCTGTAATATTATTATTTAATGTAAAATTATTATTTGATTATCAAATAATTTAGTGTTTAGGTAGAGCGGCCTAGAACAACCCATTGTTGAAAACAAAATGAAAATTAGAGATCCGGACGTAACGCCCATCCAAGCTGAGGAGGAAGATAAGGAAACCCATCATCTACGATAACATGTAACACTATAAGAAGCAGTTACAGAAGCCATACTTGTTTCAATTCCTTCAGATTATTATTACTAAAGATAATCCTTTTGCAAGATGAGTGGCGACGGGAATACTAGTTCCAACCTGCCTCTGAGACCCGTGCCGGGCTCCTACGGCCCGCCTATAATTGGCCCGTTGATTGACCGGCTAAACTATTTCTGGTTCCAGGGCCCGGCAAAGTTTTTCACGACCCGAATGCAGGACTACAAGAGCACGGTTTTCCGGATCAACATGCCGCCGGGTCCGCCGGGTTTCTGCAACGACCCGCGGGTAGTGATGCTTCTCGATGCCAAAAGCTTTGGCGTTCTCTTCGACACGGACACCGTAGAAAAAAAAAATGTGTTCACGGGCACATACATGGCCAGTGTCCGTTTCAACAACGGGTACCGGGTGCTCCCGTACCTCGACCCGTCGGAGTCACAGCACACAAAACTCAAGGGTCTCTGTTTCGACGTCCTCAAAACGGGTGCCCCCAGATTTATCCCCGAATTCCACACCACCATGGCGGAAGCTTGGGATACGATCGAGAAACAAATTGCAGAGAAAAAGGCTGGCGAGTTCAATGATTTGAAGGAGCAAACGATCTTTAATTTCTTGTGCCGGTCCATGTTGGGGACGGACCCGAGGGAAGGACCCGGCGGGTTGGGGAACGACGGACCCGGGCTGGCTAACAAATGGGTTTTGTTCCAGGTGGCACCCGTCGTTAGTCCCGGGTTGCCCCACATTATCGAAGAGCTGTTTCTCCATTCGTTTCGTTTGCCACCCGTGTTGGTCGAAGGCGCGCACGACAGGCTCTACGGGTTCTTCAATACATACGGGTCCGGAATCCTTGACGTTGCGGAGACACTGTATGGGCAAACCCGGGCGGAGGCGTGTGAAAATTTGGTGTTTTTTGTATGCTTTAATTCTTACTTTGGCTTCTCGGGGCTTATTCCTTCCATTATAACACACGTTGGGAGTGCGGGTGCCGGGTTGCATAAGGACTTGGCGATGGAGGTCCGGGCGGCCGTCCGGACGGGCGGTGGAATTGTTAGCTTGAGTGCGGTTGAGTCGATGGAGTTGGTCAAGTCTACCGTTTATGAGGTTCTTAGGATTGAGCCGCCCGTGGTGTTGCAGTACGGGAGAGCCAAACGGGACTTTGTTCTAGAGTCTCATGAGGCTGCTTATGAGATCAAGAAAGGGGAACTCCTTGGGGGTTTTCAGCCTTTTGCTACGAGGGACCCAAAGGTGTTTGAAAATCCTGACGACTTTGTTGCTACGAGGTTTGTCAAGAACCAGAAGCTTGTGAAGTATGTAATGTGGTCTAATGGATACGAGACTGAGGATCCAACCGTGCACAATAAACAATGCCCTGGGAAGAATTTGGTGGTGTTGGTTGCAAGGTTGTTTGTGGTGGAGTTGTTTTTAAGGTATGATACATTTGAAGTGGAAGTGAAAGGAAGTGGAACTAGTGCGGACATAAGTTTCACTTCTCTAACCAAAGCGACCTATTGATCCTTTGCTCCCATTCTCTTAAAACTAGCAATTGCACGGCATGAACGCGTATTGAATGATTCTGTTGATAAGTTGTTTGTAAGGGAAGCATTGAATTTAGGAGTTTGTGATTTTTCTTATATTACTTTGTTCAATATATTTAAAAATAAATAAATTTGTGAATCTTTATATTATCTCATTTATATGTAAAAGTGATAAATAATTATTTAATATTTAGGTTATGTGTTAAAAAAATTGTTTTAGGATTTCCCCAAAGGTAAACTAGTACTGACATAAGTTTCACTTCTCTAACCAAAGCAACCTATTGATCCTCTGCTCCTATTCCCTTAAAACTAGCAATTGCACGTCATGAATGCGCAATGATTCCGTCGCTAGGTTCTTTGTAAGGGAAGTCTTGAATTTAGGAGTTTGTGATTTAATATTTAGGTTATGCATTAAAAATATTATTTTAGGATTTCCCCAAAGGTAAAGAAGTGCTTCCTTTTTTATTTTTATTTGCTTGTATAAATAACTCCAAATAAAAAGGATTAATAGATTCCGAATCATTATGAGATAGCACATGTAGTCACTGCAACTTTACATGACCAAACTCATACTATTCCAATACTGTGAAGATGTTCGAATCTTTTGCTGATACAAATTGACCATTCTATAGCTGAAATATCTTCATGAAAATGGATTAGTTGAAGAGAATTTACATGCTCTATAAGTCTTTTTTTTTCTAAATGAATGCAAATATAATGCAACATAAACAAAATTGCATCTGAGTAGAAAAATTGATAAATAAATGCTCTTTATCCTATAGATAAATATTGCAACTTTATATGACCAAGCTCATACCATTCCAGCACTGTCAAAATGTTTGAATCTTTTGCTGATACAAATTGACCATTCTACAGCTAAAATATCTTCATGAAAATGGATTTGTTGAAGAGAATTTACATGCTCTATAAGTCTTTTTGTTATTTTTTCTAAATGAGTGCAAATATAATGCATCATAAACAAAATCACATCTAAGTAGACATATTTTGCTTTGTCGAGATCTAGTCTACAGAGATTCCCAGAATGCTACCCACAATAACAACCCAATTCCTTGTTTTTATGAGAAATCCATTTCAATGAACATTTGTACAGGAAATCTCAATGAGACTTCTGCCCAGGGGTGTTACAAAATGATAAAAGTTGAAGCACAACTTAACTCCCCTGTAATGGAACAAAGTTTGCCCCACAAAAGTACCTCGCCTCCAAAGTCAAATGGGAAAAATAGGACTATGTCAAGCCTTAATAATGGAATGTTTATATCAGAGGAGGAAATGAAAATTAAAGCAGAGTCAGAGAAAGAAATTGAGAAGGCATTGAAGGAAGAGATTAAGGATGGTATCTCGTTCTTACTCACAAGCTTGCACAACTACATGCTCGCCAGAAAGTTATAAAAGGGGAACACCAATATCACACATTTGAGTTTGACATGCCATTGAAGTCTTACAATAGTGCACTACAGGACTAATGGTGTGGTTCCACCCTATACCCAAAATTTCCTATGTGTGTGGGTGTTTTTAGTCCCTTAGCATTGTCATCTTCTTATAGAGAAATAAAAAGTTCTATCCAAAAAAGAAATTCCAAAAGAATTTTGATTGGGTGAGGACTTTAAGGTTGGAAGTTAATTTAAATTCCCCAAAGAAGCCCAATTATAGCCTTGCAGACTGGGGAAGGTTGAGAAATGATTCCCCTAGATTTCCTTGTGCTCTGTTTCTAGAACCCAACAATGAAAAAAGGTGTTCAACCAGTGAGCTTCGTTGTAGATGCCAATGCCATGGATGTCAATGTGTCCACAATGTCCACTCTTTTCCCAAGGAAGACAATGAACTCCCTCTGCATGGAAAATTTTATGCCAAGCTCATTCCAAAGGATGAACTTTGTAGCACTAGACATATTCATACTACCCAAGGTGTTGTTTCCAAAAAAATGCTTAGTAGAAATGGAGAGCCATTTATCAATGCATATAACATCTGTGGAAGGGATGTTTCTAAGAGTAAAGAGGAGAAAAGAATGGTTAACAAGGGAATTACATGTATAGTAGATTTAATATTATGAAAGAGCATGGACATAGGGTCCTTGGTGGAAGTGACATAGAGGAAAAAGATGAGACAAACACCATACAACAATCAAGAGAAAAAAAAAGATGATGACTAATACCTATGTGTGGTACACAGATAAGAAAGCCAAGTTGGGAGCTTCTATGAATGAATTTCCCTCGTCCTCCACAAAATCTACATTAATGAAATGCCCAACGTGCTCCTAGTGCTATCAAATGTGCAGTTGCTATGGAGGAAAATGGACGTATAATCTTTGATGACAATACTAAGTTGGCTACTTCTTCCCAACTTCTAGAGAGTGTCAAGGCACCCAAGTCATTGAATGGGGAAATATATCTATGTATGTTATCTCATGAGAAGTAGCAAGGGAAAAAGGATAAAGGATTTGACTGCCTTAGAAGGCTGCCCTTAAAGCTCATAAAATGCACTTGGCAAGTGAAAAGTTGTGGGCCTTGCAAACAAAATTTAATGGTGACGAGATGGGTTCATTGCAAGATGGTGAGGAAGTCGAGTTATAACTATCAACAATAGAATTAAGCGAAAAAAATCTAACAACATAATGAATCCATTTATCTATGAAAGCCTATGCATTTCCAAGCCCAAAAGAAGCCAGGTGGAAAGAAGGTGACATGGGAGTTGAACTTGGCAACGGGAGTGGTGGACATCAGTAACAACAATAAAATTTCAACCTTTTCATTTTCTTCACTACTGGTTGGCTCAGAATAAAATAATCCCAGTTTATTCATTTTGAGGAGCTAGCTTTAGTTTACTAATTGACTTCAAAAAACTCAGTTGTGGTGTGATAATGTATCATTATTTATACATTTATTGAATCTACTTATTAAGTGCTTTGATCACTCTTGGATTTGATGGTTTATGATTTCTAGTCAAATGTTGTTTAAAATTTGGGTTTTAATTTACAAATAGATATTAACCAAATAATTTTTAACTCTGGTTTGTTAAATCATGGCTTGATTGGTGTTTTGGTATGAAATACATGATTAATTCTTTGGGAATAAAGTGTACCCAAGCTTGGCGTTGGAGAGATTTTCAAATATTTCAATGTTGGGAAAAGTAGCAATTGTTAAGTGGAATTTACTGTATGTAAAAAGGATATCCACTAATAAAAAATCTTTGCAAATGGAGTGAAATGTTTATTTTCTTAATCCAATATAAAAAAATTCAATCTAACATGCATAAAATACACGTTCTAAAGTGTTGACATCACAATGGTAATGTGCATTAAGAAATATGTGTTGTTGCAAAATAATTTGGAACCGTTGATGCATAATTTATTTTGTTATTTTTAAATCTCAATTAAATTTCTTTCATATTGAAAACTGGGGTTTAACTTCCCCGTGCCCATTTACGTTTCAAGGATTTTGTAATATTTTTTCCCAACCAACAAAAGGAATGACCCTATTTGATACAGTATTGTTTTGCATGCAACTCTACTTTTACCACATCTTGGTTGTGCTTCTCTATGCATCACTTATCAATGTTGTCATTTAATATTTTTAATAAAAACTATTGCATGTGGATATAATAATTTAGTGGTGGACCATTAACATTTTATAAGAAACCCTAAATTTCCTTTCCTTAGAGTTGCTTAAAGCATAATACTCTTTTGAAGTAAATATTCTTAATTTGTTTGTGGATTGGCTAGCTAACATAGGAACTATATATAAATCTTTTATAAATAATATTGTATTTTAGTCCCCATGAATAAATCCTACAGGGAGCATACAAAAAAAAACTATTGATAGCTTTCTCCTAGGATCACCATGTAAGATTTTATAAATCCCTGAAGCAAGTTATTAAAGTTATAGAATACAATGAAATGCTAAGACATTTAAAATATTATGTTATTCTGTGATATTACCATGGCTATTTTCCTCTTGGAAAGAAGTACATTAGAAGGCTTCATGTCCCCGTACACCACACATTTATGGGTTCCATGATGCAAATAATCCACAACCTTGCAATTCCTATTGCTAAATTTTTTTTTTAAAAAAAACTCTAAACAACAAAATTAGAACATTTTGATTTGACTACATAATTGGGATAAATTCTACACTTCCAACATTTTTCAATTGAAAACTTGATGATTTTTGGGGAGGGGAATTTGACCCAAAACATTAAAAGGTTATTAGTAGGAAAAATAAATATATGGAGGAGAGATTAGGCACAACGTCTAATAATAATAAATGATGTACTCATCTAAAAATACAACAAACCCCATAGCGATAGCATATAGACGATATATTATTTTCCATTAACTTAATATATTATTCAAATTTTGTACTACTAAATTTTAACTATAACATCAAGTTTATTACAAAACTCAACTTCCAATCCACCTCTGGCAAGGCCAGATACAAGTCCTCTAAATTTGATGAGATGCCTTTAGGTCATGGCACCTAACCCGGATAACCCAAGGGAAATTAACCTACTTAAAAATGTACACCCAAGGTAGAATTTCCCAAATAGATAAAAACCCAAAAGAGCAGCTCAATTGCTTAAAAAAATCTGTCACACCCTGTTTTTAAATTAATGTATTTATTTTCATTATTTTCGAGAAGACAGATAGTTAGAGAAAATATTTTGATTATAGTAATGATGGAAAATGCACTTGCTTTATATTAATTTATATGTAAAGGATAAATGTTTATGATGTTATTATTAATCATGTGGTTAAATGATGAAATGGACTAACTACCGTCATATAACTGAGGTGGATGCAGGAACAATGTTGTTTTCCCTCCAATATGAGGAGAGAGAGTATCACCATGGAGAGGATACTAGATCCTATGAATGCAATGATCCATATGCCATCTAGAAACACACATACATATACTTAGTAGAAAGATCATGTTTATTCTTGTCAAATTATGTCGTCGTTAAGATGAAAGTTAAATCCTTTCTCGTTGTTTGATAGAAACTTGGTGTATGCCTTTGGATGACAAGTCAACGTGTATAAATTGACTAAACATGTTTAATTTTGTTGTCAAGATCTTAGTCGACTTGTGAGAATTCTCCATCGATGATTGTGCTTACAAATAAGCAAAATTAGTGTTCGAGAGTATGCAATTGCGACTCTAATAGATAAGTATATTATTGTCTATTTTCAAATAATAATAATAAAATTATTATTAATATTATTGTTGTAGTTTAAGATCATGTTAGTTAAGGTAAAAAGTCTATTTTATCTCCTTAGCAAACTCCCTAGATGCTTGGGGAGTGGGGGAAAGAGCAGTAGCTCCATACTCCCCACTTTATTATGCATGTAGAAAGATGTGGGAATGTGGAGAGAGGTACGTAGTGGGGCATTGAATAAGCACCCATAACTATGAGAGGTCGGCTTATGAAAAGAGAGGAGAATACTTTGGTGAAAATCTTGAAGGATAGGGAGCAGAGAATAGGAATGCAGTCTAGGAAGTAATTTAATCTTGGTAGCATGCTACCAATAGCATTATACAGGTAAGTTCATCATATACCACTAAATATGATATATATGGATATTACCTTACAATCGTTTGAATTTGCAAGTAAGATTTATACAGAGATTCTATTGTTGTTCAACCTCAACTGAGAATTAATTCTGTATTAATATGTATTGTATCTCGGTTAAGGATAGAGTTAGAATAACTTAGAAAACATATTTATTCCTTGTATATATATATATCTTAAGGGGAAATGTTTATATGCACGATATCTTAGGATAAGAGAATCGTATATGTATGTTTTAATGTAGGATGTTCTTTATTGATTATCAAAACATATTAGTAACTATGGTAACAGTCGAAGGACTATGTAATCGAACCATTTGATAATGGTGTTTTAAAAAGTAGAAATGATATATGGCCAATTGAGTAAGTCTTATGGCTAAGTGTTGTGATATATGGCCGACTGAGTAAGTCTTATGGCCGAGTGTTTTGATATATGGCCGACTGAGTAAATCTTATGGTGAAGTGTTGTGATACATGGTCGACTGAGTAAGTCTTATGGCCGAGTGTTGTGATATATGGCTGACTGTGTAAATCTATAGCTGGTTGTTCATGTCTTAGGCCAATTGTGTTATTATACTTAGGCTGAATGTATTACTATATAGAGGCTGAATGTGATAGTATATAGAGGTTGTCTATGATAATATATTCAAGTCGACTGTGATAGTATATTTAGGCTGACTATGATAATATAGAGAGACCGAATGTGATAGTATATTCAGGTTGACTGTGATAGTATATTCAAGACGACTATGATAATATATAAAGGTCAACTGTGATAATATATATTCAGGCCGATTGTGATAATATATTTAGGTCGACTGTGTTATATATTAAGGCCAAATGTGTTACTATATGGAGGCTGATGATGAAAAGTATAGGCCAAGTTTTATAAGAGATTGACTGCTAATTGAAACCAAGCTTAGGTTTAGCAACCTAATAAGGGTCGACAACAGGTTTAATGAAGGACCTAAGAGAAGGTCATTTATAAAAGTATACTTCTCTTACTAGTAGCGGATTGAGAAGGTTGAGTGTGTGTTTTTGAAATCTTAAACGCTAGTAAAAGAGACAAAGTCATAGTGTAGAAACACTTGACATTAGACTTCTATTTCAACAGAAATATGAAGAACATTTGAGTCATTTGTAGATGCTATTTTAGAAGTATCCTGAATTATCAATATTCTAGTTTTATGGAGGAATATTCTTTTACCTAATCTTAGTCTAAGAATAGCCACAAGAATGTCTTGAGAAACACTCTTTATGCCAATGGTAGGTCAAGATTTAGACATATTTTGGAATTCTCTCTTTTTATATACATGAAGAAAAGTATTTAATTCATATGATTACAAAGGTATAGCTTATTATCAAAAGATTTTTTAATTGTTAATCTATATGGCTTAAATGTCAACCTTGTATATGTAGAAGATTATGGATGAGCATGGGAATAGGTAAACAAGCCATTGAGTAGATGACAGGATGTCATAGACCCATGATTGCAAGGATGCAAAGAGGGACTCAATGTATGTTTACACTAGTCACCTAAGATCTCACCCTTGACTTGTCAAGAATGACTAGTAGATAAGGGTATATGTCTTTATGACTAATGTGGTATAAGCATGACCAAGAGAGTTATTTTATATAGAGGAAATAAATGATTAATAAGAATGTTGTCTCCAAGTCAAGAAAAGAGTGAGTGAACATATGACTATTTTTATATATGAAACTTTGGCCAAAGTAATGCAAAAGTCACTGCTTGGATTATTGGTTCACGGTATAACAGATAGATAAACAATCAGAATGGGTCATACATAGCTAGAGTTAGACTAGATTTGTAAACCCGATTGTCATTAGCTAGCTCACATCACTAGTTCTCAGATGGCATAAAGAATTGGTTGATTCTCATTATCTATTACCCTTGTGAAGGGAAGGGCCACTTCCAGAAGGAAGGTGTGCAAGGGATTGTCGTTTTGTGGTTGGAGGAAAAGCACCAAGGTGATGCTCTCTCTCTCATGCAGTTGACTGCCAAAGACTTGTGAACAAAAACACATTGCTTATTTTGTAAATGATATTGATAAAATTGTAAGTCGTAAGAAATGCGACCATTTATATGATGTGCAATTTGTTAGTCGCATGTGAAACAACCTTCTTTTGAAATATGTATATTGTACTTGGATATTGCAAATGTAATATATTGATTATAGATATTTCTCTTTGTAAAAAAATGAGATTTTTTCTTAATTATGTTTAAGGATATCTAATATTCCAGTTTGGGTGTTACAAAATCCATAGGAAAAATTAGGATTTCATTGCATATACACATACTCACAATGCACAACAATTAGGGAGAGAATCTTGGTGTGCCTCCAACAAGATTGGTGCCAAAAATTAGTTATGCAAAGCTCCCTTAACAATCAACCCTCATGCTCCACCCACTCCATCATAAACTCAACTTCGATCAACCAGTAATCGCTTAATTCACCAGCTTCTTCATAACAAAGCCTCTGCATCGACTCATCCATTTCAAATTGAATAGAATTCAATAGCAACCCTAAGATCCATCCAATTTTCAGACTAACTAGTCTTACCCATTGAGAGAGTAGTAGGAAATTTCACCTATGCAGAAGTCTCTATCTCACCATCGAAAGAGTGGAGAAATCATCTATTTGAAATTAGTATTGAAGAGAGCGGCCAGAAAAGAATTTGAAGAGGTACAATTAGGGTTTTGAAAGTAAATGTGTCGGCAGGTGTGATGAGTGTCATGTAGCACCTAGATTAACACACCTTTTTACTCCCTTTTTCCCATCCTTTCATTCTGTTGTCCTGGTGATTGCACCATAGGAATTGAAAAGACTTGTTTTAATTACACTAATGAGAGATGAATTACTGAAGATCATTATTTTTGATGAAAGGACTAATGTTGCAACAAACTAATGAAAATGTGCAGAAAAGTCTCTCTAATTGCATCCACAGGTGCAGTTATACGAGCAAAGGCAATTTTGAAGATCCCCAGAGATGGTCTTAAGAATATCCAGAGCCAATATGGAGGTGTTCTAATGAAGGAGTAGGAAAGAAAGGGATGGATGATCTCCATAGCCATATAGGAATCATGGATGCATCTCCGGAGCTGTTGGCAACATCACACAATCTTCAGAGCTGCTGGCAACAGTGCAGAGTCTTCGGCGCCACTGTCAATCTACATCTCTGGAGGCAACTGCAGTGCTCTAAAGTCTACTCAACTAACACCAAAATGATCCAGAAAAGACTCCAGTTGACTGTCAGGGATCTGATTCCCTGTTTATTTGATTTTTTATGAGTTCTAAAAGACTTGTTAAAACCTATGTTTCAGGGCCTCGCTGCCCATTGTTATTTAAGTTAAGACTCTAGATTTAGTGGGACTTCTATTCCACTAAAGCCTTTTTCAGTTTGCATGATTATATTCTTCAGTTAAACAGTTGTATGTTTTAGTTAGAATAAGAGATTGGTTATATCTCATAGATAAACTAATGGATAGAAGAGTTAGTTCCAAAAAGATATGTTATCGCTTGGACTAATATATGTTTAGGTAGGAGCAACAGACACATATACAGATTTTGGCTATTACATTATTGTAATTTCCATTTTTAGATAGATATACTTTCTGAATACAATCATACCTTGATGAGATTAGATTGAAGGAAAGATTGTGTTATTACATTTCTGTACTGAGGTCTTGCTTTAGTCTTCAGTCCTGAAGGCATGGAGCAAGGGCCCACTCCTGCCATCAAGATAGGAGGCTAGTATCTATTGCTTCATTGACAGTTTTATTGCTTTCTCAAGATAGATATATTTCCGTTTAATAGTTGTTTCTAGTAAATGCATGTTTCTAGCTTTGTATTAGAATAGGTCATTTTCAGCAATCTACTACTTTAGCATTATTTTGGTGTTTCTAGGATTTCATTTCACAGTAGATAAATTAGTAGCATTAATTCCTTAAATAGTAAAAGCAGTAGGATTAGTTGGAGGACTGTTGATTATGAAGATCCTTATTGCAAATAGCTTAGGACACAACCCTAGATTTGACACATGAAAAACTTAGTTAGCAATCCTTTTTAGGTTAAATTGAATCTGCATGGTTAGACCTAGGGATTCAAAAGATAGATATATAAAACAAACACCCCCGCAACAAACTATAGGAGAAAGTTGTAGGGTGGCACAAGATCTTGTTGAGGAGAAACACTTAGAACCTACCTTGGAAACTACACCCCAAATTGACATTCCCTCAAGTCCTCAAAATCCTTCACTCTCTGAGTATATTCAAGAACTACAAGAAATATACCAAGCATATATGTTACAAGAATCCACTTCCTCAAAACCCCACATTGAATCTCAAAAAGAAGAACCATCAGACATGGATGATAATCATGATGAGAAAGATAATCAAAATACCAAGACCTTCTCATACCCTATTGTCCTTGCTCATGGAGATAATGCCCCTATGAAGAACATTTCACCTTCAAACCTACCAAACTTTAGGGGTCTTGCTTCTAAGGATCCAGATCAAATTCTGTTCGAGTTTAAAGGTGTCTACTAGACCTATGACTATGGGTCAGATAATCAAAAACTCAAGCTTTTCCCATCAACCATGAAAAATTCTGCTATGAGGTGGTTCATGAGTTTAGCCCCAAACTCCATTCATTCATGGGATCAAATGGAAACTAAATTCCTAGATAAGTACCAGGATTACTGTAGGGTTAGTGATAAAAATGAGTTGTTCAAAATTAAACAAAGAGAGGATGAAAGTTTAGAAGACTATCTAGATAGGTTCAACTTTGCCTTGAGGAGATATGGCAATCCTGTGGCTCACCCCTTAGCTAGAACTCTGTTTGTAAAAAGATTGGATTGAGAATCAAAACAAGCACTGGATCTAATGGGGAGAGGAAACATTAACAAAATGGATATGCCTGCTATAGAAGAACTCTGCAGGAACTAATCTAGAACCCAGGATGGAGTGAGAACACCTAGGTCTTTTAAAGGAAAGAATGAAATAGGACAATTAATGGAGGAGATTGCAAACTTTAAGATAGATATTCTGGTCCAGCTGAATACCACATTAGATGGAATTCGGGCAAAGACTAGAACAACTGAACAAAGTAGAACAACTGAACCTATTTCCATATATTGCCCTAGGTGTAGAAACAAACACCTTTTGAGAGAATATCCATTGGACAAGTTAGAAATCTGTTAGATCTGTGACAGGGAGCACCCTACCATTCATTGTGATCAACTCCTGGCCTTAAAAAGGCTGACTAAAAAGAATGCCATAATGGAAGAGGAGTTGAATTATGTAGGACAAAAACAAACTAGCAATTTCCCATACAATCAGTACCCAAATTAGGCTTCCTATAGGGGTCCTTCAAACTGGGGAAGCAATCAATGGAATCCAACTTGGCAGAGGCCTCAAAACATTCCTCCTTGGGTACCACAAGATTGGTCAAACCAACAATGGCAGAACCAGCATTGGCAAAACCAACCCTGGGGAAATCAACAAGGGCCACAACAGTTCCCAAAACAATTTGGATCACAAAACATGCAGCCTCAGTGGGGTCCTTAGCACGGTTACAATCAACAATACCAAGGACAACCTAGACATTTCCAACCTCAGCAACAAGCATTACTAACTGGACTCCCCAATACACAGGGACAGTTACAAAATGAGCCAGTTAGTTAGCCACCCTTACCATCTCAACCTATAGCAAATCCATGAAATAAACATGGAGAAACTATTTACATGATAGAGCAAGAAAACATGGCTAATGTAAACTCTATTTATCTACACAACCTCCAGCTACGTTCTGGGAAAGCACTACCAAGACCATCTCCCCCGCTCATAGTTGAAGTAACCAACGATATGGAACTTGAAAATCCATCCACTCAACCTCAGGAGGAGATCACTATCGAAACTATGCTAGAAGAACAGCCCCTAGGTAACTCCAGAGTCCCTCCTAAAGGAATAGCTCCAGAGATCACATCTAGAGGCACTTATGTGAAGAACTATGGAGATGCTCTGGAGATAGAAAAACTAGCACCTTACCCAGAACGGCTCAAACAACATGTCCCTCAGAAAACTATCCTACAAAAACAAGTCCAACCTACCATGGAATCAAAACTTTTGCAAGAAATCAGATAATTGAATATTAAAATTCCACTCCTACAAGCAATCAGGGATGTGCTTGAACTAAACCAATTCATCAAACAACATTGTGTTAAAACCCAGGGCAGAAAGAGAAACTTCCCTGCCACCATTTAGGTAGAAGGGAAAGTAGTAGAACTTCTTGTGGGAGAGATGCTCCTCCCAAATATGGAGACCTTAGGAACCCTGTCATAACTATCTACATTTCAGGGGTAGAAATATCTAATGTTTTGGTTGATTTGGGGGCAGCAATAAATGTAATGATAGTGCACACCCTGGATAAATTAGCCTTGACACATCCACAATTTTCTAATTCGCTGACCAGTCAGTGGCTATTCCAAAAGGGGTATTAACTGATGTCCCAGTCATGGTGGAGTCATGGGAATTTCCAATAGACTTTCTGATATTAGAACCCAGAAACCAAAGAAATGCTTACCCCTTGATCCTAGGAAGACCATGGCTGGCTACAACAGTAGCATCTATTGATTGTAGAATAGGAGACATGGTCATTTCCAATGGGATAGATTTAAAGAAAATCTCTTTATTTCCTCTAGGTAAACCATCAATACATTACTTAGGAAAAATGTGGGTAGATGAGGATAATAACATGGGAAATAGTGCCTCAGTAGCTATGGTTATCATCAAGGAACATTTGGGTGAGTTAGAAGAAGAAATAAACTATGACACAACTGAAGACATAACTCACATTCTTATTGACAAGGATATAATGGAATTAGCCCAAGACTTAAAAAGAGAATTCCTCACTACTACCCATTGTACCCTTGCAAATATTATTCCTTGTGGAGAAACCTTTTATAGAGACTTGGCCACATTTCATATGCTGCTCCCACATTCCTGTCCTCTTAACACCATGACTCTAGGATATGGGGTAGGGACATCTATGGATCAGATTACAAAACAAGTCATGATTCTACCTGGGAAAACATTGAACATCAACACCCAACTAGTAGAAAAATAGGAAGAAGCACTTCTTAATCTCCTGGTCTCCCATTCAACAACTTTTACTTGGGAATACCAAGATATGAAGGGCATTCCTCCTGAGATCTATACCCATCATATATACATTAAAGATCTCAAACTTGTCAGACAGCCCCAAAGGAGATTAAACCCTACCCTAAAAGATATTGTTAAGACTGAAATAGAGAAATTGCTACAAGCAGGGTTCATATGTCCTATCTTAGATAGTCAATGGGTTTCACCCTTAGTCATAGGGCCTAAGAATAATGGAAAGTGGAGAGTATGTATTGACTACAGAGAGGTAAATAAAGCCACAAAGAAGGATTATTTTCCCTTACCATTCATTGATCAAGTGCTAGACAACCTAGCAGGGAAAAAGTACTTCTCATTCTTAGATGGATTTAGTGGGTACAACCAGGTTCAAGTAGCATCGGAGGACCAGGACAAGACCACCTTTACTTGTTCATGAGGAACTTTTGCATATAGAGTTATTCCATTTGGACTATGGAATGCTCCAGCTACCTTTCAGAGGGTTGTTTTAGCCATTTTTACTGAATTGGCTAATGAGTGTATGGAAGTCTATATGGATAACTTTACTGTGTATGGAGAGACCTTTGAAGAAGCTCTCACAAACCTAGATAAGGTGCTACAATGTTGTGAAAAAAATCAGCTATCCTTAAGCCATGAAAAATGCTTTATGATGGTAGAGGAGGGAATTGTACTTGGACACCACATATCAGCCAAATGAATCAAAGTAGACCAGAACAAAATAGAAGTGATAAAGCAATTACCCTCACCTAAGAACCAAACAGATGTTAGAAGCTTTCTAGGTCATGCTGGATACTTTAGGAGATTTATAGAAAATTTTAGCAGAATATCTGCCCCTATATTTTCTTTGCTCACTAAGGATGTTGACTTCTTATGGACAGAGGATTGCCAATGAGTATTTGAAACCATTAAAGAGAAACTTACTGTCACACCTTTTTTGAGGGGACCCAATTGGACTTTACCCTTTCACATACAAACTGATGCTTCTAATGAGTCAATTGGGACAGTCTTAGGACATAAAGAGGAAGGGGAAGGTATGCATGCCATCTACTACATTAGTAAGAACCTTACCCCGTAGAAAAAAACTATACAACAACTGAAAAGGAATTCTTGGCAGTCATATATGCTATTAACAAATTCAGACATTATATCACAGGATACAAAATATTTGTGCATATTGATCATGCATCCACTAAGTACTTAATGAACAAACCTGTAGTGGATGCAAGGATAATTAGATGGATGTTACTATTGCAGGAATTTGACATTACCATCATAGATAACCTAGGAAAATTCAATTTGGTTGTTGATTTTCTGTCAAGGTTGCATACAAGTGGAGAAAACCAACTAGTGGAAGATAAATTTCCAGATGAACATCTCTTTGTTGTTTCTTCTACTACACCCTGTTTTGCTGACATAGCTAATTTCTTAGCTATAGGCTTGTTTCCATCTCATTTCACCTCAGAACAGAAGAAGCGATTGTTAAAAGAAAGTTTATCTTACATATGGTTAAATGGTTTGCTGTTTAAATGCGGTCCTGACTTTATATTACGCAAGTGCTTGAGAGATGATGAAAATTTTGATGTATTAAGGGCATGTCATGATGAACCTTTTGGTGGACATTATTCCTCACAAAGAATGATCCACAAAATTCTGGGAGCTAGTTACTACTGGCCCTCTCTCCATAAGGACACCAAAAGGTATGTGCAACAGTGTGATCAATGCCAACGGATGGGTCAGCCAACCTTTACCCAGGAAATGTCACTGCACCCTCAAGTAGTGTTGGAACCATTTGAGCAATGAGGTCTAGATTTTGTGGGCCCAATTTCTCCACCTTCTTCAGGAAAAGAATATATTTTGGTCTGCACAGACTATGTAACCAAATGGGTAGAAGTTCAGGCATTGCAGTTTGCAAGGGAAGAAAAAGTTGTTGATTTTCTTTATAACAAAATCTTCTTGAGGTTTGGCGCTCCGAGTTCCATAGTTTTAGACAGAGGACCACAATTCACTTCTCAGGTAATTCAAGGTTTCACTGATCTATACCAAGTTAAGCATAGGAAGTCTTCACCTTACCACCCCAAGCTAATGGGCAGGTTGAGGTGACAAATAGAGAGCTGGAAAACATCCCGACGACAACAATGGCCATGAATAGGAAAGATTGGGCCAGCATATTACCTGAAGCAGTTTGGGATTACAATACTACATGGAAGTCAACAAATGCCTTCACTCTGGAGTGTCAAATCATCCCTTGTGATTATGACTGAACCATCAATTCAAATTAATTGAAGTGAATTAACCCTCATGTAATCAAAGCAATTACCATTAAAGGATATCAAGTCCCAAACTTTAGAAATTGCAGATCTCTCCAACCCCCAGAGATAATCTACAAGCCATTATAGTAGAGTCTCCTGAGTAAACAGAGAAAGCGGTCTATCATCATAGGGAAAGATAACTATAGAGGAGACCCAAGGGAAGAGTTAATAAGGGAAGGTTCATTCATACATAGAAGAGGAAGAGGAATATAGGTAGTATGGGAGTGAAAAAGAAGTCAGAGCCTGAAACTACAATAGGACTGCTCCAAGATCATGCTGCAGCAAATATATTAAGAAATGATGGGTAGTTAGAATTTTTGGAGAAATTTGAAGGGTTTCAAGAGGACAGAGTAGATGATTTCCTACACCATCTAAAGAATAACCAAACCAAAGTGTGAGGAGTCCCAATCAATGCCTCAACCACCATCATTAGCCACATTTTAGGGCTACCAGAACAAGGTGAGAGGTTCTATCATCTCAAATCCCTATACTCTGATTTGATTAAAAAATTCTCAATAGAAGGTGATCTTGAAGTCTAGTTACATTTGATTAAAAATGAAGTCAAAGGAATTATCAAAACCTCACTCCCCCAACCATGACAGTCTTTAGCCATGTGGCTCATGAAATATTTTACATGTGATGGGCAATTCTCCCTAGTTTTAGGACCCATAATGAAAATGCTAATTTTCTTGAGACATGGGCATGCCCATCCAGAATATAGCATCAATCTTCCAAATTTTTTGTATGCTGCTATTGTGGCTTCAGCAGATAAGTAACAATAGGGGAACGGTCCCATGAAACTCCATGGCCTCATTTTCTTAATTGTAAAACATCATTTCTTGTCTCAAGCTGAAGGAGAGGCTTTGTTGCAGTTATTTTTAGATGACACATCACAGGACAAAACACAAGGCAGGACACATGGTGCAAAAGAGATTTCCTCCACTCAGTAGGATGAGGAAGCAACACCTTCCACTTCCTCCCCAGCCACTGGGAAAAGCAAGGGCAATAAGAGAATAGTGGAGGAAACACCAACTTCTGTCCCATAATCATTACCAGGAAGACCAACACCTGCCACCACTATTGAGAAGAAAAAGAAAGGAAAAGAAGCTATGGGAGAAGCCTCAGTTGCAGCTGAGTAGCTAGCAGAAACAATGACAAAGCAACCGTTCCATTTGACTAGCTCAGCAAAACGTAAGTTAACCCTAGATGAGGAGTCTACCCAAATTGAACAGATGAGGGGAACTATGGTTATAGAAGAGGGGATAACACCAAAATTTTCCCAAACTTCTAGCCCCAAAAAGCATAGAAAAGAAACAAGGCAAAGGGAGAAGACAAAAAGGGATCTGAAAACACCTAAGCCCATCAAGCATAAAAGAGTAGAAGAAGAGTTTGATGATTTAGACAAAATTCCTCTGATTAGAAGAAAAATAAAAAGAAGAGTAGTTGAGGGGAGTACTTTGAAATCTACTACCCCTCCAAGGACTTAGACTCCGGAACCACAATGCACTCAAGCTCTGAAGGTAGCAGTCACAGTTAGGAGGGTTCACAGAATGAACTGTCGAGGCTATGCAACAAGAGTAAACACAATGGAAACAACTCAAAGATATGAAACAAATACAGATTCAGTCATTCAGTATATCATAGAATTCAAATACAGATCGTCCGGCAACATGCGGGCTTACAATTAGGGTTCAAAGGCCTGATTACAAAATATCAGAATATGCACAAGATATAGCTTTGAAGCTCTTTTGCACAAATTCAGCTAGCTATCTTCTAGATTATTAGAACTACTTTCCTAGGCATCTATTACATCAATATATATCATCTATGGAACCAAAGATTCCTTCGCGTTGGCCAAGGAAGATCACAAACTCCAATGAAGAGCTGTAACGTGTGTACATGAATAGGTCAGACCTAATTGAATTGAACTTCTTTGCAAATGAATGGAATGATGTGCGGATCTCGGGAAGGTCAGCCATGAACCAAAGATCATTGAATGATGTGTCATTAGGCTCCATAAGTTAGGAAATGCTCCGCAAGTCTTCTACTTTAGCTGATTGTCCAAACTATCAGGATGCTCTGTTATGAGAAAACAGTTGATCTTCTGATACCGATATCTTCCCGGTACCTTAACCAAATGCTATGAGATTCAAATATGTTGTGCATGAATGTCTCTAGGTGCTAAGACTAGCTCTGCAAGGTCTGAAATGCAACTGCGGTAGAATACAAACCAAAATATGGAAACTGCTGCTGACTGAACTACCTGAACTAAATTGGAAAATGAAAGGAAATAAACTGAACTGCAAACAAACTTGAAATGCAAATCTTTTTGGTTGATGCAAGATTGCTCTTAAACGAGGGATGCTCCTGCATCAGACATCCGGGGTTATTGAAAAAGTGAGTCCCTCACTTTGTTAGGGCTAGAGGAAAACTAAGATGGTCCACCTCAACCTAAGCAATCCAAGATGAATCTTCTTCCAGTCTACCTTTCCACTTCACTATTCTTTGTATTGTCTTCCTCTGGTGCTGTGTCCAACTCTACTATCCAAAATGTCTTCAATCTGCTCTGGTGCTTGTTGTGGTAACTACTTCTTCAAGTCTTCTTTAAGGCTGTCACTAAAATCTGCTTCATGATACTGGTATAGGTCTGCAATGTTGAAAATAGGTGATATATTAAATGTCTCCAGTAACTCTACTTCATATGCATTTCCTGAATCAAACTTTCTGAGTATCCTACAAAGTCCAACCTTCCTCATCTTCAACTTGTTATATGTTCCAACTAGAAATCTTTCTTTTCTCAAGTATACCATTACTTCATCTCCAACTGCAAATTCCTTATGTCTTCTCTTCTCATCTGCTTATTCTTTATATTTGTTGTTCATCTCCTCCAAATGTTTCTTTACTTGATTATGCATTGTCTCGATATGTCCTGCAAATTCTTTTGCTTCTACACTTCTCTTGTCTTTGAAACTAATATCTCTCAACTCTGTAACTCCTCTAGGGTTTACTCTAGTAACAATCTCAAAAGGTTTTCTTCTGGTACTCCTATTCATTGAATTATTGTATGCAAATTCTGCTTGTGAAAGAATCAAATCCCAACTTCCTGTCTTCTCTCCAACCAAACATCTCAACAAATTTCCAAACTCTTATTCACTACCTCTATCTGCCCATCAGTCTGTGGATGAAATGTTGAACTGAACTTCAAATCTATCTTCATCTTCTTCCAAAGTGTCTTCCAAAAATATCCAAGAAATCTTGTGTCTTTGTCTGAAATTATGCTCTTAGGTAATCCATGCAATCTCACAATCTCCTTGAAAAATAGGTCAGCTACATACACTGCATCAGTTGTCTTCTTACAAGGTATGAAATGTGCCATCTTTGAAAATCTGTCCACTAGTACAAATATTGAATCATGTCCTCTCTGTGTCTTTGGCAATCCCATTACAAAATCCATACTTATGTCTTCCCAAGGTCTCTCCGGTACTATCAAAGGTTTATACAATCTAGTATTCTAACTACTCCCTTTTGTAACTTGACAAACTCTGCAACTCTACACAAATTTCCTAACATCCTTATGTATTAAGGCCAAAAGTAGTTTTCACTCACTAAAGCCACTGTCTTATCGATGCTAAAATGTCCTGCCAATCCTCCACTATGTTTCTCCTTGATCAAATTATCTCTCATTGAACTTCTAAGTATGTACAACTAATTTCCTCTGAACAACATATCTTCTTGAATGAAATAATCCAACCACTTACTCCTATCTGTCACAATAGGTTCCTTGCATTGTTTCCAAGGTTCTGCAAAATTAGTGCCCCCCTCATACATATGTTTCAATTCATCAAAACCTATCACTTCAACTCTCATCTCTGTCAACAAATTTCTTCTCCTGCTCAAGGCATCAACAACTCTGTTTGATTTTCCACTCTTATGCTTCAACACAAATGTGTAACTCTACATGAACTCTACCCATCTCATATGTCTTTGATTCAACTTACCTTGACTGTTCAAATACTATGAATCTTGATGATTTGTATACAACACAAACTCCTTAGGCAGCAAGTAATGTCTCCACTTCTTCAAGGATTGAATTATGTCATAGAACTCTGGATCATAAGCTGAATATCTTCTCCTTGCATCATTCAACTTCTCACTGAAATATGCTACTAGTCTACCTTCTTGACTCAACACTGCTCCAATTACATTTCCACTTGCATCACAATCTACTTGAAATACCTTTTTGAAATCCGGTAATGCCAAAATAGGTTGCACTGTCACTTTCTACTTTAACAATTCAAAACTTTTATCTGCTCCTGATGTCCACTTGAAATCTCTTCTGTCACCTCTCATTGTGTCGGTCATAGGATTACAAACTGAACTAAAATTTCTGATGAACTTCCGGTAGAAACTAGCTAATCCATTAAATGATCTAACCTCTCCAATGCTCTCTGGTGTAGGCCATTCAACAATTGCTCTTACTTTCTCAAGGTCCATCTTCAATCCTTTCACAGAAATCACAAATCCCAAGTATACTAATTCTTCCTTCATGAAACTACATTTCTTGATATTTATCAGCAATTTCTCCTCTCTCAGTCTCTGCAATACTTGTCTCAGGTGCTGCAAATGTTCTTCCCTTATCTTACTGAAAATTAGAATGTCATCCAAATATACAATAACAAACTTACCCAAGAATTTCTTCAAAACTTCATTCATCAATCTCATGAAAGTACTAGGTGCATTTGTCAGTCCAAAAGGCATTACTAACCACTCATACAATCCTTCATTTGTCTTAAAAGCAGTCTTCCATTCATCTCCTTCTCTGATTCTAATCTGATGGTATCCACTCTTCAAATATATCTTTGTGAAATATTTTGCTCCACTCAAACAATCCATGATATCATCCATCCTAGGTAAAGGAAATCTATACTTAACTATGATCTTGTTTATTGCTCTAGAGTCTGTACACATTCTCCATTCTCCATCTTTCTTAGGTGCTAACACTGCAGGTACTGCACAAGGGATCAAACTTTCTCTGATCAAACCTTTCCTCAACAACTCTTGTATCTGTCTATTTAGTTCTTCAATTTCTGTTGGTGTCATTCTGTGTGCTACTTTGTTAGGCAAACTAGCTCCTGGTATAAGATCCATGTGATGACTAATACTTTGGATTGATGGCAATCCTTCAGGTACATTGTCTAATATGATGTCTTCATACTCTGTCAGCAATTCATCTATCTCCTTAGGTTGTGATTCTTCAATTCCCTTCTTCAATGTTTCAGGCTTCTTAGGAATCAAAGCATAACACATATTCTCATGTCTCAAACCATCCAGAAATTTTCTTCCATCTACCAAACAAATTCTAGCATCCCCACATACTTCATTCTTAGGATTATCCTTTAAAGGAATCAAGGTAATTCTCTTTCCATTTACTGATATAGTGTATGCATTCTTTCTCCCATCAGGTATAGCTTTTCTATCATACTGCCAAGGTCTACCCAACAAAATATGACAAATAACCATAGGCATAATATCACACAAGACTTCATCATGATAAGATCTAATATGAAATTTCACCAAACATTGTTCACTCACCAATACCTTATGATCATCCTGAATCCATGCTATTTGATAGGGCTTAGGGTGTTTCAATCTTTCCAACTTCAGTTTAGTCACCATCTCCTCTGAAACTAGGTTATCTGAACTACCACTATCAATTACAACTTTACAACATTTACCTCCTGATTTGCATCTAGTTCTAAACAAACTTTTCCTCTGCGGTGGTTCCTCATTTGTCTCTGCTTGAAATAGTGCTCTTCGCATCACAAGTGATTCTCCTTTCTTAGGTTTACCAACTGAACTGGGTGATCCAACAAATTCTTCTTCCACATTCGTTGCTCTTCCACTGTTCTCTGTCCTTTTGCTTGTACTCCCTTGATTACATTCAAATGCTCTATGTCCTTCACCTCCACACTTAAAACAAGTACCTCTAAATGTTCTCTTATCAAATCCTCTTCCTTCTCTTCTATATCCTTCATTCTGGTATGAATTATAATTACCTCTGTGATGAAAATTTCTGTCATTGCTCTAGTAGGCATTGCTATCTCTGTCATCCTTCTTAAATGGGTTGTCTAACTTGTTCTGCTCCGGATATGATCTGTCTCCTCCAGAAATTGTTCTGTCTCTCTAAAATTTACCTCCTCTGCCTCTCTGTCTCTAATCATGTCTTATTTAACTTCTCTTCAATTTTTAGGGCAAACTGATATTCTTCCTCTAAAGATGTCATCCTTACCAAGCTTAGTTATTCTTGAATGTTCAATCTCAGTCTATTGATGTATCTAGCCACTTTCTCCTTGCTTGCTTCACTATGTCCTATCCTTATGATCATCTTATGAAATTCTTTAGTGTATTCCTTCACAGATTTCTCCTTTTGTCTTAGGTTTTGCAATCTCTTCAACAGTTCCAACTCATAGTCAATAGGTACAAACTGATTCTTCAATTTTGTCACCATCCTATCCCATTTTGCAATCTTTTCTTTCCCTCTTATGTTTCTATCCAACTAAACTTCTTTCCACCATATAGCACCATGTCCTTTCAACTTTGTCTTTGCAAATTTCACCTTCTCTGGATCTTCAACTTCTTCATATTCAAAGTACTCTTCCATGTCATTTATCTAGTCAATCAATTCTTTAGGGTTCAAATTGCTAGTGTAATTTAGTACATCTACTCTAGGTCTCTTTCCAATCTTTGAAATAGCTCACAACATCTTCACTTGATCTGATTCTTCTTCTTTGTCACCTCCTAGGGTTTCTCCAATTTGTTCAACAGATTGAAATTCCTCTTCATCATCACTTTCAACATTAGGTCTTGGTGTCAATCCTCTTCGCCTATCTTCCTCGACAACATCCAATTGAATCTTCATTATTTTCATCATTTCCATCATCTCATCCATCTTACTAGCCATTGTTCCAACAACAGGGACTCTCCTCGGCATCATTCTTCCTAGGATCAACTGCAAACTACCTCAAGTTTGGCAATTGGGCTACAAGGTCACAACTACCTCACAATCGGCAATTGGTTGTGACACATGTAACCTACCTCAGATTGACGATCTATCCACAACAAGATCTTATGGAATTCCTTCGCCAACTTTGCTCAATTCTATCCCAAAGATTCAAACTTTTGCTCTGATACCACTTGGTGTACTCACGGTTAGGAGGGTTCGCAAAATGAACTATCAAGCCATGCAGCAAGAGTAAACACAATGGAAGCAACTCAAAGATATGAAACAAATGCAGATTCAGTCATTTAGTATATCATAGAATTCAAATATAGATCAGTCGGCAACATGCGAGCTTACAATTAGGGTTCAAAGGCCTAATTACAGAATATCAAAATATGCACAAGATATAGGTTTGAAGCTCTTTCACACAAATTTAGCTATCTATCTTCTAGATTATCATAACTACATTCCTAGGCATCTATTACATCAATATATATCATCTCTGGAATCAAAGATTCATTCGCATCAGCCAAGGAAGATCACAAACTCCAATGAAGAGCTGTAACGTGTGTACATAGATAGGTCAGACCTAATTGAATTGAACTTCTCTGCAAATGAATGGAATGATGTATGGATCTTAGGAAAGGTCGGCCATGCACCAAAGATCATTGAATGATGTGTCATTAGGCTCCACAAGTCAGGAAATGCTCCGCAAGTCTTCTCCTTTAGTTGATTGTCCAAACTGTTAGGATGTTATGTTCTGAGAACACAATTGATCTTCTGATACCGATATCTTCCTGGTACTTTAACCAAATACTCTGAGATTTGGATATGTTGTGCATGAATGTCTCTAGATACTAAGACTAGCTCCGTAAGGTCTGAAATGCAACTGTGGTAGAATGCAAACCAAAATAAGGAAACGACTGCTGACTGAATTGGCAGCGCCCCCAAGACGGGGTCAAGGGGTAGCACCCCTTGCAGGGTCGAGGGGCAGTGCCCTCGAAACCTCAAATGACTTTTATTATTTTATAAAGGTGTCAAGAGTTATTTTTCTATTGGCCAACATAAAAAAACCCTATTTTGTAACCGACATAAGTCTTGATAAAAATGGCTAAGGGTTAGGGTTTCTGTTGATATTGTATTGTAGCATTTGTAGCAGTATTGAGTTGCAAGGATTGCTGGTTGTAATCAGTTTGATTTGCTAGATAATAATATTGGACTCTCTATTGGTGGATGTAGCCTCAGTTTGGATGAACCACGTTAAAAATTGTCTCTCGTTGTTATTATTTCTATGTATTTTTCATTCCTCTGTTTAATCTTTATTTGCATTTAATTGATATCTCCTGCATGCAATTCCTAACACATTTTAGGGGGAAGGTATTCTCTTCTAGATTAGTGTGTTCATCCTTTTCCTCATCTCCTGGGTTATTTTGATCACTGTATCAAATTGCTCTCTACAAAGTGTGATGTAATACACTGTGTGCAATACATCATTAAGCACCTAGGCTACTTCTCTTCTATCCTAGACTCCAAATGCTACCAACCTAGAAATGGGTACCTTGCACAACATATAGAGAGATGCCAAAGCCCTTTCTTCGATCAGGGTAATAATTATTTCTTTGGCTTCCATTTCCCTATGTACCTTGTTACTCAGTGTAGTGGCCACTTCAATGTACTATAAGGTTGGAAAGATTGATACCATACTTTGTTGTATATATTGCTAGAATGTTTCCCTTAGGGATTTAATGATCTCTTGGTATCATGGTGATCCTTCGAGCTCACTGATGCTGGTGTTCAAGGCCTAAACTTCTTGTTTTGATGCTTCAAGCCTAGCTTCTAGCTTTGCCTCATAATTAGTTAGCCCTTCAATCCTTTGGTTGTGTGTTTCCAGTTGGGTTCAATATCTGTCTAGCTCATACTCTTGTTCATCCATCTATTACCTCATAGTCTTTGTATACACCTAAAAATGACACGACTCTATATAAATAAATATTCTTAATATTTATTTCAGTTTAATTCCTCTATCAATAAATAAATAAACCAATTTATTTATCTGATTCACATTCCTCCACAAAATTAAATAAAATCATTTATTTAATTAAATCCTTCATATTCCTCCAAATTAAATAAATTCATTCATTTAATTAAAATCCTCCAAGTTCTTCTATATTAAATAATACCAAATTATTTAATTAAATTCTTCCAAAATTCCTCTAAATTAAATAATATCAAATTATTTAATTACCTCTTCTAAATTCTAAAGTCATTCTAAATTAAATAATGTCCAATTATTTAATTAGTTCTTTTAAACTTAAACCGTCCTCTATATTTAAATAAATCAAAACATTTATTTAAATTATCTTTTTCCTCCAAAATTGAATTAATACCAAAAATAATTCAATAAATCCATATGCACACTTAATTAAATATTCTAATATTTAATTAGCATTTATCCTCACCCACATGTACTATTTCTCCTCCACTTCAAATCAGTTAACTAATCAATCAATTCACTTAATTGATTAGTCTATCGTGTTAACTGATCAGTCCACTCAGTTAACTCTTCAATCTATTCCTGTTAACTCCTCTATTGCATGATAGACCAGGACACTTGTCCTCTTCTAATTCGTGCACATCCTCTCAAGGTTCCTCAACCATTGATCTTCTTATTCATTCTACATTGTTGATCTTCTCTCTCACAAATCTATAAGTACAACCATTTTCCTCCATTTCAATAATCCAATTTTTTAGTAAACTTACTCGGCAGAATTCACAACCCAAAACCATATCCATAGCTTGAGATCACCCTTTTTATTGCATTGGAAATTATCTTCATTACAAGAACTATCATAGCCGTTTCTCTAATGTCAACTTGAAGAACAAAGCAAGGAAGTGCACTTTCTGAGGGCTTCATTCACACGAAAGATCAATTGAGATTAGGCAAACAATGGAAGCTGCGAAGTAATAAGGTTTGCAAGGTATCTTTATTTGTGTTTGAATCTTTATTATTGCAATTTTCATTGAGTTATTGGGTTATTAATCATTGATATTATCCACATTTCCCCTTAACATTTCTGGCACCCACTGTGGGGCCTTGCCCCAATTTAACCCTAAAACTGAGTTTTTGTGCGTTAGGTTCCGTACATAGAAGGATTATGCGTATATGTTGATTCCTAACACGCATCTAAGCTCTGTTTCAATGCATCTAGATATTCGATGCATTTACTCAGTGAATCAACGCATCTGTGCTCTGAATCAGCGCATTTCTCCAAATGGCGCATATGTTCTGTGATTCTGCACTTTCATACTCTATAACTATGCATATATCATAAACTGCGCGTCTATTCTTTCTGTCATCACATTTATTGTTTGTAACCATGCATATACCAGATCTATGCATATGTGTTCTTTTTCTGCATATCTATACTCTGTAGTTACGTATTTGTTCTGACAGTGATTTAGGAGTTATTTCTTGTGATTTCACTAATGCTAACATTTCTCATAGGAATATTCTCAGATCTGCTTGTAGGTTAGGGGCTGGTTTAGTCATATAGCTGCATTTGTTAACTCATCTTTAGATTTAATTAGCCAAAGAAAGTAATCAGATTATTCATGCAAATCTCATTTAGCTATAACTAGGAGGATTGTAATTTGATCTTGTTGCATCAACAACTCAAACGTAGTCCCTACTAGAAAGATATAAAATTGAACCATTGCTATCTTGCTTCTTTCAAAGTTAACAAATCGTGTGTGTGCCCAAGTAGCTTAACTCATTTAGTCTTTTTGATTTTAATTAGAGGAAAAGAACCATTGTCTTTCGTGTTTTCATAATGATAGTAGGCCTATGCTCTCCCCTTTCTTGGGTGACCAGAATGCCAAACCTATCATTTTGCATGTCTAACCTTTAGAGAGGCCTGCCCTTGGATATCCTTCCATCCAAGT
This sequence comes from Cunninghamia lanceolata, assembly GCA_027924645.1. Lineage (NCBI taxonomy): Eukaryota > Viridiplantae > Streptophyta > Pinopsida > Cupressales > Cupressaceae > Cunninghamia > Cunninghamia lanceolata. The sequence goes on from BSBN01001255.1 coordinate 3,436,877, forward strand.
GAGAACGACCTTAAGTGGTAACAAGCTAAAGCCAAGCTTTGCCTAGCCACTATAAATAAATTGTGCTTGAGGCGAAAGCTTCATGCAATGAGTGTTGGTTAGTTATACCGACAACCAACCTCCCCCAAAACCCTCCAAGGCACAACCCTTGAAGGCTGGGAGATTCCATAACGGAGAGTAGCGTTGCCGCATGTATAACCACTTGAACAGTTGCACTTACTAATTATCCATTGTGTTAGAAGCCAAAATCCCCTATAAACTGGTGCCAGAAAGGGCGATTATCACCTTCCAAAGATGCCTCACGTAATAGTGAGAATTCAGTTTATATTGTCCCTACCATCCTAGGATTTGTACATGTTTTTAGTAAAAAAAAAGTCAAAAATCTTTAAAAAAAATAAAAAACCATGAAAATATTCTTTGTGTTTGCTGTGTCTTCTTGCCATAATTGAAAAAAATCAAATAAAAAAACCAACTTTCAAACTAGAGAAAAATTAAAAACATCGTAAAATGTGCCAAAAACATTGAAAAATCAGTCAAAAACACAGAGTTGCGCATTTATTATGCAGAGTTGCGCATACATTTCAACTTGTTGTGCATACACTTTGACTTTCTGCGCATTTATTGTCTATTTCTACACTTTTATTATTCACCAGAGCCGTGCATATATTTTGACTTGCTATGCATTTACCTTCTGTAATTGCGTATTTGTTGCTGTGCATCCATGACAGTGAGCATTTCCTAGTCTTTTGAGAGAAAAATTTCAACCTTTGTGGATACCCATTTCAGCCTTGTTCCAGTTTCCAAGATCAGATTTACCGTGCAGTCACTTCTCCTATCCATTTTTCGCATCATACCCTCTTTTCTGTTAGACATCTCGCCAAAACACTTCACCATTTTTCCCAAAATCAAACCAAGTATCAAAACCAGGTTAGTGAAAAGTAATTCTAGATCATATCAGACTTAAACAAACCTAGTAAGTCTCCACTATTAAGGATCTATCATCCTTCTCTCACTGAACTTCACTAGTGGCTTGTGCAAAACTAGTCTATATCAAGTAATCAGATTCAAATCATCCTTACTTTTGGCTATCATTTTGTCTCAACCACCTTGTTTGACACCATTGGTCTAAGGAAACCCTTGTTTGAACCTCATCACCACAAGTATCCCCTTCACTGCAACCTCCTAGTGTACCTTGTCAAAACTTCAAATCTCACACCACCCCATCCCAAGTCAAATTGCATGGTCTTAACTAGATCCCAAAAACAAAAAACAACTTGAAATGGCGGGCACATCTGGTAAGATTACCCCATCCCCTCATGATAGTGATGAGGAGTTTACTCCTGAGGACATTCTAGACGCTCAACAAGACCGAAAGTTTCAACGTATGATGGACAAATTGCTCAAACAAGACCCTAGCAAATTCTTTCTTTACCTAGCGACACAAGGAGCCAAACTCTCCAAAGACTTTGATGTCACTGCGTTAAAGGAAACTGAAGAAGAAAGAATCCCTGAGGAAAGCAAATGAGAGGAAAGAACCATAAACAATGGCAAGTCGAGCAATGAATCTTCCAACCCTCTAGGCTTATTGACTCAACAAATCCAAGCCTTGCAGCAATAGTTTGCTGACATGCAAACAAGAGCATCAACAAAACACTATTCTCTAGGGGATATCTCACCATATCCTTTTGACAAGACCTTGATCATGATACCTTTCCCCTCAAAGTTTGAGGTATCAAAATTTGATAAATATCACAGAAAGGGTGATCCAAGGGATCACATCAGAGAATTTAGTGCAACATGCCTTGAAGTCGCCCACAATGGCACCTATCTCAAGCGACTATTCCCAAGGAACTTGGGAGGACAGGCTATGGAGTGGTTCTCACAACTACTTCCCAGCATTCAAACCTTCAATGAACTAGTGGATAAGTTTGTCATACACTTCTCCTACAACATTGCGCATGACATCTCACTTTTAGATCTTTGTAACACTAAACAAAAGGGTGGAGAGTCCTTCACCTCTTTCTTACAAAGATGGAGACAATTGGAAAGCAAATGTCCACATCAAATACCAGAAAAATAAATGCTGGAAATGTTTGTCCACAACTTACACGCTGACCTCCACTACCAAATTCAAATACAATGCCCTGTTTCTTTTAGCAAGGTCATTGAGATGGGTTTACTCATCGAAAAGGTGTTGATAGCGAAAGGTCAAATTAAACTTTACAAGGACACTCCTAGTACAAATGTAAACATAGATAAACCATGATTTTGGACTAAGAATAAGAATGTCATGAATGATGGGGTGGTTGATGCCAAAAATGTGGCACCAAAGCAACCAATTTTCACTTTAACAAGCCCACAAAACAGTCCTCCGCCAAACAAACCATGAAACACCGAATCACAATTTACAACCTATCAACCTAGGAGAAAATTCACACCTCTAGGAGAATCATTGGAAACCAACCTACGGAAGCTACTATCGAATAAACTCATAACGCTTCCAACGGCGCGTGAATATGAACCAAAGGTCAAACCTCCTTGGTGGAATGACAATGACTTCTGTGAATATCACCGAAACAAGGGACACAAAACCAATGACTGTATTGCACTCAAACACACCATTCACAACTTGTTGGACTAGAAAAAGGTATCACTTGATGGACATGCCTCGAATGATGATCACTTAGCATTCAAGGATCCACTCCCCAACCAAGGGTAGGGAAGGCCATCAAATCAAAACAATAGTGGAGCTAACAACGCCAATTATACAAACGTATCATTCGACTATGTTGTTAACCACATATCAGAGAGTGATTCACATATCAATGTAATCACTATAAATAAAACCCCAGATTGTAATGCGACCACTCGCAGTGGAAAGGTTACTCTTAAGGGAGTCCCACCCAAGCCATCCTCTCCATCCAACCAGTACAGCATCTTGGACCAACTTCACAAGACTCCCGTACACATCTCCATCTTGGAACTTCTACATTTGTCCCCTTCCCACATAGCCATTCTTGACCAAGCTCTTTCAGAAGCCACCGTTCCAACAAACCTCACTGAAGAGCAGTTTCAGACCATGGTAGGTCATATTACCACTCTTCATTCCCTATCATTCACTGAAAAGGATGATATGTCAATCACTCAACCTCATAATGTGTCTCTCCATATAGAATCCTTCATCCACAAGCACAAAATAAAGAGGGTTCTAATTGATGGAGGAGCTGGTTTAAATATTTGCACCTTAAAGCTAATCCTTGCATTGGGGTTTTCAGAGAATGCTATTGATCCTAAAGAGAAAATCACTATCAAAGCTTATGATGAAGAGGAAAGAACTTCAAAGGGAGTTGTTGTTTTGCCTATCAGAGTGGGACCTATAGTAAAGGATGTAGTGTGCCAAGTCCTTGATATGGAGCTTGCCTATAACATACACCTTGGGAGACCTTGGATACATGCTATGAAAGCTGTACCTTCAACCTACCACCAGTGTATCAAGTTCCCCTATGAAGGCCAAGAAATCACCATACAGGGTGACCCCAATCCATTTCAATATTGCAACTCCGTACAATCTAAACCTTAAGTTGTGATTCCCCATAATTGAGCCTCTACTTCATCTTCATCCCATGTTGACCCAACTTCACTCCCTTCCACATCGAAGGCACCCCAATCGAACCTCAAGGTCAAAGACAAAGGTCTCGGTGAATACACAATTGCACAATCCTTTTGCTTATCATAGTTCCCTATCTCCTCCAGATCCTATGGAAAGCCTTCCATGAGCAAACCCAAGGCACTGACAACTACTAAAGGTCCGTTTGTCAAATGGGGAAGCCTTGAAGATGAGAGTGATGAAAAGGACATCCTACAATGGTTATATAAAGATGAAGACAGTCTATCCAAGCAACAAGACCGTCACTCCATGGTGCAAACTGAACAATATGGTCAAGGATTCTCAATATTACAAACAATGGGGTATGAAGGTCATGGTTCCATTGGATTGAGAAAGGAAGGTATCACTGAACCTATCCAACCTCATACACTAATAGCCCGAGACACTACAGGGCTAGGTTACACCGGCAAGGCAAAGACCAAAGGAATAGATAAGCATAAAGGCAAACGACCACAAACATCTGCTACTAATCTAGTAGATCAAATTCACCAACTACAAGGATGGAGTGAGACTGACTCCAATGAATATGAATGGGATAGCCTCTCTGAACTATCTTGTGATGAAAAAGACATAGATGTGGTCCATGAGTATGACCCTACCCATGCAACTAATGAGGGACAAAGTCTAAGGGCTAGACCTCTAGAGTTCGAATTGCATAATAATGATAGTGAGATTTGCGAGGAAAGAATGATACCGCACTTGACAGATCAACTAGTGGAGAGTACCATCGCAGGCATTGTCAATGCTTATAATGACCACCTTAACTCCTCAATCTTGACCATCAATGTCCTCAAACCAGACCAACCCAATGATCCTCTACCCCTAGTGCATCCATAACTCATAGATTGGGACCTACAAGACACTACCCCTGAGCTCGAGACCTTCGAAAATGATGAAGCCATCATAGACTTTCTAGAGTTAAGAGACCATATACCCGCAGGGGATCACAAGGCTAGCTATGCCATAGAACTCAATGACAGGGCTTATTTTGGAGAGAGTACCAAGCCTTTCAGTCTCAAAAATGTAAAAATGAAAGAAAGATCTAATGGTGAAAACTGTTCTGCGGCAGTATTAGATCGTGAAAATAGTAAAAATATGAAAGACGTATCCAGCGGTGAAAACCCCTCTGGGTTGCCAAAGGATGAAAGGCTTGACCCTCTTCCCAATCTAACACATCAAGAGAGATCCTCAATCTTGATAGAACCAACATAATAGATTAACATCAGTACAGGTGATAATCCACGGATGATCCATATGGCACAATCTCTAACTGCACAAGAAAAGCCAGAGTTCATTGAATTCTTCAAAAGGAAACAAATCAACTTTGCTTGGTCATATGTGGATATGCTAGGGCTAGATCCAAATCTCATAATGCATCACTTGTCCTTAGCTCCGGGAGCTAAGCCAGTTAAGAAGAAACTCAGGAAGATGCACCTGCATGTCGCCCTCATGGTAAAGGAAGAATTGAAGAAGCTGCTAGATGTCAGGTTCATCAGACCAATAGACTATCCTGAGTGGATTTCAAATATAGTGCTAGTTGCCAAACCAGATGGAAGAGTTCGACTATGTAATGACTTTAGGGACCTGAATAAAGCTTGTCTAAAAGATGATTTCCCTCTGCCAAACATTGACATTATTGTAGATCTCACAGTAGGTCACACCATGCTATCACTAATGGATGGTTTCTTAGGATACAACCAAATCAAATTGCACCTAAGGATCAAGACAAGACCGCATTCACATGTCCATGGGGCACCTATTGTTGGTGTGTCATGCCATTTGGCTTGAAAAATGCAGGCACAACATATCAAAGAGCTATGACCACAATCTTCCATGACATGATGCACACCATAATGGAAGATTATGTAGATGACATCTTGGCAAAATCACTCACAAGAGAAGGACACTTGGCAGTATTAGACAAAATATTCACAAGATTGGAATAGTTCAATGTGCACCTCAACCCAAAGAAATACGTATTCAGAGTCACATATGGCAAGCTTCTAGGATACATCATGTATGCATATGGAATCGAAGTAGACTCAGCTAAGGTGAAGGCTATCATGGAAATGCCACCTCCCAAAAATCTTAGTCAACTAAGGTCTCTACAGGGAAAACTACAATCTATTAGAAGGTTCATTTCTCAACTGGTAGAAAAGTGTCACCCATTCACGCACCTCCTACATAAGAACATTCCCTTCAAATGGAATGATTCATGTGAACAGGCATTTCAACAATTGAAAGAGTATCTCATGAAACCACCGATCCAGGGTAAGCCTCTGCTACTTTATATCTCTGCCACACCAACAGCTCTGGGAGCTCTCCTTATACAACAAAATCATGAAGAGAAAGAACAAGCAATCTATTACATTAGCAAAACATTGGTTGGATATGAGCTACAATACACGCCAATTGAAAGAGCATGCCTCGCTATGGTCTTTGCTTCACAAAAATGGAGACATTACATGCTATCGCATTCCATCAAGCTAGTCGCAAAAATCAATCCACTAAAGTATTTGCACAACAAAGCTGCCTCACAGGTAGATTGTCCAAATGGGTCATGCTTCTCAGTGAGTTTGACATTGAGTATGTAGACAGGTGCGCAATAAAAAGGTTAATTACTTGTAGATCAGCTGGCAGATGCGCCTTTAATAGATGATAACCCTTTGAGCTTTGAATTTCTAGACGAGTCCATCTTTCACATAGCAACAACCTAGAAACTCTACTTCGATGGCTCCTACACTCAGCATGGGTCCAGGGTAGGAATCTTGTTAATCACACCTAATGGTGACACCATTCCAAAATCATACAGACTACTCTTTCCTTGCACTAACAACGTGGCAGAGTATGAAGCCCTAGTCATTGGTATCAAGCTGGTAGTTGAATGGAACATCAAAGAACTTCAGGTGTATGGCGACTCACAACTGGTTATCAACCAAATGAACGACGACTACCAAACAAAGGATGAGAATTTAATACCATACAAACGAATGGTAGACGACTTCAAAGAATACTTTGTTGAAAGCTCTTTTGAGCAGATGCCAAGGATAGAGAACAAAGCAACAGACACCATGGCAACAATTGCATCTCTCCTCAACATCCCTAGCAATCAATCACGCTATGAGTTCTTGGTAGAGCCAGTGTCCCATCCTGCATATGACACTCACGAATCCCACATCATTTGCCACATTGTAGGATTTGATTCTCCCCTGTACGGAAAAGTATTTGTCTATCTTAAAGAGAATACCCTACCACCTGATCTCTCCAAAAACCAAAATCAAACCTTCATCTGACAAGCATCTCATTATGCTATTATCACCAATACCTTGTATCGACGCGGTCTTGATGGTACTCTCCTTAGGTGTCTCGATAGTGAGGAATATCAAACCGCCTTGAGCAAAGTGCACGACGGTATATGCGGGACCCACTCTAGTGGTCCTACCCTAGCTAAGAAACTCATACGCATGGGATACTATTGGCCAACTATGGAAAAAGATTCTTATCATTTTGTAAAGAGGTACAAGAAATTCCAAATCCATGGAAACTTGATACATGCACCAACACAGGAGTTGCAGCCTTTAACGACTCCTTGGCCTTTCTGTCAATGGGGACTCGACTTAGTGGGCAAGATCCACCCTCCATCCAGCGGCCATAAATTCATAATCACTGCCACTGAGTACTTTACAAAATGGATTGAAGCCGTACCCCTAGCCAATGTCACAGGCAAACAAATTGCCTCTTTTATCCTAAACTACATTATTTGCCGCTATGGTATCCCTTTATCCATTATCACTGATAATTGATGACCATTCAAAAACCAAGATGTCAAAGAACTGTGTGACAAATTCCATATCCAACATTGCTTTTCCACCCTGTATTACCCCCAAGGAAACGGCCAGGCAGGGGCATCAAATAAAACCATCTTAAAAATCTTGAAAAAGACTGTCAATGATGCCAGTCATGATTGGCACCTCCAATTGAATCTCGTGCTGTGGGCCTACCACACAAGTATCCGCACACCCACAGGTGCAACACCATACTCCCTGGTCTACGGATCTAAAGCTATCTTGCCCATTGAAGTCGAGATCCCATCCTTGCGAGTTTCGTTAAAAAGCCTCATATCTGATGAAGAATACAGAGTATCCAGACTTCAAGAGTTAGAGCTACTAGAAAAGAGAAGGCAACAGGCCTTTAACCATCTCAAATCTTATCAACAAAGGATGTCTAGAAGTTACAACCACAGAGTTTGTCCTCGGATATTCAATGTTGGTGATCTAGTGCTTAAGGAAAATCCCCGCAATTAGCAGGACAAAGAAAAGAAAGGTAAGTTTGAACCCAACTAGCTCGGTCCCTATGTCATCATTGCTGCCTATGGGTCAGGTGCTTATCAATTGGCTACATCAGAAGGTGAACTGTTTGATGATCCCATCAACAACATGCATCTTCGCAAGTTCTACACTTAAACCCCAATGTAAGGGAGTCGAAAACAAACAAAAAAATAAAGAAATGATAAAAAAATATACAAAAAAAAGAAAAAAAGGAAAAACAACGAAAAAAATAAAAAAAATGGAAAAACATAAAAAAAACCATCCTCTGGTGAAAACCTGGCAAACAGGCGCCCTGGATAGATACCATGATGAAAACCTAGCAAACAGGCATCATGTGTATTTTAGCTATCATGTAAATAAAAGCAAGCGGTGAAAACCTGGTAAACATGCACTACTTGTGATAAACCGCTTCCTCCATCTATTGTGAACTTGTGTCCATCATGACATCCATCCTTCAACCAATCCATTGAACCATTGTTGAACTATGTCAGCTCTGAGTTATCATGTAGGCAAGGCCATCTTGTATCGATGCGCCCCCGAGGCTTGCTCCCTTCCCCATCCATTCCATACCCCTTTTCACCCATCCGTTGGTCTGTCTGCATCCGCACCATTTCCCCTCGCCTAGGTCCTAGGTACACCAAGTCTACCTTGAAGTACGTTGCCTCTGTGTCGTCACGTAGGCAAGGCCATTTAGCAATGCACTCATGAGGCACTAGATCAGTCCCTTAGGGTCCGTTTCTTCATATCTTTTGTCGATTCATCCATAATAAATCCATCCTTTGCTTGACTGGGGACAACTCATCAACCTGGTTACAGAATTGGATTCTTGAATGCCATTTGTTCTAAGAGGACACCAATAAAGATTGTGATACCTTTCACTAAGACAAACATGCACAACAAAGCACACTTCCAAGCAGAAATTTTGACGCAAGACATCAATGTATCCAAAACAAAGCAAACACGTACCTAAACACTCAAACTGATTTTATCTAAATTATGGCAAGAAGACACATCTAATGCAAGAATGTTTTGTGTTTTGGGGAAGGTTAACTTACAGAGTCTTGATTTTTGTTATTATGTCTTTCTATGCTACTCAAGAATGTCAAAAACTAGAGAGGCTATGATGGGGGTATAATCATTTTTCTTTGTCTGTTGTTTGTGGATTAATCTTTAGTAATGTGACGACTTTTGTCTAATGACATGATCAACAAAAGATCATCAAGGACTTTAGAGGTCTAAACATGAAAAGGGCCAATCCTTGTCTGTTGAAACACAAGAAATACTTAGGTCATCTAGATTCAATTTTCACTAGATGCTTGTATCAATTTGCTATATCAAAATCCATGTAAGTAATACTCAGGTCATCTCGGTTTAATTATACCTAGATGCTTGTATTTTCTTACAACATTTCAAAAACACAAAAAAACAAAAAAAAACCCAATGATGAAATAAGCACTTCAAAATAATTGCAATATCAAGAAGGAAAAACCATTCACATCTAGAAAGCATCCACAAAGCATCCATATCCCATGCAATAAAATTTTTGTGCAGAGTATTAATGTTTGCAAATAAAAGCTTGTGATCTTTTCATTCACATTTCCTCTATCCATCAATCTTCTGTCTATCATTATGTCATTCCTGCGTCGATTGAGTACACTTGGACATATCAAAAACATGGTAATCATTTTGCATTAAGTGAAATAATCATTAATTTGATTAGTTCATTAGCATTCATGTAGGGGCATTAAGTCATCAGTTTGTTATCATCTTGCATTAAGTGAAATAGTCATTAAGTTGATTAGATCATTTACATTCATGTAAGTCCATTAAGTCCTCCATGTGTCATCAGTTAAACATTTCATTTTAGGTGAGACAATCATTAACTTGATTAGATCATTTGCATACACATAGCTGCATAAAGTCAAACATAACATGGCATTAACCAAAAAATTCACAAAAACATAGCAATTATTATATTGTCCATCATAGCATGTGACCTCATAGATGCATACATATAGGTGCATTTAGAATCATCCATGTACATCTGCATCAGCATAACATAGTGCCAACAGAAAAGTCAAAAACATAGACAAATACATGTAGATCATCTCATAAATTGCATAATCATATAGATAACATTCACATTTGCATAGTCGATCATTTGTGGCCTAAATCATACATATGTATCATATCTCATAAAGCATCATAGTGTAGAATCATAAACTGCATCATCATATAGACATCAACAAACAAAGTGTGCATCCATATAGACAATCAAAAGTAAGGTGCATCCATTAGACATCACATAATGCATGTAGAGCATCAATAACTGCATCATCATATATAAATATAACATAAATGTGTCGAAGTGTACAATATCAAAGTCTATCATTTGTGAGTCAAATCATAGTAGGTGTATGCATACATCGCAAAAATAATGATACATGTCTCGATAACTGTACAAAATGAGATAAGCATACATATTAGGCTATCCATCAGCCATCAAAAATGTGTATACATAGGCAAAAATTGGTACAAGTGTCAGCTAGCCTTGCTGGTGCGGGATGCTGCTCCCAGCACTGCCCTCTCCACCTCCCCCTCTGCCTGACCCAGACTGCTGTGGGCCCATAACTGACACTCCTGAGCATGAGTCACCTACCCTCTGCGAAGCCACTAACCGACTCTTGTAGCTAGGTGCACGCTGGTCTCCCAGTACTGCCCCATGATACAATCCTCTATAATACTATGTCTGAGCCTGTGCTCTGGCAAGCTCACCCTGTATCTGTGCCATTTGAGTCTGCAACTGATGTACCTAGGCCTAGCCCTGAGTCACTTGCATCACCAAAAATCCTGTAGCCCCATCAGTAGCCAAAGCAGCTACGACTACGTCCCTCTCCGTCGTCAAGGCCCGTACCCTCGCCAATGTTGTGTCTCGCTTTGTAGTAAGACTAGATATCACCCCTACATCTACCTCCCTGAGAGACTCTGTAGCTCACAGTTGTGCCCTAATCTACCTCAACTGGCCCCGTAACATAGCAACAACCCCCTCCTGTGCCTACTATTGTGGGTCAATCTGACCTGGAGCCTGGGGCACCTGTGGTGCAACCACAACCTGCGGAACCTGCTACTAGGCAACCTACTGCTGAACCTACACCTACTGTGGTGCCACCTACTGCTGTGCAACTCTCTGAGCCACCTGCTACTGATATGGGCCTTCTCCCACTCTCCACCTCTGTCTTTGCCTACCTCCCCCTTCATCATCTCCTCCTCCACCCCCATCTCCTTGTCCTCCTCTCCCCCTCCTCCGTCTGCTCCCCCTCCTGCCTCCACTATTTTCCTCATCCAACTCCACCTCCTCTAGGCGAGGAGCTAACTCTCATGGTCCCGAGTATCTAGGGAACAGGTGTGTTGTAAACTAGTCCTCGTAATCACAAGTCATGCCAGCATCCATAGTATCGTGCCTCATACGCCAGGGTTGGTAAGGTATCTGCAATAAGTCCACTCTAGCCTCCTCATATGACGCAATAGGGCCCCATCGAAAGCGCTCTGCATAGGTCCTGGCAAACAAGGCCTGCCCCTGTGGCTGACCCTGTGTCCTCCCGAACTACCTCAGAACTTAGCTAACAATCTGTCTCTCCAGGATGTACTGAGTCTGCCCAATCAACCAACAAGTCTGAAAACAATATGGAAGCTTGTCATCCTCATCATCTCATGGCTCGCAGTCTATATAAGGTCGCCAGATAACCCTGTCCACATTATCCAGCTGATGCCTCCAGTACTCAAGCGTTCCTAGCTTATGTTGGGAAACTACACCTACATAACCATATGAGTACGGCTCCCCTCGCTACCTAGAAAACACGCAAATTGGCCGAGTCATGGCTATGTGCTCCCATAACCATAACTGTAACAAAGAGACGCCTACAGATAAGCTGGCAGCTCCGCGGTAAACAACTGTGCATGTCATGATATAAGTGAACTAAGATGCAGACACCCCATGCGAAGCGGGTGCCCTCTATAACCATCCTCTCTAGTGTCCTACCCCAGCTAATGGGGAACCCGTGAGATCATCTATCGGGGCATACCACACCCTTGATCAATCCTACCACAATCCCCGGGAAGTAGTCATAGTAGTCATAAATATCCTGCCAGGAGATCACCTGACCCTGAAGATTAGGATCATCAAAGACCCTCTGGCACTCAGCAAGCCCAACATCTCGCTGCGAGTCATACTCCACAAGCTCACTCTAGATAGGTAAGTGCAAGATCCTGTAAACGTTCTCCAACGTAATAGTCATCTCGTCGGTCGGAAGATGGAATGTCCCATCCTCACTATGAAAGCGCTCCACCATAGCAATCAGTAAACTGAGGTTTACACAAACCTCAGGCATAAAGCAAACATAATCAAAACCCATAGCACCAAGTGCCACCTGGTCAACCTTTGTAAGCATGTAATGCTGCAACAACAGCAAGGGAAACTGCTCCCGCGACATCAGGACATCTAAAATATCCTCCTACGATTAGCACAACAATGCGCCAACCATAACTATATAAAAGCAAACCTGCTCAACTATCAAACTATCCTATTGCTTACTTAACATATCAAATTGATCAAAACAAGCATATCATCTCTTGTCTAGATTCTATCAATCTCGGAGATCGCTTATTAATTGACGCATCGATAAAGATGCCAATTGAGTCAATTTCGCTAAGTAACTAAGTATCAAAATGCAAATGCACTGAACTAGGCTGCAAATGCGCAGTATCAAGGCAAATGCATCGATCAAAGCAAATGCGTCGCCCTTTTGAGTAGATGCACCACCCTTTTGAGCAAATGCGCAACTCTAGCACGAATGCACAACTTTAACTAATAGATGCACCGAACAAACAAAAGCGTAGCTACTTATCACACAGGTGCAACTTCCTAATAGATGCACTAATTCACATAACAAATGCGCATTTAGGATAAATGCGTTGATTCATAATGCAAATGCGTCGAACCACAACAGATGCGCGATTTCAGCTAGCAAATGCACCAAAACACGATTTGGCGCATTCATTCAAGCATGTTTTCCCTAGCATTTATGAGCCTAATAAATGACCCTAGGCGAGTTTTGTCGAACTACATATCGGTGGTCTTGCCTCAGCTGGCCGGCCAAACCATCGAACATGCTCAAATCGGTGCTCCTCGCGTGGAATATCCATATCTATGCTGACTGCTCTAGCTCCTGTGCTCTCCTAGGCTTTGAGGGACCTATCAACAAAAGCCAAGTTTGCAAATGACTAGGATTGTGGACCTAGCTCCTATATATAGCAAGTGAACCCTAACTAGCTGTGTGGTGACTGTGACTACTTTCCAAGACCTTTTCCTCCCATTTCTCGAAACCGTAGCCCATTTTCTTCATCCTAACCTGTTTTTCACCTTCTTTATCGTGAAATTGTTCGTCTTACGTCCCTCCAAATTTTCTTCCCATCCAATCTCTCGAGGGGGCATCCTGTCATCGTAACCTAAACTAGGGGCAAACTGGGGCATGTATCATTATCAGAAAAATCTATTCTTTGAAACAACATGATAAAACACATTGCATCAAAGAGGGGCAAAATGTATACACCTAAAAATGACATGACTCTGTATAAATAAATATTCTTAATATTTATTTTAGTTTAATTCCTCTATCATTAAATAAATAAACCAATTTATTTATCTGATTCACATTCCTCCACAAAATTAAATAAAATCATTTATTTAATTAAATCCTTCATATTCCTCCAAATTAAATAAATTCATTTATTTAATTAAAATCCTCCAAGTTCTTCTCTATTAAATAATACCAAATTATTTAATTAAATTCTTCTAAAATTCCTCTAAATTAAATAATATCAAATTTTTTAATTACCTCTTCTAAATTCTAAAGTCATTCTAAATTAAATAATGTCCAATTATTTAAGTAGTTCTTCTACACTTAAACCATCCTCTATATTTAAATAAATCAAAACATTTATTTAAATTATCTTTTTCCTCCAAAATTGAATTAATACCAAAAATAATTCAATAAATCCATATGCACACTTAATTAAATATTCTAATATTTAATTAACATTTATCCTCACTCACATGTCCTATTTCTCCTCCACTTCAAATCAGTTAACTAATCAATCAATTCACTTAACTGATTAGTCTATCGTGTTAATTGATTAGTCCACTCAGTTAACTCTTCAATCTATTTCTGTTAACTCTATTACATGATAGACCAGGACACTTGTCCTCTTCTGATTTGCACACATCCTCTCAAGGTTCCTCAACCGTTGATCTTCTTATTCATTCTACACCATTGATCTTCTCTCTCACAAATCTATAAGTACAACCCTTTTCCTCCATTTCAATAATCCAAGCTTTTAGTAAACTTACTCTGCAGAATTCATAGCACACCTTTGGCACCCAAAATCATATCCATAGCTTGAGACCACCCTTTTTATTGTATTGAAGATTATCTTCATTACAAGAACTATCATAGCCGTTTCTCTATTGTCATCTTGAAGAACAAAGCAAGGAAGTGCGCTTTCTGAGGGATTCATTCACATGAAAGATCAATTGAGATTAGGCGAACAATGGAAGCCGCAAAGTAATAAGGTTTGCAAGGTATCTTTCTTTGTGTTTGAATCTTTATTATTGCAATTTTCATTGATTTATTGGGTTATTAATCATTGATATTATCCACATTTCCCCTTAACAGTCTCCATTTCTAAGTTGTGCACATACCTCTCTCTGTGCCTCTTGGAGTAGCTCTACCTATATTTTCTCTAGTTGTTTAGATAGTTCCTCTCTTTCAATTAGCTTATTCAACTTTTTAAGCCAATGGCTTTGACTTTGGCCTTTTCTAGGGTAGCCTCCGCTTGTGCGAGTTTCTCTCTGGTACTCTATATTTCTATTTCCTTAGCCTCACTAACTTGATCTATGACATATATCATTTTATTCTCCAAGGCCTTAATTTTCACCTCAGCTTCTTTTTATTTTTGTGTCGCTTGCTCCAACTCACCAATTTTCTTCTTTAACTTTCTTTCAGTGTCAATCAATGAACTGTTGGTCACCTTAGTGCCTTCTTGTATAAACTCTACCCTATCTTCAACTTGAGCATCCTTAATGTTGATTCCCATAGCTTCTATTTGGTAGTCAACAGGTTGCATTTTCCTTTGTGGCTTGTTCTCCAGGGGAGTGAAATGGACAAATTGAATGGAATCCTCAATTCAATTATACTTTATTTTAATCCATCTGGAAGCAAGCACTACATCCTGTTGTATTTTCCTTTTCTATTCCTTCTGTTGTATTACCAACTGTATTTGTTGCATCTGCTGCTCATAGACTGCATGATCTATTATTATAGGAATCTCTTGTTGAGGGTTAGATGCTCTTGGGTAGAATATGGGGTTAGTTGAGGTGAACAACCATCCAATAGTAGGTGAAGTATTGGCCTTGGTTAATGAGGTTGAAGCCTCTGAAGCCTCCTCAATAGTTGTATAGGAAAATGGGGGCTGGTGGGGCTCTTAGACTGGTTGATGTTTTACTAGGGTCATTTGGGAAGGCAAGGATTGATAACCCCACATAGTAGAAAATAATTAGGGTGGGATGATGATAGATTTCCCAGTAGGGGTAGGATATTGCATCGGGTATCCTAGTGGTGATACACAAAGGGCTAGAGCAAAGAAAATTATTTAGAGTGGGTTGAGGACTGGGCAGAGATAGATCCTTACCCCATCAAGTACTATGGGAATTGACAGAATTGAGGAGGAAGCTATTCGAGTGATTACACAAATGGTACATTGAAACTGAGAGGGGAGAAAACATACTTATAGTGGGGTCTTCATCCATTATGTTGGGATGCTCCTGCTGCTTCTCCTATGAATGTTGTTCTTGCTCCTGCCCTTGATTTTTATACTTTATTCCCCTTTTCTTGGGCTCCTCATTTCCCTTTTGTACCCCCTTCCCCCCTTTTAAAAAATATTATTCTAAAGACAATAAACTAAAGATTTAAAATTACATTATATAGATATAATGACATAAGTACCTCATATATTTGGTTTAATATGGATTTCGTTTACTGGAATCGGTAGCATAGTCCCATCCATTATTGCTAGTTGAAATGATTTCACTTGCTTGCATGTTTTGATGAGATAAGGGCCACTTCATAATGAGTCAAAGTTACCATGATGGCTTGGTTTTGCCCTATCTTCGTCCCATTTCAACACATGATCACTTGTCTTAAAATTTTTTTATTGTTGCTCCATTGTCAAACCATCTTTTTATCTTTTCCTAGTATCTACCCATTTGGTCATATGCAATCCTTCTATGTTATTCTAGTTGTAATAGTTCAACCAACCTATTTATCATGGGCCCATTTTTGTCAATTTCTATTTATTGCATGATCTCAAGAGCTGGGAGTTCACTAGAACTGGGCATTCTTGCTTCTCTCCCATATACAAGGGTGAGAAGTTCCAATAGCCTATTTAGGTGTAATTCTATCCACCCATAGGGCCTTCTTCAAGTGCAAATGTCATTGTCTTTTCTGATTTGAACCAATTCTTTTAATAATCCTTAGTAGATTTCTGTTAGTTGACTTAGCTAATCCATTTCCTTGTGGATAGTAGTTTGATGATGCTTTTAGGTATATCCCATATTTTAAGGCTAGCTTGGTCATGCCTACCCTTGTGAATGCTTTTACATTGTCTGTAATAGTAGTCTCTAGAATACCAAATTTGGTTATCAACCCCTCTAGGAAATTAATGACTATTAGTTCATTGGCCTCTTTCACTAGGATCGCTTCTATACATCTAGTGAAATAGTCTGTGGTTGTTAATATAAATTTTTGTCCTTCACTTGACAATGGGTGGATTACTCCTATAAAATTCAGTCCCCATTGTGTAAAGGGTTGCTTAGTGTTGGCGTTTCAATTCGCACCTCTGGTATGCGATTTGGAAATGGATAGCTATGCACAGATAAACTGCTCTCCTATTGGAAGGGGGAGTTCCCTTTCTTGCTGATGTTCGCTGAAAAGATAACTTGAATGAAACTTCGCCTATCTTCTTTTTGATTCTCAGCTGCGAGCACAAGGTTATAAAACTCTAAACACTGCAGAAGAGGTTTTTTCCTTTTTAATAAAACTTCTACTACAACTAGCATAGACTAATGATGCTTTCAACCTCCTGAGTAAATTCAGAGCAAAGGAAGTTGAAAGTGAACGGGGAATGATTGTTAACACAAAAACTTAAGTTGTTTTCCTCCAGATTTACACCACAAGACTAAAAGTACTTTAACGATGAAAGCTAAAAATGAAAGCTACAGAAGCTACACATCTGACAACGATAACTTAATGAATCGATATAGAATATCAGAGCAAAGTAGGCATGACACTTCTATTCAATATGACAAAGTTTAATACAACTCCAGGACAACAATACTGCAGCAAAAGGTAGGCATACAGTAAGCGATTAAACACTGGAGAACAATGAACACAAATGACCAAACACCTGGAATAACAATGTTTGCAGGCTATAATAGGCACAACAAATTTGTTATCACAAAAGTCATTACAAACAATGGGCAAGGATGCCCTTATTTATACTAAAATCAAAGGAGTAGGGAACCCTAAATCTCCTTGATTAACCCTAACTTGCCAACTCGCAAGCTTTACTACTATTCTAAGACAAAGATACAATAAGCAAATGCTTTAAAGCAATCTGCTTTAAAGCAAAGAAGATTCCAACTATCACAAGGTGATTTATTTCTAAATATAAAATGGATGAGATTAGGATGAAAGCACATGCTTTAAAACAAAAAGCATCTGATTTAAAGCTGCTTTATTTTGGAATGCATCCTCATCAACATTCTAGCTTTTTGGTGATGTCATCCGTTGATATTTTGGGTAACAATATCTTCTAAAAAGCGAGTGACTGCATCTCTGCCAGGAACACTAATACTCTCTAGAACGATATTCTGATTCTCTAACATTTCTTCACCATTGGCAACCATCTAAAGAAATTCGTGAACTTCACCCGCAGCCTTGTCAAATTTCACGACCATTGCGGCAAGACGACTCATCTTGCCGGCATTGATATCATCATTAAAGTTGTTGCGGATGAGAGTCTGGAACTCTGCTTGCACTTCCCCGAGGTCGTATAGGGTACCATCTTCTTTCTCATATGAACACGGGATTTGAGAGACAAAAGATCTGACGAACTTGAGGATGCCGACTACCTTTTCTTTCCATTCTGCCAACTCTAAAATCATACTATCATAAGTTTTTACTGTGAAAAGATATTGCGCTTTCCAAGTAGAAATTATCTTCTTATGTTCAGCTGAATCAACAGTATCAAGTGCAATTTTCAAGTCAGAGATAATGATCTCAAATATTGGTCTATTTTCTGCCATGGTCTGCTGCAACCCCTGTATGCCTTGGCGTAAATCATGAGCATTGTACTTCAACTGATAAAGCTTTGCAAGTACAACTCTCCCTTTGGTCACAAATTCTTCTACCCAACTGTCCATGTGCCTCCCATAGAGGACCAACTTACTGAAATGCCGCTGATCAGCTGGTGATCCAAGACTTGGTGGAAGAAGCAAATCAACCTGTGAAGTGCCATGGAAAAGGTTGGAAATGTATTGCCACAACTATCGAACCTTAGCTTCGAGAGCTACCTTGTCTTCTCCATCTCTCAACACCCTTTCCTTCAAGCTATCCTATGCAACCTCTGACCAATGTTTTTCTGTATTTTTCCTTATCATTGTTCGAAACCCTCTTGCTTTCTTCAAGTGAAACAATTAAGTTCTCTATCCAAATAGGTATTGTAAAACACTTTTCAATGTCATTTGGCCTCAAGCTGCAGAGCACTCGTCCATCACTTGACTGAATTTCTCTTGTGACCGAGTTGTAATGCGTCACACAAGCAATCACAAACTCGATACTTTACACGGTGATAGGAAAGGATGCCGCTGCAAGCAAACTAGAGTGTCCAAGATTCTTGATGACATTATTTCCTGCATCCTCCAAGGAGTGTAAATTGATTACTGGAAGTACTTTATGCAAGTCTATTTCACAAGTTTTCAGGTAATCATGAACCAATGCTGTTTTGTGCCTGATTTGTGTTGGAGAGTACTGCATATTGGAAGATTTGAAAATCGACTGTGAACACGCCTATGTTGGAAAAAGTATTGAACAAATGGCTGAAAATTATTTGCTGATTTTTAGAAAAAGCAAAGTGTGAGCTAAAAAAGCTGGCACATGGGTTTTGTAGATAATTCTATTTCTAAGCAACCCAGATTGTCAGATTTTGAAAAAGCGGAGATTTTCTCGAAAAAGCAGGAAAAAAGCAGTTTCCAAAAAAAAAGCACAACTCCCAATCTTCAAGAGGATAATAATCTAGATGGACCCATCTCGATGAAAACTGAAAAAGCTCTGGTCAGATTTCTGAAAAATGATCTCCTTGAAACAAGGACCCTGAAAAAGTAAGCCTCTCTTCTTCCTCAACCCGAATCTATGAAGAACACTGAAAAAGCACCTGGTTTGGGTTTTTGAATCTTCATTGAAAGAAAAATAAAATCTTTCCTCTGGATGCAACTGCAAAAGATAATGAAATAAAGAAGCCAAAAGCTTGTCTTTATAAATCTTTTGGTCGAAAAAGCCGCTTTATTTGTGTGAGAAGAAAACTTCACCCTCATCCATGAAGAAAGCATCATTTAAAGCATAAATCCAAGTGGATGTCTTTGAATAGGAAGAATCCCTATTTTGTAGGAGCCTATGGCTTCATGTGCAAGATGACAAAAAATATCTTCTTTGATGATGTCATCAAACACGCGAGTTGAAAGAAGTGCTAAGAAAATTTTCTTCATTTTCGACACTTCAACACTCATTTTGACTCAAATATGGCCTGTCTCCGACTTCAACAAGGTGGGAAAATGTCGTCATGAACTGAAAAAGCTAATTGATCCTGACATTTTGGAGATTGATCAACTAAGATTCCATCCCCTGCCTCCGTTCGACGATCTGACATCGTTTGACCAAGTTTGACCTCCCGGAAACTGCCAACGGGCGAAGATTGGTAACAAAGCATATCAGAAAACACTGAAAACATGAAAATATTCTAACACTACTCACATTGGGTGCCCCAAGCCTCCTGGGGCGCTTGGTTTCCCAACACTTAGCCATTTTTTAGTTTTTTCAACTTTTTCAATTTCTTGGTTTGCGTGTGCGTTCCAGAGGCACATGACCCCTGTTTGGCTGTAAATTTCTATCAACTGGGATGAAAATGAGTCTGAGGATCTGGAAAATATGCAAGCCTGATGAAAACTAATCTGATTGTACCTTCCGTTTGCCTCAAAAATCATGCAAACTGATCAACACTGAACCGGAGCGGGCTGACGGAAGGAGATTCACGTTTTTCGAGAAAAACATCAAAAATAATCTAACACTGGAGATTTTGGGTGCCCCAAGCCTCCTGGGGAGCCCATTTTGTCAACACTTAGCCATTTTTTAAAAAAATTTTAATTTTGTACCTTTTCTCGATTTTCGTGCCGACAGCTCCTGTTTGATCTTCGATTTCGGTTGTTTTGGTGATTGTCGAGGCGGGACGGAGGGTGATCTGAGTAGTCTGAACATATCTGTGATGAAATCCTGGCTTTAACTGACTTTTGACCAAGTTTGACCAAGTTTGACCAACCGGAAAAGAGCTGACGGAAGCATTTTTGACGTTTCTTGAAAAATGTGAAAAAAGCTAACACAGGAGAGGATGGGCACCCCAAGCCTCCTGGGGCACCTAGTTTCACCAGACTTAGCCATTTTTATGATTTTCCAACTTTTCCATTCACCTTGGATTCGTCTTGCATCGTTTTGCGTGCATCGTCGAGTCGATGGTCGTTTGTCAGTTTTGCGTCGTTGAAACAGCGTTGGAAACTCGTCGAAGAGTCTTGGCAGGTGAACTTTTCTGTGTTGATGGCTTTCAAGCTCATGCTTCACCTTATGAGAAAGCAAAAATGACCCAGTAGAGAAAACTTGGTCATTTGAAGATTCTGTCTGAACCGCGCTGGTCGTGAAGCAAAATCGACCAATGAGAATCGAGCGTGACACCTGATTTGGAGATTCTATTTTTAGAAAGTTTTGCCAACATCCATATCTCAAGAAACCCAGAAAACCTAACTCGACGTCTATTTTTAGAAATTTTGCTTTTTTGACTTTTTGACAAAAAATTTTCTAGACTTGTTTCAAAATGCCTTAATGAAGCAAAAAAATTTGGTTGGGTACAACAATTGGCTCTGTCTGGGGACCATGGCGGATACTTACAGCATAGGAGAATCGAGAATCTCTGGACTTTTGCAAGGACCGGTGCCTTATCAGTTGGGCAATAGAGTCAGGTCACTTTCCTAACCACCTAGAACAAGACTTTTCCCTACATCACCTAAAATCGGACTTCCTAAAATCACCTAGGAAGTTGGAACTTTAGAACACACAAGGAACACAACTGTCACATTACATAAAGGGGAAAAACATTACGACATAACGGTCACATCACAGAAAGGGGAAACACATTACGAGAACAAAAAGTGTTTCACGCACTCTTTTTCCTGAGTGAGGATGAGAAGAAATTAGGACTATCACATAAAACCATCAATCGACTCAGAAAAGTAAGAACCATCTCTCTTTAGCTGTGAAGATTGCCTTGGTAGCACAAAACTTTTCTTTTTCTGCAACATCCTCTCAAAGAACAGTGATTCAGGAGGGTTTTCACATTCAGGCCATGAGAAGTTCCTGAGAAACTGATTGATATGCCAGGGATCAGGTGGAGCATCTTCCTCCAATGCAAGCAACCTCTGCAATATGTGGAGATACAGAACTTCTTTCTGAAGATATACAGGAAAGTCTTGTGGCCAAAGTACATCTGTGGGAATGGTCACCACCACATATTGAATATGAGTTTCATTTATATCTTGTACACACACAACTTTGTATTCAGTCAATGCATCATCTTCTGGAAAAGGTGCAAGCTGCTCATACACGACTCTCATCACTGATTCTTGGCTTATAGGATCCACAACCGTCGTTGCCCATTTTTCAAGTGCTATAGGGGCTTCTTCATCAGTTGTGTTTTCATCCATCCACTCTTCAAAATCTGATGAATCGTCAAGATCTGAATGCTTAAACTCTTGAACATCTTCACCTGATAGCTCACTTTCCCATTCATTACCTGGAATCTCGTTATCCTCTGTAGAATACTCTTCTTCAATGCGGATATCCATCATCACTTCTTCTTCAGCATTCATGTATCTTTCTTCTTTTGTAAAAGGAGTAGAATCAAAGACAGCTTCATCTGAGTCATATGTTTCATCTTCTGCTTCTTGATCAATCTCACACACGGTGTATCTCACAAGACATTTGTCAAGAATCTCTAATTTTTCAATCTCATCCTCTTTAGTGACCAAAACTGAATATTCCATGAACTCCTCTTCTCCATCAACCTCTTCATATGTTGCATTCCACACTGGTTGCATAGTATTAGTAAAGTCTTTTCCTTGTACAGGTTCATAGATGGATTCAACATCGTCCTCTTCACTAGTATGTATGAAAGATTCTCGAGATGTAGGTGAAGATGGGCTAAACTGTAAAAGAAAATTTACAGTATCCTCTACTGAAGAATCACTCCCAAGTGATGTAGAAAATTGTCAAGATCCAATGATGAATCTTCCATATGATCTCCATTTTTGAGAAATTCCTCCAATGATGAATCATCTTCAAAATGAAGAAGATCTTGTTCTTGCTCCAATTGCAATGTTTCTTTGGTCTCTTCTTTGGATATATCTGACACAGGTTCTTCAAACCAACCTTCAAAAGATGAGAAGAACAAATCAGATTCTTCATTGCTCTCTGCAACATATTTGACCTCTTCCTTGTAATTTTGCTCTTGAGAAGATTGTTGCACTTCTTCAAAGAAAGTTTGCAAATTGCACATTTCTTCGGATACTTCCTCTAATTCATCAACCACCTAGACAACCTCTTGATTCTTTTTATATTATCAGACAACATAACATATGTACCAGAATCCATTTCTTGATATAGCACTTGTGCTTGAGGATCCTGAGATTTCACCACCGCAAACCATGACTTGGTTTCTAGTTCCAATTTGAAATTACCTTTCTTTAAAGGAATGGTCGCAAATGACCAATCCAATTGTATTTCTCCTTCAAGATCTTTGTAGAAACTTCTACTTAGTAGCATCCCATAGCTGGCTGGAATGTCAGCTACCAAGATAGTCATCATTATTTTCTTCTCTGGGCAAGCCGCTAATCGTACTTGAGCATCCTTCAATTGTCCAACCAATGGCACTGATTTAGACTCAAGCGAATAACACTTGTCATGTGTTTTGGTGCATGAGAGTCCCAAAGCATTCGTTACCTGCAAAGGCATGACGTTGTCTGAGGCTCCTGAATCGATGATACAATTGCTCAATTTATAACCTCCTATATACAGAGAAATATAGAAGGGCTTTGGCTTCTCTCCTGTCGGAACAGAAGATTCTAGCAATGTGGGTTGTATGACAATCTCTTTCTTGACATACTTGACTATTCTATCTAGCTGATCTGGATGGTCTTGAAGATACTCCAGCTGAGAAATCTGCACCTTTGTCTTCATCATGGAATCGACTATATCAAAATTTGTTGGGGATGAATTTTGAGTAGTTTGAACACTTTCACGTGATGGCTGAGCATTGGAAGTGGAAGCCACTTCCTTCTCCTTTTCTTTTGGTCTTTGTCTATCCTCTCCTTCCTTCTGTGCTTTAAAATGTTGAGTACGTGTAAACACAGGAGTTGAAAGATTTTCATGATTTATTGCAAGAGAATATTGACAAAAATCGTCTTGTTCTTCCTTCATTATAACGGGTTCGTTTTGGAAGTATCCCGTGGTAGAGTCACCATCGAAGTTGTCCGTCTGTGGTAAGACAACATTCGCACTTGGGGAAGGAACAATGTTTAAAATAGGTGTAGCATCAGCATATCCCATGATTTGATTCATCCTTAAATTTTCAGGACACGTGGCTCCAGTATGTGTATCAGTCTCATGAAAGGAACAAAACACTGCATTTTGAGTAGCATCAACTGCTTGCCTTGGTGGTGGTGTTGGCAACCTGGGCCTATAGTTATTGAAAGGTTGAAAATTGTTCCTCTTAGGCTAATATGGTTGCTGAGGCTGATACTGTTGCTGTGGTTGGTATTGTTGTTGCGACGATTGATACGGCTGTTGCGCGGGTTGCCCTTGAGTAGGTAACTGTCTCTTCATGATAGTCACTTCGTTTGCTACCTTATGTAGTAGTGGATCTGCAGAACTCTGAACTAGAGGCCTGATTGAATCCATTTTCATCTTGCCAGAGGTAATCATGTCGTGCTCTAACTTGATGGCATTTTCTTGTGGATTGGATAATTCTGTTTCATTAGCCGATCTCACAAAGAAGGCTATCTCAGAAGGAAGAGTGTTAATGAAACTGCTCAATAGAATTTACGGAGATGGATTAAGAGTATGAGAAAGACGTGTAACTAGGCGATTAAACCTTGCCACAAATTCCCTCATTGGTTCGTTGTTTTCCATCTTTGAATTTGAGAGTTGGGCGAACAATCTGTGACCATCTTTGGTAGGCTTGAACCTTGCCAAGAATTTCTCGCTCATAGTTGCCCAACTTGTAATGATTCCTGGTTCCAAATGATTGAACCAATCGACAACATTTCCCGCGAGAGTCTCAACGAAGAGACGCACGGCAATATCTTCATGTGATACATGCAAAACAGCGCAAGCTGTTGCTAATGCAAAGATGTGTTCATCAGGATGTTTAGTTCCATCGCCATGGAACTGAGGAAAGTGCTTCCTTGACCCCTTTGGTAAATCATGATGTGCTTGTAGGGCCAAAGGTCCAATGTTATTACCCCAAGGCAATGGTGGCGGTTGCCTTTGATTTGGATCATTGTGATTGTTGTTATTTGCATCACCCATTGCTCTAGGCTAGATTACTAGTTCTTCTTGTAATTCTTCCTGCTTGACTTCAGGAACTATCTGAATTTCTCGAACTATGTTGGATGCTTCTCCAACTTTTGCAGAATCAAGATCTTGAAAGAAAGGATCCGTAGCATCGCCTTTTCCTTTTCTTGAATAAACCCTGTGAGCCAGGATTATCTATTGCCACGTGGGAGGTGGTAGTACTAGTCTTCCTGCTGCAAGATCTGCTTTGTGTTCTTCTTCGTCAAGGATAGCAGCCGCGTTTCTCCACTGATCAGGACTTTCCTTTTGCGCAAATATGAAACTTCTAAGGCTGCTAATGATGTCTGTTTGCTCTCCTTCCACTCGTAAAAGATTTGGTTGAATAACAGGTGGTGTAAGATTTGGTTGTTGAACTAGAGCAGAAGGACGCCAGAGAGTCATTACCGTGTCATAAGCCTAAGCTTGCTTGAAGTTTTATGCCTCGTACCCCACGGTGGGCGCCAGAAAACTATTGGCGTTTCAATTCGCACCTCTGGTATGTGATTTAGGAACGGACAGCTATGCATAGATAAACTGCTCTCCTATTGGAAGGGGGGGTTCCCTTTCTTGCTGATGTTCGCTGAAAAGATAACTTGAATGAAACTTCGCCTATCTTCTTTTTGATTTTTAGCCACGAGCACAAGGTTATAAAACTGTAAACATTGCAGAAGAGGTTTTTTTCTTTTTAATAAAACTTCTACTACAACTAGCATAGACTAATGACGCTTTCAACCTCCTGAGTAAATTCAGAGCAAAGGAAGTTGAAAGTGAATGGGGAATGATTGTTAACACAAAAACTTAAGTAGTTTTCCTCCAGATTTACACCACAAGACTAAAAGTACTTTAATGATGAAAGCTGAAAATGAAAGCTACAGAAGCTACACATCTGACAACGATAACTTAATGAATCGATATAGAATATCAGAGCAAAGTAGGCATGACACTTCTATTCAATATGACAAAGTTTAATACAACTCCAGGACAACAATACTGCAACAAAAGGTAGGCATACAATAAGCGATCAAACACTGGAGAACAATGGACACAAATGAACAAACACCTGGAATAACAATGTTTGCAGGCTAGAATAGGCACAACAAATTTGTTATCACAAAAGTCATTACAAACAATTGGCAAGGATGCCCTTATTTATACTAAAATCAAAGGAGTAGGGAACTCTAAAATCTCCTTGATTAACCCTAACTTGCCAACTCGCAAGCTTTATTACTATTCTAAGACAAAGATACAATAAATAAATGCTTTAAAGCAATCTGCTTTAAAGCAAAGAAGATTCCAACTATCACAAGGTGATTTATTTCTAAATATAGAATGGATGAGATTAGGATGAAAGCACATGCTTTAAAACAAAAAGCATCTGATTTAAAGCTGCTTTATTTTGGAATGCATCCTCATCAACATTCTAGCTTTTTGGTGATGTCATCCGTTGATATTCTGAGTAACAATATCTTCTAAAAAGTGAGTGACCACATCTCTGCCAGGAACACTGATACTCTCTAGAACGATATTCTGATTCTCTAACATTTCTTCACCATTGGCAACCATCTGAAGAAATTCGTGAACTTCACCCACAGCCTTGTCAAATTTCACTATCATTGCGGCAAGATGACTCATCTTGCCGGCATTGATATCATCATTAAAGTTGTTGCGGACGAGAGTTTGGAACTCTGCTTGCACTTCCCCGAGGTCGTACAGGGTACCATCTTCTTTCTCATATGAACACGGGATCTGAGAGACAAAGGATCTGACGAACTTGAGGATGCTGACTACCTTTTCTTTCGATTCTGCCAACTCTGAAATCATACTGTCATAAGTTTTTACTGTGAAAAGATATTGTGCTTTCCAAGTAGAAATTATCTTCTTATGTTCAGCTGAATCAACAGTATCAAGTGCAATCTTCAAGTCAGAGATAATGATCTCAAATATTGGTCTATTTTCTGCCATGATCTGCTACAACCCCTGTATGCCTTGACGT
Organism: Cunninghamia lanceolata; assembly: GCA_027924645.1. Classification (NCBI taxonomy): domain Eukaryota; kingdom Viridiplantae; phylum Streptophyta; class Pinopsida; order Cupressales; family Cupressaceae; genus Cunninghamia; species Cunninghamia lanceolata. Next base: position 3,463,907 of record BSBN01001255.1, read on the forward strand.
AAATCATGAGCATTGTACTTCAACTGATAAAGATCTGCAAGTACAACTCTCCCTTTGGTCACAAATTCTTCTACCCAACTGTCCATGTGCCTCCCATAGAGGACCAACTTACTGAAATGCCGCTGATCGGCTGGTGATCCAAGACTTGGTGGAAGAAGCAAATCAACTTGTGAAGTGCCATGGAAAAGGTTGGAAATGTATTGCCGCAACTGTCGAACCTTAGCTTTGGGAGCTGCCTTGTCTTCTCCATCTCTCAACACCCTTTCCTTCAAGCTATCCGATGCAACCTCTGACCAATGTTTTTTCTGTATTTTTCCTTATCATTGTTCCAAACCCTCTTGCATTCTTCAAGTGAAACAGTTAAGTTCTCTCTCCAAATAAGTATTGTAAAACACTTTTCAATGTCGTTTGGCCTCAAGCTGCAGAGCACGCGTCCATCACTTGACTGAATTTCTCTTGTGACTGAGTTGTAATGTGTCACACAAGCAATCACAAACTCGATACTTTGCACGGTGATAGGAAAGGATGCCGTTGCAAGCAAACCGAAGTGTCCAAGATTCCTGATGACATTATTTCCTGCATCCTCCAAGGAGTGTAAATTGATTACTAGAAGTACTTTATGCAAGTCTGTTTCACAAGTTTTCAGGTAATCATGAACCAATGCTGTTTTGTGCCTGATTTGCGTTGGAGAGTACTGCATATTGGAAGATTTAAAAATTGACTGTGAACACGCCTATGTTGGAAAAAGTATTGAACAGATGGCTGAAAATTATTTGCTAATTTTTAGAAAAAGCAGAGTGTGAGCTAAAAAAGATGGCACATGGGTTTTGTAGATAATTCCGTTTCTAAGCAACCCAGATTGTCAGATTTTGAAAAAGCGGAGATTTTCTCGAAAAAGCAGGAAAAAAGTAGTTTCCAAAAAAAAGCAGAACTCCCAATCTTCAAGAGGATAATAATCTGGATGGACTCATCTCGACGAAAACTGAAAAAGCTCTGGTCGGATTTCTGAAAAATGATCTCCTTGAAACAAGGACCCTGAAAAAGCAAGCCTCTCTTCTTCCTCAACTCGAATCTATGAAGAACACTGAAAAAGCACCAAGTTTGGGTCTTCGAATCTTCGTTGAAAGAAAAATAAAATCTTTTCTTTGGATGCAACCTACAAAAGATAATGAAATAAAGAAGCCAAAAGCTTGTCTTTATCAATATTTTGGTCGAAAAAACAACTTTATTTGTGTGAGAAGAAAACTTCACCCTCATCCATGAAGAAAGCATCATTTAAAGCATAAATCCAAGTGGATGTCTTCGAATAGGAAGAATCCCTATTTTGTAGGAGCCTATGGCTTCATGTGCAAGATGACAAAAAATATCTTCTTTGATGATGTCATCAAACACACGAGTTGAAAGAAGTGCTAACAAAATTTTTCTTCATTTTCAACACTTCAACACTCATTTTGACTCAAATATGGCATGTCTTCGACTTCAATAAGGCAGGAAAATGTCATCATGAACTGAAAAAGCTAACTGATCCTGACATTTTGGAGATTGATCAATTGAGATTCCCATCCCCTGCCTCCGTTCGACGATCTGACATCGTTTTGACCAAGTTTGACCTCCCAGAAACTGCCAACGAGTGAAGATTGGTAACAAGGCATGTCAGAAAACACTGAAAACATGAAAATATTCTAACACTGCTCAAGTTGGGCACCCTAAGCCTCCTGGGGTGCCTGGTTTCCCAACACTTAGCCATTTTTTAGTTTTTTCAACTTTTTCAATTTCTTGGTTTGCGTGCACGTTCCGAAGGCATAGGACCCCTGTTTGGCTGTAAATTTCTATCAACTGGGATGAAAATGAGTCTGATGATCTGGCAAATATGCAAGCCTGATGAAAACTGAGCTGATTGTACCTTCCGTTTGCCTCAAAAATCGTGCCAAACTGATCAACATTGAACTGGAGTGGGCTGATGGAAGGAGATTCACGTTTTTCAAGAAAAACATCAAAAATAATTCAACACTGGAGATTTTGGGCACCCCAAGCCTCCTGGGGCGCCCAGTTTGTCAACACTTAGCCATTTTTTCAAAAAATTTCAATTTGGTACTTTTTTTCGATTTCCATGCCGACAGCGCTTGTTTGATCTTCGATTTCGGTGTTTTGGCAACTGTCGAGGCGGGACAGAGGGTGATCTAAGTAGTCTGAACATATCTGTGATGAAATCCTAGCTTTGACTGACTTTTGACCAGTTTGACCAACCGGAAAAGAGCTGACGAAAGCATTTTCGACGTTTCTCAAAAAACATGAAAAAAAAACTAACACAGGAGAGGATGGGCGCTCCAAGCCTCCTGGGGCGCCTAGTTTCACTAGACAGCCATTTTTATGATTTTCCAATTTTTCCATTCACCTTGGATCCATCTTGCATCGTTTTGCGTGCATCGTCGAGTCGACGACCATTTGTCAGTTTTGCGTCATTGAAACAACGTTGGAAACTCGTCGAAAAGTTTTGGCAGGTGAACTTTTCTGTGTTGATAACTTTCGAGCTCATGCTTCACCTTGTGAAAAAGCAAAAATGACCTAGTAGAGAAAACTTGGTCGTTTGAAGATTCTGTCTGAACCGCGTCGATCGTGAAGCAAAATTGACCAATGAGAATCGAGCGTGACACCTGATTTGGAGATTCTATTTTTAGAAAGTTTTGCCAACATCCATATCTCAAGAAACCCAGAAAACCTAACTCGACGTCTATTTTTAGAAATTTTGCTTTTTTGACTTTTTGACGAAAAATTTTCTAGACTTGTTTCAAAATGCCTTAATGAAGCAAAAAAATTTGGTTGGGTACAACACTTAGCAATGATGGGTCTAAGAGGCATGGGTGGTTTCCTCTTTTTTCCAATATATTATTGGCAATTTTGACAATTTCTTGACCACTTGTATGTGTCTGCAAATAATTGTGGCCAATAATATCCAACTCTCATTATTTACATTTAGACCATGAACAAGTAACTTTGACATTGAAATCCAAATGACCCAAAAGACGATGAAATTTATGCTTGACCGAAAACATGAAATACAAGAGTTAAAGGCCAAGATTAAAAAGAAAAGTAAAAATAAAGGTCCAAAATTCTTTAAAGAATACAAACATGTTGTGGAGGCCACAATATGATTAAACCCACCTCATATTTTAGATGGAGATGACGGTCCTCTTTTCATTCTAGATGATGTCTAAAATTCTATATGTTTTTCTCCTCTTTTACCTTTAAGATTAGTTGATAAGCATCTTCTATATTATGAATGTTATGCACATGTGCTTAATTCATCTTGAATAGAAAAAGTTAAATCATTCTATTACATGGGTCTGTCAAGAGTACAAAAGGTGAGAAGAGAAGTTGTATACATTTTTAAAAGGAAAGGAAAATAAGTCGTGTTTGTATACTTTTGACTTTCTTCTGGTGGCCTTTGGATTTAATATTACTCTCTATATTTGCTACCTAATATCCATAATTAAACATAAAACAAACATTATAAGATAAGCAAAGACTATAATGTAGCGAAGAGACACGCAAAGAATTGTCATTTTTTTATATATGATGGAAGGAATAGGCTTCTAAGGAATAGCTTCTAATATCAACGAAAATGACTTTGGATATATAAGACATTATTATTAAGAGTCCATAATATAAAAATATGTCACACACATATCATTAGTTGGTTCATTTGTTTTGTTAACTTTGTTTTTATGAAATGATGAAAGGAAACGAGGTAAGCACTGAGAGAAACGCACTACTTTAATACAAATTTGTTTTCATGACATTGTGCCCATGACCCACATTTCTTTGTCCCTTGCACTAGGGGGATAGACTCAACGATGCTCTATTGCATCTAGAGAGATCCTTCTTAAGATGTGCTTTATAAATTATTATTAAATTTATTGGCACATTTATAGTGTCGCTGTGTTTTCATTGTTGCTTATACGAGAATATTATTTTGGAGCTTTGCCATTTCATTACCGAGTTGGAAGAGTAATTGGTTTGCCTCTTTCTTTGTAAGTGTGCTGCTAAACTCTATCAATAGAAGTAAATTGCTAATAATCAAAGATATTTCTTGGCTCCACATCTTTTTCTTCATATATATAAATTTTAGCTCCATGAAATTATGATTACGTGAGAACTTACTAAGAGAATCTAGTCCTTGCATATCCATAACCATATCAATTTTTACAACATATGATCCATCACATACTTCAAGCTCACCCATGGCTACATTGAGTTGTCCATTTATCCATATGTATGGAATGAGGAATGTATCAACAACAATGATATTGATCCCATCACAATTTTCAGCCCTCATGTGTCTCTCAACGTCCTATTCAGTTATAACACCAAGACCCCCACATAATCTTGCATGAGAAATATTGGACTTGAGAGAAAGGATACCTGTGCCATTTTTTGTCAGTTGTACCTATCATCTTGTCATCACTATTAGAATGATTTTTATGATGACAAGAACTATATAATGATATGGAATGAGACTATGCAACAACTCTTTGCTATTGTTATTCTCCTTATTCCTAGATCTGTATCAAAGAGGCAATCAAAGTGTTTACCTTCTTTTGCTAATTTGGACATTTATGAGAGATTTATAATAACACTACCATTCTCAAAGTGAGAACCATTAATGGAAAAAGAATCAACTAAAACATTCTTCATAGATTCATGCCCACCAACTTGTAAACCATTCTCACATGGCAATGATTCCATCCTTTCAATGTTGAAATCTCACCATGTGTTTCTTGAACACTATTAGAAATCATTAGAACCTTTATATCATGTATGGAATCCTCGTAGATTTCTTATTAATTTCATTAAGGCAAATCCTTTCCAAGTGCATTTACTCATTATAAATTAGTAGAATGATTTTTCAATTAAGGAATCTTTACCTTCAATTGACAATGTTGATTCCTTTTGCTCCTTTGTAGCTTGTTGTACCTCAAGTTCAATCCTTTCTTCTTTCTGCTAGAGAATTTTATTTGACTCATGCTTAATAATCTATTTCTCCATGGCTTGTTGCAACTTTGGTTTTAGTCTTTCTTCTTTCTCCAAGAACATGGTGTTAGTAGGCATTTTCCCTATCTTTAGAGTGCAAATATCTATGAACGAGATATTAGCTTGAAACTCTACAGTATGTGCTCTATATTCAGCAAGGAGAGTTGTTAACTTCTCCTCTTCTTTCTACTTCAACCTCTTTCTATGATGCTTTCGATACTAGTCAAAAGTTAGTGAAGCTCTGAAAGCATTAGACTTCTTTGATACTCCTCAAATGTCATGTCAATCTCCCATATAGAAAAGCCTTTGAGTACCTTTTATTCTTTCTCCCCCTTGTGCAAGAACATAGGCCTTGATAACTTTTGTATGGAATTGACCATAGATATGTTGTTGGCAGCTGTACTCCTTTCTCCTCAAGATGCTTTAGTAGGCTCTAGATTTTTCAAGTCTTATAACATGCAATATTTGTACCATTGAATCTTGTTTCCTTTGCATTTCCAATAGTGAATCTTGAAAAAGATCTACACTACTTCCTTCTCTTTGAGATTCAAAGAATCCTCCCATTATTCACTAAATTGTTGATGTGAATTAATAATTTACCCTACTAGGCTAGAAAGATCAAGGCTCTGATACCACTATAATGACCCCTAACTAAAATATTTATATCAATCACTCAAATGTAGAATAATGTAATGAAAATCAACCAAAATATTCATAAAAATACTTAGATCTGAAATGCCCACATAAAATAAATAGATATGCACATATCATAACTGGCTAAAATAGAGTATTTCATTGAAATAGATCATTCAATGATTACAAGATTTGTTTCTTCAATTATTTACTGATAACAAAGACTACAATGATCATAAATATATTCAAAATGTTGAAATACCCAAACACTGGAATCCACTAAGATTGAAGTGCGGATGCAACCTTTGAGTGAAGTTTCTCTCAAGAATCCAAAGGAGTTTCATTCTTTGAACTCCAAGAAACCAATGGGGTTTTATCCACTGATCTCCAGAACCTAAGGGTTGTTGTCCTTAGATCCAAAAGGTGAACACAAGTGCTCAATTCAATAATTTTGGGTTTGTTGAGATGATGTACCAAATTATCCAAACTAATGAATTTGTCTTCTTTATAAAGAGGTTGAAGTCCTAGCATGGGCCCAAAGTTTCCTGCCATTTTATCACATTCAAATTTGAGCCCATTAATGGCATTCCTTGTTAGTTTGTGGTAGTGGGTGAAGTCCTTTATTTGAACAATGAGGTTTCATGAAAGTGCATGCTTGAGTATGGGGGTCCAAGGAAAAGTATGTCTAAAGGACAAGTAGAGAATTCTCCCAAGGTCTAATGCCAAGGATTTGGGGGATGGGATTTCAAGATGATAGGATGCAAGATAATGGTGGTCTAGGGATATGTATATTGATAGGAGCAATACAACAAGGGCCTAGGGATTCAAGGATGAGGATACCCGCTAACACTTTCATAGAGGTAGGTCATCATCAAAAACCCTAAAGTTTTAAAGAGGAATGTGTGGGTAGAGAAGTGGGGGTCAAGGAATTGGGGTGTTAGAAGAACAAGGAGGCAAAAGTCTAAAGGTTTGCAAGAGGGAAGGAAGTGGGAGGTGGGGCCACAAGGAATGAAAGGAAGGAATGATGTATGAGAAACTCTAAAACCCTT